>VZRI01004174.1:247155-332284 GCA_013397515.1 Upupa epops | reverse complement strand
CACACACACACACACGCCGTTACCATGGCGACGGGCTGCAGCAGCACCTGTGCGGCCCTGGTCCCCCCCGCATCCCCGCCCGGCCTGTCCCCGCAGAGAGCGGAGCCGCTCTCCCGGTGATCCCGCAGGGTTTCAGCAGGGCGCCCCCGCACACCCGCAGCCCTTAGCGCCACGGTTGTATCCAGGACATCCCAGGCCTCCGGGAAGCAGCAGTTGGAAAGGAGCCCCACGGCTCTGAAGTAAATTCAGCACACCAGGCCGCAGTGATAGAATGCAGGGCTGCCCGTCCACGGCAGCTACACAGACTCGCTGTGAATAGCGACACAGGACCACGGCATCATAGCATCTCTTTGCTGGGAAGAGACCTTTACGATCGAGTACAGCCACAGACCCAGCATTGCCAGGCCTCCACTGAGCCACGATCACGTTGGCAAGGCTTGGAGTGCAGGGAAACAAAATCACAGTCACTGCTGGTGTTCACCTTTGCCCTTGGGTTTTGCTAGAATCAGTACCCACACACTACCCCGCATCTCTGGCTCACCAGCCAAGGCACTCCCCGAGCAGCCTGTATGCAGCTNGCCGCCTGTATGCAACTGTATGCACAGCACAATGCATAGTCGCCGCTATCACTGACTAGTAGTGGTCATAAAATCATAGAATCCTTAGGGATCAGAAGGGACCTCAAAAGATCATCCAGTCCAGTCCAGTCCCCCTGCCACAGCAGGATCACCCAGACCAAGTCACACAGGAACACAGCCAGGCAGGTCTGGAACGTCTCCAGAAAAGGAGACTCCACAACCCCCCTGGGCAGCCTGGTCCAGTGCTCCGGGACCCTCCCTGGGAAGAAGTTCCTGCTGATATTGATAGGGACCCTCCTCTGTTCCAGCTGGCACCCAGTGCCCCTTGTCCTATCACCAGATGCCCTTGAGAAGAGCCTGGCTCCATCCTCCTGACACTCACCCCTCACATATTTGGCCCTCAAGGTCCTAAACTGGCCTTTACAGACGAGAAAAAATTATTAGGCTATGGAAATATGTTTGTGGGTCCCTGATGTGTAAATATTAACTAGATTGCCCTGGTTTGTGTTAGAACAGACCTAACTCAGCTCAGTGATTTAAGTTTTCAGCTCAGTGTTTGCTAATGAACTGCACTCTTTGAAACTGACAGCGTTTTTGTGCAGACTCTCTCTGCTTCTACCCCTGATAAGGGTGTGTGTTTACAGTTAGTAGCAGGAGCTGGTATGCAGAGAGGCTCTTGCTTATACTTGTTACTGTGAGAACCAAGGACTTCTGGTGAGTCCAGCCTGAGACTTTGCCAGCACCTGCCCACAGCATTGATGGGAGAAGAGACTTGATTCCCATCAGTGGGGTTGTGCCCAGTACTGGTTTTGTATATATGTGTAGATACTTAATTGTGTTGTTATTATTGTCATCAAAGTGGTTTTAGTTGTCCAATTCATAAGTCTCTCTCAACTTCCTCCCTTTTCTCCTTCCCTTTGATAAGGGAGAAGGGTTAATAGCATCTGGCATTCAGCTAGTGGCTGGTCCAGCCTCAGCCTGTCACCAGTTTCATTTTGAGACTGGCTCTGTCCTTCTGAAGAAGGTTTGTAGAACCCTTCCTCCGTGTAGCTCGGTGGAATTTCCTAAGAATTGGGAAGTGGGACTGGATAGGAGGAATTTCCTTAGCCCCAGCTACTAGAAGAGGCTTCTCTTTTAGTCTTAATATAAGGAAACTACCTCTTACCAGCTTCACTAAGTGCTGTCATTGAACATAGCTGGAAGACTCCTGTTGTCTTGAACAGAACACAGCTGAACTCTAAAATGACAGCTGACCAATAACAGCATCAGCTTGGCCTAGGTGATCCTGCTGTGGCAGGGGGATTGGGCTAGATGATCTTTCAAGGTCCCTTCCGATCCTGAATGATTCTATGATTCTATGATCAGCCATGAAAATAAAGATCACATTGCTTTTTAAAAATCTAGCCACAAACCTGCATCTGGATCCTAGAGATGTTAGCATAAAAAAAACCAGAGCAGGAAGCTTTATCTTCATGGATGTTAACACACCTTTAAAATAGAGTGTTATCAGCTGTTACCATTTCATTGTGAGTCCCGTGGTGTTTGTAATTTTTTTCTTGAAAAATCCCATCTCTGGGCAAATTCGACTTCTGTGTAAAAAAAAAAATCGACAAAAATCTTTTAGTAATCCCCATAGCTGACTAGAAGAGATTGTCAGTCTTAGCAACAGCTCCTTGTCAGTTCTGAAAATCTCCCGTGGACCATGGGTATTTCATTATCAGACTTTGGACTGATGAGTGTATAAAACGCTAGTGGTTAATGTGGTTCTAGAGACTGATACTGTTGATTTATAAACCCTGAATGGGCTCGCAGGCTGCTGCTTGACAACTTTAAATGTTCCAAGTGCAGCCTATAGATTAAACGATGAGATTTTTCAGTTCAATGTAATGATTTTCTATGCCCTACTTCATTAATTCAAATATAAGGTAAATAAGAACTCTTAAAACAAAAGCTATAAACATGGAACGTGTCCAGAGGAGGGCCATGAGGATGACTGGAGGGTTGGAGCCCCTCTCCTATGGGGACAGGTTGAGAGAGGTGGGGCTGTTCAGCCTGGAGAAGAGGAGACTCCAGGGAGATCTTAGAGCAGCCTTCCANGGTGGTCCCTGCTTATGGAACTGGATGCTCTTGAAGGTCCCTTCCAGCCTGAACCATTCTAGGAATCTACAAATCTATGTCAGGTGAGAAAATGAAGGCTATGATTTCAGCATCATGCCTCTTTGAAAAAAATTCAGAAGGTGCTGAACATTACAAAACCAGACTAAAAGTTCCTCACAACAATAGGAACACTTACTACATCTTCAGTTAGTCATAATATCTAGATGCTTCAGTTTCTGGAGTTTACGGATGAGACCATAAAAGCTTAGTATGAACAATAGTGGAAAGGAAGCTCTGGAGGAGGAGAGCATCTGAGCAAATGGCTGGCCCATGGTGTGTTTTCTAGGTGCCATCTCCCCACAACCATGAGACATTCACTCTGCTGCAGCACTGGGGCAACCCTCAGAATAATGATGCAGACCTCCTGGAGTGGTCAAAACTAAAGGATCACCTGAGCAGAAGGTTTAGGGGTAGAAAATGAAATGCAGCAACCCTTTTTTGCTTCAATATCCCAAACCAGATTCTTTTGGGTATCATCAGAAAGCATAAAACATGTCTGTCAAAAAACCTGAAGTACTCCTGACCCCCGGAGGAGAGAGCAATGATGCCATTGTGTTGTGAAGCACCCTCAGAAGGCAGCTTAGCATTAAAAATGACTGAGCAAGATAGGAGGCGGGCTACAGTGGTGAATATCTATATGGGATGAAACACCAGCTATAGAATGAAACCCCGTCCTAAATGCATTGTGCCAGCTGGTGAGAGCTACCTCAAGGGCCTATTTGTTTTACGGTGACAGCGATCTCAAGGGCCTATTCCTTTTCCTTAGGCAACATTTAGCCAGCTTTCCATGCCAGTAAAGTACTGTTGAATCAAATTGAATTGAATTTCACCCACACCCATACATCAGGAACCAACGCATGTATTTACCAGGCACACAGCTGGGCCTGATGTCTCCCCAGAAAGCAAGTTCTGAGACACATGCAGAATACCCCCAGTAAAAAGTTATGGTAGAAATGATTTGATTTCTTTTTGAAAAGACTGCAGAATATCATGCTGTAATAAGCTATTTGTCCAGAGCAGAGCAGGGCTTGTCTGCATGGTCTTCGGAACATCTTCCTGCTGATCCACGTGGATTCAGCAGTTGCAGAAGTAGGATTTTGAAGCTAGCGCTTTCCTAGCGCGAGAGCTGGCTCTGTAGGTGGTTTGGGTCGCAGGTGGGATGCACCAATAAGTAACGTATTTCTCTTAGACCAGACAAGGCCTAAATGATGAGATAAAGGCTGTGTTGAGTTCACACAGCTGACTCCATCTGTTGGTGCAAGTGCTGCAGAGCCTTTCAGGTTCTTTGGAGGTAGTGCGAGCAAACGAGGGGGTGCAGTGTTGTTACAGAGGCAGATGTAGTGCAGGAATTCCTGCTACACTGTCATCTTTGTTTGGTGATACATGCGGTCTCCTCCTGCGGTGTGCCTTGGGAAACGTAGTCCAGGGATAATCAAACCTGGTACAAGGAGTAGGTGAAGGTTTGAGAAAAGCAAATTGTGGCTTCTTGTAGTCACAGCAGCCTCTCAGAAGATGCAGTTGAGCGTTGAACTCAAGCAGAAGGAAACCAAGTGTTGCAGTTACAGATTCAGTCCTGTTTTGTTCAGCAGAATCAAATCCTGTTGTTGGCAAGATGAGATGTTTCACATGTGTGCTCAGGTGACCAAGGTGGCCAATGTCATCTGGCTTGTATTAGAAATGGTGTGGCCAGCAGGAGTAGGGAAGTGATTGTCCCCTGTACAAGGCACACTCGAATATTTGGTTCAGGCCTTCAGGTAGTTATAGAGAGTGATAAGGTCCCCCTTGAGTTCTCCTCCTGGCTAGCAAGCGATCGCTTTGCATGATCCTGGGCCCTTCACGACAAGAACATGGAGGTGCTGAAGCATGTCCAGAGGAGGGCAGTGAAGCTGGTGAAAGGGCTGAAACAGAAGTCCTATGGGAACTGGGGGTGTTTAATCTGGAGAAAAGGAGGCTGTGGGGAGACCTTATTGCTCATATAACAACTTAAAAGGAGGTTGTAGTGAGGGATCAGTCTCTTCTTCAAGTAACAGGCAACAGGGTGAGAGGAAATGGTCATCCAAATGTAGTGTCCTCAGTGCTAAGCAATGGGGCCACTCCTGTTCAGTATCTGTCGTGGGTTGAGGCTCAGTTGGACTACTAGCAGATGCTCTCTATTTGCCCCTCTGCCACCCCAACAGAGGAAGAGAAAGGCAGTAAGGGGGAGAGACTTATGGATTGGAAAAGACATCTACAAAAGCTTTAATGAAAACAACAACAATATGAAATAGATAGGAAATCAGTAGTGAATCCAATCCCCCTGCTGGCAATTACATCACCATCACTACTGATACAGATGATGGGGAGGTTCCGGACTGGACACAGTGACAAACAGTAAATGAATGCAGGAGCTGGATTCACAGAATCACAGAACTGTTGCAGTTGGAAGGCACCTCAAGAGATCATCAAGTCCAACCCTCAGCCAAAGCAGGGCTGCCCAAAGCATGCTGCATAGGGGTGCACCCCTGTGGGGTTTGCATATCTCTTGAGAATGAGGCTCCATAAGCTCTCTAGGCAGCCCGTGCTAGGGCTTTAGGACTTGCATCACAATGATTTTTTTCCTTATTTCTAAATAAAACCTTGTGTTCCAGCTTGTCCCCACTGCTCCTTGTCCTGTCACTGGGCACAGCTGGAAACAGTCTGGCACCATCCTCCCTACACCCACCCTGCAGATATTTCTAAGTGTGGATCAGGGCTCCTCTCAGCCTTCTCAAGGCTAAACAGACACAGCTCTTTCAACATTTCCTTCTGAGAGATGCTCCAGGCTCCCAGTCACTGCTCTGCTGGCCTGACACTTGTCCCTCAGCATTATACCCAACATGACGTCTACAGGCTGGGATACCTTGTTGGTCAGCATGGGATCTCCTGTCCTGTCCACTCCTCCCTGCAGGTGCAGCCCCTCACTGCACCCCAGCCTGGCACACAAGATTAGCAGTGACCTTGGTCTCCATAGGAGCAGGTATAAGCAAGAGCCTCTCTGCATACCAACTCCTGCTAGTAACTGTAAACACGCAGCGTTATCGCTTGTGGAAGCAGCCACTGTCTGCACAAACAGGCTGTGAGCTGCACAGAGTGCAGTCAGTTAGAAGAGACTGAGCTGAAAAGTCAAATCCCTGGGCAGGATTAGTTCTGTTCTAACTCAAACCAGGAAAATATCTTCATCAGTTGTCTGGACAAGGGGATTGACTGCACCCTCAGGAGGTTCACAGATTGCACCAAGTTTGGTGGGAATGTTGATCTGCTTCATGGTTGGGATGCTCTACAGAGAGATCTGGACAAGCTGGATAAAACAGCCCAGTTGTATGAGGTTTAACAAGATCAAGGGCTGGGTCCTGACAACCCTAAGAATTGGGGTGGATGGAAATATGCCTGGTGGAAAAGGATCTGGGGGTGTTGGTCAACAGCCACTGAATATGAGCCAGCAATGTGTCCAGGTGGCCAAGAAGGTCAACAGCATCCTGGTTTGTATTAGAAATAGCAGGAGTAGGGAAGTGATTGTCCCCCTGCACTTGGCACTGGTGAGGCTGCACCGTGAATCCTGGCTTCAGGTTTGCACCTACAAGAAGGACATGGAAGTGCCAGAAAGGTGCAGTGAAGCTGGTGAAAGGTCTGGAGCACAAGTCCTGTGATGAGTGGCTGAGGGAGGTGGGGGTGTTTATCCTAGAGAAAAGAAAGCTGTGGGGACACCTTATGGCTCTACAACTACCTGAGATGAGGCTGTAGAGAAGTGAATTTTGGTCTCTTCTCCCAAGTTACCAGCGATAGAATGAGATGAAATGGCTGTAAGCTGCACCAGAGCAGGTTTAGGTTGGACATTAGAAAAAACTGCTTAATTGAAAGGGTTGTCAAGCCCTAGAACAGGCTGCTCATATAAGTGGTTCAGTCACCATCCCACATAGAATCTGGCTGTGGGCTGTATGGCTGCACCTGTCAGTCAGACTGTTCCCAGCACCTGTGCACAGTGAAAGAAAGACTAATGCTACTGTCATTGTTAGAACGGAAGGCATCTAAGTGCTGTGCCCCATCACCTTAACACAGCCTGTCTACCCTGAGGAGTGAGAAAGTGGGCAGGTCACTTGATCACTGGTGAATGATAGTTTGAGTGCAGTAGTTTGAGATATTAGGAGAGAGAGCACCAAATTCCTGTGACCCTGATGAGTAATGGAGTTGTCCTGGTTTCTCTGGGACAGACTCCTGGGCCAGTCTGAGTAAGCAGGAGCAGTTTGGAGTCAGCCAGGGCAGATACCCCATAATGGCTCACAGGTGGATCCCATACCAGTATAAAGGGAGAATCTAATGAAGGCAGAGGTTCTTCCTCCTTCTGATCCCTGGAGGGTCTCACTCATTACCCTGCTCCCAGGACTCCTTTCCTGTTTGCTGTGACTGCTGTATGTTCACTTGGCTGAGTATAACTTTGTACACTTTCTCTTGGCATTTGGATTAGTTTGGCTCTTTCATTAGCTCTTCAATCCCCTTCTCTGCTGGGGAGGGGTCGTCACACAGCAACTGCGATGGTTTAGCCCCAGCTATGGGCTAAAAGTGGGCGACAGTCATTGTACTGTATTTAATACATAACTGAATTTTAGTGCCATCTTTCAGCTTTTCTTCCTGCTCTGGTAAACAGCTGGGAAATTTAAAGCTTTATTCTCTTTGTATAAAGAGAAAGTGCAAGTAAGGATACACATTCAAAGAAAACAATGTTAATGTAGTGTTTGGTTTGTATTTTGGGCACAGAATTGTACTAATAATTACCAAGATTCATACAGTTTGCATATTAACTGTTGTAGATGTGAGAGAATAATGAGCTGTAATTACACAAAGGGCATTATTTCATCTGCATCTTCTCTTTCATCAACTGTGCTTATACTGATGTTAGCATGAGGAACAGGACTGTGTGGCAGTAAATTCACAGGCATGTCTAGATTAAGGCAGAGTCCTACAAACATCTGATTAATGGAGAGTCCTCTGCTTGCAAGTACTCTGCCTTCTATCATGCATCACATGTTGGCTAAATCTGGTTCGCTCTCTGTTCAAAGCACCTGTTTGTTCAGTAGTGCTGAAGAAATGCTTTTCCTTTGTTATTTGACTCTAATACAGTTAAAAAGGGTTGGTGGACACCGTAAGTAGCGGTGAGAACCACAGTTGCTAATGACATGAAGGAGCTGATATTGTGGAAATTAGGAAGTTGAGCTTACCTGATAAAGCAGCATCGTCAAACTTGTGATTCTCATTGCTTTATCTGGTCAGGGCATGCTCCAGATTTGATGCAGGGAAAGTTCTGAGTGAGATTAATGTAACTGAAGGGTCTAACCCCTTTCTACTAGGAACTGACAGTACAGGTATCTCTGCTCATTTCAGTTTCAAAGCAACTAAATAAAGGAAAGCAATCCCATTCACTCTCCTGATTCATGGTCAGTGAGATGTGTGTGTTAGGTAAGACTGCAAAACACTGAGAAGGAAATTCATAGAGAGGCATGTCTTTCCAGTAAAGGGGACTGCTGTGCAGTGGTGATCCGAGTGAAGGGCATAACAAGCATGAAGCTGCTGAATTTCAGTGTGAGTGGCGGAACAGACACGATTTGATTCCCAGCCCTCACTTGAGAGGTGGTGCCTGAACACACCTGACAGACCATGCATGTGGACCCTATGGAGGTTGCTGCTCATAAATGGGTTTGAGCCCTGGAGAAGGTGTTTTCACTCCATGAGGAGCTGCAGAGAAAGTAAATAGTGGGGAGAATGCATTTTATCCTACTGCTTCTGTAAGAAGAGCCAGTGTCACTCCCACAAACATTTAAGTAGGGTAATCTCACTGCTTTCAGAAGAGCATTAAGTAAGGCAGGAAGACTTATGTTTAGTGCTACTGAAAGGAAGTGTGATAGAGTTTATTTAGAGAAAAACTGAGTCTGGTGGGTCTTGAAGTTCAGACAACTGTTTTAGCTGGTTTTATTCTTAAAGGCTCCCCTTTTCAATCACTGCCATCAATTTTGCTCTTGGATTCTCTTTAGATGGGATCTCATTTACATCACTGTAGCAAACATTATGTGGTGAGGTGAAACTGTAGATCCATACTGAAAATTTCTTCTAAGTGAGGACTGGCTAATCCTGGCTTAGCGTACAGGAGCAGTGTGTGTGTGCTGGCTGGTGAGAGGAGCTCTCCATCTGCAGATGTCAGCTCTGAGCTATCGTGCCGGTCAGGACTGAACATAGAGTTGAGCAGTGGTTTTTCAAAACTTGCTTCTGTTGGCAAGGATTTGCCTCTTCGTGTTGTGGACTTTGTTTATGGTTGAGGAGGGGTGAAAGAAGGAATAAAAAATGGCTGTAACCAATCCATCAGCGACAGCGCTTTGTCACACCAACACAGGGGTTTGCACCTGGCATTTGTTCTTGCCTAGGTTATCCAGGACAGAAGTGCAGCTGTAGGAGTGGAAAACAAAATATCATTAATAAAACGTAGTTTATTTTAAATAACCTCAACAAATTGGTTATTCAAGAGCTCTGTTTAAGGCATAGAATCACAGAATTATTGAGGTTGGAAAAGGCCTCTGAGATCAGCAAGTGCAGCCTATGACCTAACATCACCACAGAGATCCTTGTGTTTTGGAAAACCTGCTCTGTGTGCACACACACAAATATTTCCAAAAATAAAGCAAAGCAATATTTATCTACCAGATAATTTAGTTTGATATTTTTGAGTGTGCGAGTCCCTCAGGCCTGAGGTAGGATCAAAGCACTCGGGCTTTTTAAGGGGGTTTTTTTTGATGGATAACCTTTGCATTTCTTGTAGTAAATGTTCCTGAAGAAGGTGGTTAGATGTTTGTTTTGAGACATATACTGGTTCTGCTGAGAACTTACTGCTGGTATCTGACATGACAGTTGCTGCCTCTGTTTTAGACCTGGTGAAGAGATTGTTTATCCAGTGCTTTGCCTGCAGCTTCTCAGTACTGTGCCGCTTCATCTGAGAACAGCCTCTGTTCTCCCTGCAGCCCCTACTTGTGTTTGTAGGTCATCAAGGCTGTAACACCACTGCTGCTAAAACTGCCTGCAGGCAGGAGTTGCTGTGCCAAGGACAGGGCCATGCGTTCAGTTTTGTACTGATCTGACCACTGAGTCCCTTGGTAACAAGTAATGTAACCTGGGCAATTACTGCACCTTCCTCGTCCCTGCCTGTTTGTCCTTGCAGAGGTCTACAGGGAGCTCCATTAGAGGCTTTATTCTCTGTGAGTATTTAGTCTTGGAAGTGTGCCCTGGCTCCCTGTAACAAACAGCTTTCTTCCAACATGGGAAGTGCATTGGGGTGTGGTCAGAGCACCAGACCCCGTGTGGTCACCTCATGTCCCTCTTGGCCCTGGACTGAGGAAGGTTGTCATTCTGTGCTGTGCAAGTGCTGAACCAGCACCTGGTTTATTTCAGCACTGAGGTTTTGTCTGGGTGATGGAAAGCCACTAATATTTTCTCATCTGTCCCTGCCATAAGCTGCCTGTACAGCACCAGTGCAGCTTAAAATCTGATCCCTAGTGTCTTTACCGATGCTGCTAATGAGGTTACCAATTAATGGCACCTAATGGGCTGTTGCAGCAGTGGGTTTGGTGATGGAGACAGCTGTCCTTTGGGAACTGTGCTGAGACCATGAACTCATTTTGTATGAGCAAGTGAACAGCTGTTGCAGAAAAATCGATGGCAGAGATTAGGTCACTCGCTGCAACCCCCTGCCACCCCAGGGCTCTTGCATACAGTAGGCAGCAGGTGGAAGGTGGAGGCAACTTTGAGGGACAAAAGCCCTTGCTGGAACGGGACCTGGAGATAGAGGCATAAAACTACTCTATCCCATGTGCAGTTTTCTGATCCATCTTGTTCCTCTGACTTTACTGAAGTGTTACCAATTAACTAGGATTGTGAGGCAGTTTATTGTGTTTTAGAAGTTCGCTCTGGAGCGCTATCCTCTTGGTGCCTGCCTGCAGCGAGTGGCACTCGCGTATCACATTATTTATTAGAAAAACTCCCTCTGCAAACACCCTCGCTCCAGGAGCTCGTGAGCATTTGCAGTGTAATTTAAAAGTGTACGTTAAATTTCAGAGGCAGCGCTTTGGGGTAACGCGTTCTTATTTAAACTTCAGTGCTGGGTTACTTTTGGCTTACAGTAGTTGCATTTCATCAGTCTGAAAAAAGGTGGCATTATAGATCTACATTGGATTCCCTTAGTGCTTGACTACCTGTACAGTGTAGCTCACTGTGTTTGTAATGATGGCTCATGTTTGGAACGAGACAGGAATATTACAAGTTAACATTTAGTTAGTAGCTTGCCTGTTTCTTTTTGCTGAACTGATGATAATACTAGACAGTGTAACTCATAACCCCCCCGCATATACTGAAGAGGTTCCCTCTAGGATTCACACATTCATTTAAAAATCCCCTATGGTCAAAAATACTCGAGGGAAACTACTTGTTTTATCCTGCTAACCTTATTTGGGAAGAGGGGTACTTTAATCCTCACTGCAGTACTGCATGGATGCAAACAACTGTCTGTTCTGAGATCACAGACAAAACTTAGTTTGATGGTTTTGTCTTCACTAGTGACTTCTAGAAGCAAATGTTCATGGAATCGAATGCACAGTGTGCTGAGCTGTCACAGTGAGGAGGTGAAGTCTCTTCCAAACACTCCCCAGGAGAGGCTGACCCTTCCAGATTACCTGTGAGATTGAAAAGGCTTTTAGCTTGGCATTGCAATCTTCTCTGGAAAAGTCCTGGAGTAACTGCAGCGTGGCAGAGGCAATTATCAGATAACACATGAGGAGCTGAAGGACATGAAAAGCTCTTTGCAGGGAACGTCATTTCAGTATTTGTGCCTTAGTGGTCACTTGTGCTTCATTCATTTGCCATCCTGCTATTTATTTTGACGTAACCTGATGGTGTAGTTAGAGTTTTTTGAGCAACTGAAGGATCACCACTAACTCTCAGTTACTTCAGTGAACTTTTTTGATGTCTGCTGTCCTTAAACTTGCTTTATGTCCAGGGTTACTTCAATGGGATTGATTTGTTTCATGCTTGCATCCTGTCTCAAGGTAGAAAGGAAGCCTTGGCAGCCTTAAAACTTTAAAGCTTAAAATCTACAATGTTTTAGAATTCACACGATTACAGAAAATTCTGGTGGAAGTTCGTCATACCCAAATGAATCCTCTCGTGAGTCATCGAGAGGGAATAAACACATTAAAACCTGAATCATGAGTGTTAACTTAAAGGAGGAGTTAAGTCTCTGGCTCTGTTGCAGTCCTGCTCCATTCATTGTCCTCACTGTCCCAGCTGAGTTTGTCAGCTCTCAGCTGCATCCCACACCTTGTGTTTGAAGTGGGCAAGTGAAGTGTGCTGGATGTTTAGAAACATCAGGGATTGGAAGGGACCTCGAAAGATCATCTAGTCCAATGCCCCTGCCACAGCAGGATCACCCAGACTGAGTCACAGAACTGTAGTGAGTATTTAAAACAAAAGACTTCCCAGTCAAACCTGAATTATTTCTAATAGAAGGTGAACCCACTAGAAAAATAAAAGCATCTTTGAGGCAACAGGAAATGACACAACCTGGTTTTCAAACAAAACAGGTTGGCTTCTCTTTAAAAACAGACTGCTGAACAAACTGCTTTGAAGTGATTGAAGAGCAGAAATGATTTTCAAGATTTAATTTGTTTTCAAGTGAAGAATTACCCTTTTTTTTAACAAACCATTGGGAGTCACTGCCTGAATTGCAGTGCTGTTAGAAATGAACAGATTGTTCACCTTTGAAGCGCAGACTGTCAGGTGTGAGATGTGCTCTTCTTTCCTCTCAGTTCCGTTTTAGCTTTGGTTTGATCGGAATAAGAGGCATTTAGTGCCTGGGTTGTTTCTGTATTAAAAATAGCAACTCAGCATACTTTTGTAGGCAGAATTCAGCTTTAATTTTTCTCTGGCAAAAAAGAAAGGTGAAAAGGCCAGCTGTAGCCAGACTGCGTCTAATGATGGAAGCATCATCTGTGATTTCTAACAGGCTGAGTAGGCAGGAATTTGCTGAAGAGAAAGACAGGTAGAGAAAGTAATGTGGCAAATAATGGTCTCCGTGTCAGAATGGGTGTTTGTTCAGATCTCGGCTGCTCTCCCCAGTCACACCAGGGCCGTGTGTGTCCCTGAGCTAGATACTTAAGTGTTTTCCTCTTCACTTTGGGTAGCAACATGCACGTGTGAAAATCCTGTCTTGTTTTATTAAGCAGCTACAGCTGCATCTGCACTGGCAGTTTAGTTTGGAGAACGAACATGTCTTTGGAACAAAGCTCCTGACCATACTCACTGCACAGGGCTTCGGGGTTTTTTCAGTTCACGAACAGGATTCCTTTCAGTGAAAGGAAACAGGCGTTTATTCCAGTCATGCACCAACTGGGTGTCCAGTGCTGGGGACCAGGCTGGAACTATTCTGGAATACATGTGGTGTGGAATCGGCTCCTCAGTTATCAACGGCTTTGCTCTACAGATCTGCTGGTCACAGAGATAGAGCTCGTGGTGTTTGGTTAGGCTGCAGCAACAGAGGCCTGTCTTGTGACCCTGTTTTGTTCAGAATGGTTGGGTAAATGTTTAAATGCCCAAGGAAAGAAATTAATCGGGTGTCAGTACGCTGAGGGAGAAGAGCATTGAGACCTCAGATGGGAAGTAACCCTTGAGTATGAAGAGTAATCTGCAACCAGAACTCTGTCTGTCCTGTGCTCCTTACTGGGGGCTTCTCTGTCATCACTCCAGGGCTCTGAGTGCAGTTTACCATGAGATGTTTTTTTGAAATTGCCTCTTGTTTCCTACATCAGTGTTTGTTTTATTTGCAGGAGACACAGGAGTCAGTAGATATATTCCATGTTTTATTTCATAGCTCCTCTGCACTCACGCTGACAGATCTGCCTATCCATCCACACTTCTGAAGGAAGATGAAAAAGACAAGTTTCTGCCCTTCTCCAACGTGGAAAGAGCTTTAAATTTTTATCTCTGAGACCACTGCCCAGGTTATCCTGTTTATGCCAAAGGGGCCTCTGAAAATACCTTTGAAGATACCTTCTCTATCATGAAACAGTCTCTGGGCCCCTTTTACTACACTTCAAGGAAAGAAAGGTGGCAGACAGTCAGCCTCACAGTAGGGCGAGTTAGAATGTGCAACTCGCTATCTTGAATTCCTGGAGCTTAATTTAAAGGAGTTAGTGATTCACACCAGGTGATGGCCTCACCCAGAAGGATGGGATCGTTCCTTTGGGCTAGGATTTTTAGACTGATGTAGCAGTCAGCATTCACTCCTTATTGGTGGACAGAGGCTGGGCTTCGTTTTCCTGTCATCTGCACCAGTCCAAAAGATAAAGAGACTTGTGCTTGGTATTGATTTGTTCTCTCTTGCTGTTCACCGGGTCTCTTGGGCACCCCTATCAAGATAGTTAGAGGACTTTCTCTCACCAACAGCTTTCCTGCATCCCAAAACTTTGCTTCTGCTGTTTAGTTTTAGTTTCTCACTGTAGATCTCATATTAAGTTGCCTTTTTTCTTGACTTTATTATCTTTGTTTTCATTATCTATCCTAGCTTATTGCTTTAGTTCTGTGCTCTAAAGGTTCCAGAGAGAGAACTTGTCAGCTGGAGATGGTTTTGCTGTGTAGCTGCCTTGATATCACTCTGATTTTTCTTGTCTCCATCTGCTGGTAAAATGGGAGATTCACTGTTCAAGCAGATCATACAATGACTAGCAGAAGCTCTAAACTGCAAATAATAAATACCCCTTGTTCTGTTATAGACTCTTTTCATTAGGAACTCGATAGAAGTGATCAATGTATTTATCTTTAGGCTGCCTAGTAATAGCTATCAAATGCTAACAACTGTTCAGCTGTTGTGGACTTCTGCTGTGCTGACAGCAGTGAGTTAGGTATTCAAATGGATCTAGCAGTAACCTGGGAACTGAAATCAGTGTGCTGGTGGAACTAGAGTTGTTCTTTCTGTGGGAGTAAAAGACACTCTGTAAGCGGTCATCGTGCTTTTTGAACATTACTGTTTGTGCAGTTACTGACTGGGGGGATATAACAGATTTTCCATCTCATGATTTGACTTATTTCTGCAGACAAGTGCACGCTGTGTGTGTTAGGCATGAACTACTGTTGGCTTCTCCTAACAGTTAGGACACAAAACTTTCTGCCGTTGAATCCAAGAGAGTAAAGCACCTACATAGCAGCACATCTGGAGCTCATTATGCGTGAGCTAACAAGGGAGGGTTGACGTGCAAAGTGAGGATATAGTGCGTTCAGAGCAGAAAGTTTTAGACAGCAAAGACTTTGGCTTCCCATCCAAGGAAATGTGGCTGCCAGTCTGCGAGAGGAGATGCTGGTCAGCAAGGGGTGCGGTGGCACAAATGTGCTTTAGCCCTGCTGCCATCTGAGCTGGTTCTGTCAGACAACTGCTACACGTCATATCGCTGCATTCGAAGCAGTTCTGCTCCTCTGTGTGACTCACATCATGAAATACTTGGGTTGATAGTTCCATCTACTCCGAATGTTTTGTAGATGCTTCTGGCTTTGCTTTTACAACAGAGGTTTTTATAGACCTGATCACTTTCTATAAAAGCCCCAACCAAGCCCTTTATTTTGCAGTTCTCTCTGTCATGTGTTTATTGGAAGAGTTTTTCAAACACTAAAGATGCTGATGCTTCATTCACGAGTCAAAGGGGTATTTTATGAGACATGTCCCCCCGCTAAGAAATTTCAACACGAGGTGGTGCAGGTATCCTCAAGTGAGGATCTACAAGCCCTTACGTTTCAGTGGCTTTAATTTTACAGACTTATATTGTATTTTCTCCGGCAAAGTAACTGTAAAAATGACAGCCTTTCATTTCCTAGATCTTTTTACTGTCTTGACTGAACACTTTTACCTGTTGGCTTTGCTGGTAAAACTTTTTTCCTTCTTAACTCCCACTAGCCCTGTATATTCCACCTCTATAGAAGAGGCTGACTCTCTCCTCAAGCATCCTTGCTCAGAAGGATCCGTACCGCTTTCTGAGAGGTGCACAGCTCTCTGTGAAAAGACACTTCTGTCCAGAAAATTATTCTCAGTGTGGGTATCTAACCCAAACAAGCATCTTAGAATGCAAAGGGAATTTGTAGGGCTGAAAATGAAAAGAAACACCTATTTATTGATAGCAGGAAGAGCACTGAGTAAGCATAAACAGGAAACCCTGCAATGCAAGGAGTGAAGTGAAATACGCTCTCACTGGTAGAGATTGAAACCTTTTCAGCAGCTATAGGGAAGAATTGTGTCTTGGCAGTGCTTGGCCAGCCAGGAATCTGAGACAACTGGTTTAGGATAGGGGCATGCCTCTCTTGTGGTTGGAACAAATAGGATGAAGCTCAGCCGAAAATATTTGAGTCAGTTTTTGAAGTGAAGTGTTTGGTGAGGCTTCCATTCCACATGATTTTTGAAAGTAGGGCTTGGACTTTTGCCATAATGAATGAAAGTGCTAAAAATACCCCGATGATTTATAAATATCCCCCTTGTATTCCAGAATTGTTAGTACCCAACTATCTTGAGAGTGGCATTTAAGCTTCTCAGACATAGAATTATCAAGAAAGAACTTGGTTAATATCTAGCTTATCAAGGACAGGATTTATCCAAACTATGTCTGACAGACATTTCTATAGCCAGGTCTCAAAATCCTCCTGTGACATGCATCCCACAGCCTCCCCCTGTACTCGACTACCCACATCACTAGTAAGTTTTTCCTAATGTCTAATGTAAATCTCCCATGCAGTGGCTTAAGCCTATTACTTGTCCTGTCCCTTGTGGACATTTCATAGCCTTACAGACATCTGAATAGCATTATCATGTACTCCCTCATTTCTCTCTTTTTAGCCTTAGTTGAGGCTAAAAAACCAGTTCCCTTAGGCACTGTGAAATTTTTTACCCTAAGCCAGCTTATAAAGTAAAGCTGCTTTGTTAATGCCTTTATCAAATAGCAATTCCAGGGTAAATGTGTAGTGTAGCAGCACATGGTGAGAAAGCCTGATACAACTGCACTCACTTCAAGAGACTTGATGGGTTAAGGGAAGATCTGAGGTTGTATTGCTTCCCCAGCTTCTTACTTATTGGGATGTTGGTACTGGGTATCTAAAGTCTCAGTAAGCAGCTACCTGAAACAAGGGCTCTCCTTATTGCCTTATACAGCACCAAGCAGAGTGATGCCTGACCTGGTCATATCCAGGTCCCACCAGATGAAGTTAAGATGAGGTTACAAGCGTAGTTAAATAGTAGTAGTAGTTTTCCCTGAAGCAGTTTCTACTCTACACAGAGCCATTTCTTTCTTACCCTTTTTGACTGATGAGGTCTGCAAAGCTGATAATTCGTTTCAAAGTGTAAACTCTTCACGGTGAGGGTGAGGAGACACTGGAACAGGTTGCCCTGGATAGTCTATCCATGGAAGTGTTCAAGTCTGGGTTGGACGTGGCTTTGAGCAAGCTGGTCTAATGGGTGGTGTCCCTGCCTATGGCAGGGGCACTGGAACTGGATGGTGATTAAGATCCTGTTCAACTCAAAACCACTGTATGGATCTGTGGTTTGCTTTCTGGCACTTCAGTTAGGAGTCTGTGCGGGTACTACTACCCTGGTTCTTTAGAAACAGGAGGAATGCTTACTGTTTGATTCAGCTGGATGGGAAAATGCAGCACACCCACGTCATAGGGACTTACTTTTGGGTTTCAGTGTCTGGAGAGGTAGAACCATAACAAAACAAGAGTAGTGCACACTGTGACCACCTAAAGCAGCAAAATGAGAGTTGAGATTTATCTTGGAGTGCATTCATGGTGTTAGCACGTGCCAGCTCTGCTGAGGTGACACCTCTGGTTTTAAATGAATATTGCTGTAATGCTTTTCTTTTTGAATTGAAAAGAAAGCTCCCCTGTAGGAAATTTCATGAAACAAAACTCATCACTAATAAACAGATTACATCTTTATCAGTTAATCAACACTATAAACTTCTGAGTGTTGGGAGAGCAGTGTGAGATGACACCATTGTCGTAATAGGAGCGTTTGAAATCGTTAGTGATCCCACCATGCCTTTTGGGTGGTGAGAAAATGATGATTGAAGAAAGGCCCCCCTCCTGAGCTCGTGTGTGATTAAAGCTGCAGAGGTCTGGATCTCATGTTGGTCCTGTCTCAAACAGTTTTTTAAATAGTGAGCTGTAGTGGTGGGCAATACAACACAGGTACTTAATGCTGCTGGTACTAGAACCTGTCGTGATGCTACAAAAACTTTGAGCTGAAATTCGGGGACTGTTCATGCAGCTCATGGAATCCTTAGGGATAAGAAGGGAGCTTGAAAGATCATCTAGTCCAATCCCCCTGCCACAGCAGGATCACCCAGACCAAGTCACACAGGAACACAGCCAGGAGGGGCTGGAACGTCTCCAGAGAAGGAGACTCCACAACCCCCTGGGCAGCCTGTGCCAGTGCTCCGGTACCCTCCCTGGGAAGTTCCTTCTGATATTTATATGGAACTAGAGCCTTGCTCCCTTCTTAGAGCAGATGATTCCTCTGGTCTTTTAAATTGTGGTGGAGACTGCACTGCAAATTCCTCATCTTCCTCTGCCCTGAATCCTCAGCACAGTCTCTTCCATCACGACTACGTTAGTACTCTTGTGATGCACGTGCGGGAATTCTGCTGTGCTCCGAGGACAACCTGCTGTGCGGATGGAAGGGATCGCAGAGCTTTGGGCAGGGTCTGAAGAAGGCTGGGTGTACTGGAGCAGGACAGTTGAAACTTGTCTGGCTGGTAGCAAATCAACACCTTCTGACCCTGTGGTTGGCAGTGGTATTTGGAGAGTTACAATACAAAGGCACTTCCTCCCTATAGTGATGGAGAAAACGTGTACCAGAGCTCCCTGTGTCACCCTAGGGTCCTTCTTGGAGCTGTTTGGATTGTTTGGGTTCTTCCCATGAGCCCTGTAACAGTGAGCAGGCTGGAATAAAAATACGGACAGTGAGATAAATAAACTGTGTTTGTCCACATCCAGCAAACCTACTGGAGTGGGCTGGCAAGGAGTTAGGAGCAGGGGGACTGCAATGTGTAGTCACATAATTATTGCCTTTTAATTTCTCATCCTCTCTCTGTTTGGTCTCTGCAGCAACAATTGCATGGGTTTTGTCACAGAAGGGTCACGGTAGCCAGTTTTGTTGGGGCATGAATTACAGCAGCAGTGATAGTGGTGCCAGATATGTGAAGTTCTGAGCACCCTCACTTAAAAAACACCCTGAAGGGTAGGTGACAGTGCTGCATCCAGAGGTCTAAATTCAAATAGAGTGTTGCAGTGCAAGTGAATTGGCTGTTCTTATTTTATTATTCATAAACTTAGGATGTGTTGCAAAACACAGCCTGCTTGATAGATGCCTGCTCTGGAAAAAGAGAGTCCCAGTGCCTGCTCCTTTTCAGAACTGAATCCACTGACAGCTGTAAAACAAACAGGAGACTCCCTCCTATGGACAGTCCTACTCTGCACTGATTACTTTGAGAGACTCTGGTGACTGCTTCTGTTTAAAAATCTTTAGCTACCGTGACACTGTCACTTTTAAAGAGCAGCTGGTAGATGTCCTCACTCTTCTGTCACTTGTTCCAACCGCATGTCTGTGTGCAACAACTACAGCTTTTAACAAATCCCTTTCTTTTCCTCTCCTTGTGCTACATCTTCATGGAGTATATTTTCAAGCAGGTTTTGCAGGGGTGAATTGTTTGCAGTGACTTCCTTTATGTTCCCAATTACAGTCAGTTCTGTTACCTGTGAATTAAAACCTTGTATTAAATACCTTTATGAAATGCTAGGCACAGCTTTACTGGGAGGAGAATGAGAGGATAAAGGAGCTGTCGTGTTCTTATTACAGCTGCATAATGTATTTCTGTACCACATGTGTGGGACTGCTTCTGCCTCTGCCTCTTGTTTATGCATTTGGAATTGGAATTAGAGATACCGGGTTTTTTTGTTTCTTAAGTACTGGAGCGAAAGATCATTTTCTGCCCTGTAATCAAATGCCTTAGCTCGGTGAAATGGACTGCTTGCAAGCATCCATGTGATCCTCGTGAACACAGAGCTCTTCTTTTTTTCAGCAGAAACTGAAAACTCCCTTTTTTAATAAAGAAGCACATGTCCCTTGGTTATCGTAACCTATCTGTTAATCCTGCCTTCACTTTTTCTCTTCTCATTCTTCTCATTTCAGGATGGAGTAGGTGTAGATGAGAAGCTGTCCTTACGGCGGGTCGCCGTGGTGGAAGATTTCTTTGACATTATCTATTCCATGCATGTTGAAACTGGGCCTAATGGAGAACAAATCAGAAAACATGCTGGACAGAAGAGAACGTATAAAGCAGTAAGTAAAAAAAAGACCAACTCAAATGAACATCAAGTCTCTGCAAGTGTGAATTGTTTGGGCTTAGGCACAGAGCTTGCAGTTTGTGGTTTTTCCATCTGGATTAGTACTGCAACCCTCCCATTTATTTCAGAGCTCTTTTAATAATGCATGAAAACATAAGGTCCTGAAGCCACATCTTCTGTGCAGTAACATATCTTGGTTTCTGTGGGACAGACCCTCAGGCCAGACCTGGTGAGCAGCCAGGAGCAGTTTGCAGTCAGCCAGGGCAGCTGCCCTGAGCTGGCTTACAGGTGGATCCCAACCAGTAGAAAGAGGGGAGTTAGCTGAGGGCAGAGGCTCCTCCTCTTCCTCTTCTCACTGCTTCTCCCCATCCCTGAAGGGTCTCACTCACCATCCTGCTCTTGAGGACTGCTTTCCCATTTCTTGTGACTGCTGTGCGCTCCTTGGGCTGGGTATAACTCTCCATTTTATACTGGCATTGGGGTTAGTTGGGCTGTTTCATTCAGCCCATTTTCATTTCAACCTGTGGGTCTCCTCTCCTCTTCCTCATCATAGAATCACTGAATTATTGAGCTTGGAAAAGACCTCTCAGATCATCCAGCCCAGCTTATGACCTGACATCACCACAATCACCTTGACCATGGCACTAGGTGCCACAGCCAGTCTTATCTTAAACACCTCCAGGGGTGGGGACTGATCCTTTTGCTTTGCTGGGGATGGACCATTGGGTGATAGAGCAGCTGCTCTGCGTGGCTGCTAGAAAGGGACAGATCCTTTGACTTCAGTAGAAGATTTTCAGTTGGTACAAATAGATTTTATTATTTTGATAATTTCTCTAATAATTCCATATTAATTGTTATCAAATGAAGTTTTAAGAAGACTTGGCATAGTTGGGTCTACACCTTCTAAATCACCTGCATATGAATGAAAGTTGCCTTATAGTTTGTTTGTTGCTGCAGGCTAAGTTTACTTAATGGTTTAATGGTATGCAAACCTGTAAATCACCTGCATTCCAAAGGCTGAAATGTGGCTGTGTACTGAGAGGGCAGTCCTGAGAGGGCAGCTCTCACATCTGCATAAACTGGCTGAGTAGAGAACAACTGTTATTTCAAACATCTTCAATTGCATGATTGCTCAACCTAACCAGTTTAGCTACTGCCTTAAAACAGTCTTAAGTAGTTTTTGTGATTAGTGGCACCTATGTGACACTTCCTTCTCTTACGCAGAAGCAGTGAAACATTTTCTGCACTTCCCCAAGGTGTTTTAAATGTCCGTGCTTGCCTGGGTTTGGATGGCTGGGTATCTCTGTGCAGGGCTGTGGTAGCACTAGCCATACTCAGTGGCTGATCCCACTCTACCTGCCTAGCTGTTTCCAGCTGCTGAAACACTGGAAGCTTCCCCAAGGTGGCAAGGCAGGGGGTCCTCCTGCCTGTCCCACAGACCCAGTCAGGGCACAGGCCATCTGAGGAACCTCTTCCCATGGCCCCCACTGGGATGAGGCCAGTGGGTAGCTGTGCACAGCACCTCAGCATGCTCCATCATCTTGCAAGCAGCATTCTTCACCTTCAAAACAACCTTCAGTCATGTTAGTTTTTCATCAGAGATCACCAAAATGTGGGGAAACTCCAAGGTTCCGCTGTCTAAATCTCCAGTTCCAGCTGGAAGAAATAGCTATTTTCCATTCCTGTTTTTCTGAGGTATGTAACAATCTTTATCACGTAGCTGTGAATCCCTTCACAGATATTTTATTTATAGGCTATTTCAGATGGTTGGTTGTTGGATAAGCTGCTGGTAAAACGTCTTTTAAATTGTTCCCAGTGGTATTGACCTTGAGATAGATAAGGGAAGGAAGACATCACTCGTCTGGGGGTGCTTTTGTAAGGCTTGGAGTGTAATTCAGGGGGACCACGTACAAACTGTCTAAATTAATTTTCACCTGTCACCCCAGCCATTTCGATACTTCATCTTCTCTTCTAGAAAGCATTAGAAAAGCGTTATTTTCATTGACCTTTCTATTCGATTTTACTTCAGTAAGCTGTTCAAAGGTGTAGGTCACAAACTTTGTAGAATAATACACAGGCGTCAGGAATGCTGCCAGCTGTGACTACAACGCCTGAAGTCATCTCCCTACCAATACAAGCCAGATATAATATCTCCTACCCTAAGAATCCAGTGATTCTAGGTCAGGTAAGATAATTGTTTATTGTGAACAACATGAAAGACAACTAGAGTGTCTTCTGTGAGGAAAACTCTTTGTGTGGATTCAACTACCTACACGGTAGTTACATCTGATGTCAGCTTTTGCTGCAGTCGAGACCTTACTATGCTTTTATCTGTTGAGGTGCCTGAATGTAGGTTTCTGTCTTACTAGGGTCTGCAATATTTGTGCTTTCATTTCGTTGTGTATCACTTTCTTAAGGGCATGGCTCGTATTTCCCTAGCACAGAATTCATAGATATGATTTTTAAGACTTGCATTGATTAAAAAAAGGCAAAAAAGACTCCAGAACAAACTGGTACCAACTCTGGTTCTCTGTCTCCACATGAGAATTAGGTTGAGTGAGTGGGCTACGAATTCTACCAGACTAACTAGGCAAATGCATGCCACTTCTCTTCAAGTGATGGGCTGGCATGTCTGTTCCAGCAAGCCTCTGTGATACTGCCCAAGGAAAGAGGCGGTAGCTCAGGTAACTGTCTCACAAAACATTACACCCTGAAAGCTTTACAAATCAAACTGAAGGGGTTTAGCTATAAGAAGTGAACTGAAATTCGAGCCAGACTAACTTAGTCTTGGTTCTTTCTTGACGGGTCAAAAGTGACTCATCCTGGAGATGAATGTATTGTTCATATGTAAGTATTCACCAAATAGTCTGAAGAATTTTTGCAGGAAGGATGGTTCACAACCGTGTGCTGCAGCTGCTGTTTGTTATTCCTAACCGCTGGCACGTGGTGACCACATCGCTTTTGCTGACTAGACAACTGAAATAGAGTAACAGAGAAGTGATGGGGAGAAAGCCACTACAATGCAGGTACAAAATTGATGAACTTCTGAGGCTCATCAATATTGCAAGTATTTCTAAAAAATTAATGGCACAGCCCGAAGAAGCGCAGCATGAATTTGCTCAGACACGTGAGAATGATTTCTGCTTTCCGTAGGGAGCCTGCTCCATGCAAAATTGTGCAGAAGACAAGAATGATTAGAAGTGCTAGAATACAGCAGTAGCTGGCTGTGAAAGTGTGTTCACAAGAGCTCACAGTTAGTGAGCGTGTAGTCTGCACTGCCTCGTCAACGGCGTGCAGGGGTGTTTTTACCAGTGATTACTGGTGGGTTTTCATGCACTGGTGCTGCATAGGAGGATAAATAGAAGGTTCACAGGTTAGTGGGTTGGAAGGGACCTCAGGGATCATCTAGCCCAACCCCTTAAAGCAGGATCCAGTTGAAATGAGCTGGCCCAGAACCCTATCCAGCTGAGCCTTAGCATTGTCTACAGTTGAGCAATCCCCCACTTCCCTTGGAAGCCCATTCTACTGGCTAACAGCTCTTGTGCAAAACTTTCCTCTCGAGTGGTGCTTGATACCTCTAGAAAAGC
Source organism: Upupa epops (assembly GCA_013397515.1). Classification (NCBI taxonomy): domain Eukaryota; kingdom Metazoa; phylum Chordata; class Aves; order Bucerotiformes; family Upupidae; genus Upupa; species Upupa epops. The sequence continues at coordinate 308,538 of VZRI01004174.1, read as the reverse complement.
AGCCCGTTGAAGAGAGCCATTAACTGGGGCAGCAATGTTCCAAACTCCATTTCATGGCACAAACTCTATCGATTAATGAGGAAAGTAGCTGTGCTTCAACACTGAAGCTTAGAGTATGGCCCCATTTTCAATGAGGACCTTTAGAGTAAAGTTCTCGTTGACACTAGTCAACAAGGAGGGAATTACACAGAGTCTAATGTGTGAGAGTAACCTTAAAAATATGCAGAAAAGCATGAGCTTCCCATTTAGCTGTCAGGTCTTGTGGTGATTCCAAGTGCCTGATTTGAATGCAGTGTAAGATTGATGGCTGTGTTCCTTGCCAGCGTAACTGTAGGTAGATCTACACCAGTAAAAGAGAGAAGACCTAGTTTATGTAGACATGTAGAATGAAATGAACATTAAATCCTATTTGGCTTATGAGACACTGAAGGAATACTAACTAATATGATGTTTATCATCTCAGCTACTTCGCTGGTTTTCAGGGAAGTTTACAAACAGGGCAAACACTGAGGACTGTGATCTTGGAGATCATTCCCTCACAAAGGCAGGATATATGACCCAAGGCTGGGCTGAGTTGGCTGCTCAGCAGGGCACAGGTGACTGGGAAGGTGTGGAAGGTGAAAAGAATGTTTTGTGGTGCCAAGGAGAGCAGGTCTCCGCTTCCCATGCATTCCCTCAGGTCCTCTGCTGGGCTCCTCAGGAAGCTGGACAAGCTACTGATCCAGTGAATTGGCTGAGCAGCTGGGAGCATGTGCCCAGGATCCTTGTAGGGGTGACTGATGGTACCTGCTGCCACAGCTTGGGGTGCTAGAGGAACAGCATTGCTTGGGGACAGTGCTTTCCAATTCTATCCGAAAGGACTTATTTTTGTAGAGGCATCCCCTTCTGAAATGAGAACTGCGGAGTCAAAGAGGAGGTGGGGACACACAGGAGACAAGTGTTTGAGAAAGAATCTGTCTGGTGTATCGTAAGGGCATGCAGCAAGAACACCGCGGGCTTTCTGTGCCTTTAGAGCTGCTTTTTGCAGTAGTTAAACTATTCCTCTGTGTCTAAAATTTGAATTAAAGTGCTCAGGGTATATCAGAGGTGGGAGTAACTGGGAAAAGTTGTGGCTGCAAGTAGCAGCATAATGCAACAGGCTCAAGCTGTTAGGATGACTCTTTGTGATTCAGTGCAAAACAGGAAAAAACCCCAACCCAACCACCTTATCACACTTCTTTCAAGAAACTCAAATGGTCTGTGATGAGACTGAAGATGGAAAGCTCTCTTCCTCCTCTCAGGGCCACCAGTAGGCAGAGGATTGAGTGATGAAGTCCTACATCTCAGAGCGGGTTTTCTTTCTTTATTATTCTTGAAGATGCTGTGTTTGTTGATTTAAACAGTAGAGTAAGCGTCTCTTTCTGTGTGGTACATCTGGACAGAGCTTCCATTACTGACTGCATCATCATCTAGCCAAGAACTGTTTGTGTTAAGTCTTGTGGCAACTTAAATTCTAGCTCCGTATTCTTCTCGAATGGTTTTGCCTGTGAAGGATGATCTGCCTTCTGCCTCTTGAGCCTGTGGAGCTGCTGAGCAAAGTCCNGCAACTTAAATTCTAGCTCCGTATCTTTCTCGAATGGTTTTGCCTGAGCAAAGTCTTGAAATGTTACAGCGGTGAACTTGAGTTGTGAGGTTGCTTTGTCTGAGCAGGAGAAACGAGTCAGTTAATAGAACTTCCAACCCATGAATGAACAAGGAGCATTGGGATGATGAGCTGGAAGAGAAGCAGGACTGTAAAACATGGGGGAGCTATTGATGTGTCAAGGGAAAGCAGCTTGAGGCAAGGCTCAGATCAGATGGGTAGTGTGTAAATACGTATAATCTGAGGCACGTCAGGGGTCTGTTTGGGACAATATTTGGGGTCCTCTGCCTTATCCAGCTGTTGAAGTAAATAAATACATCTTGCTTTGGAACCAGGCTGTCACCCTAAAGTTTTTCTTGGGTTGTGAATGATGGTGTGACTTTCAAAACACAGGAATGTGCTTGCAAGTCCCCTTCGAGCATCCTAGTGAACGGGTTTTCCTCAGAGAAGGCTTTTCTAGTTGAGCAAACTGGGAAATAACGTTGCCACTTCCCAGTGCAATTTCCCAAATCAAACAGGGTTAAAGCAGGTTTGGGGCTTACTTGGTTTCTGTCCAGGTCAGATAGTGTCTTTGGGGAAGTGGAAGAGTGAGTTTTATGCTTAACATGCTTCAGTCTCAGCATCCGTGCAGTTCTGTGCTCATGGCTTAACAGCCAAACCCCATGCACTCGTTCTCTGTGCACTTACTCTTTGCAAAGGGCCAGTATGTTCCCCGGTGGTGGTCCTGCTGGCAGGTGTTTCCCGTTGCTTCCCTAGCAGAAAGTGGCTTCTGTTACACTGGAAGGGAAGGAACTGTGAAGCGCAGGTTTAGCGCAGGAGGGAATGGCATTTTCTCCAGTACAGCAGAGTAGAGAGCTCTTGATAAAATTCCCAGCAGTATTGTATCTGCGCTCGTATGTCAGCCTTCTATCTGACCTCTTGCTGAGGAAAGGAGGGGACTTTCCTTGGCTGCCTTATCCTCCTGTCAACAAGAAACCAATTTCTGCCACCTGGTTTGATGGCTGTGGGCCCAGGAGAGATTACCATCTTCAATCTCTCTCCCTGTCTCTTTCTTTCTGCTTGGAAGTCTTCTTTGCATCATCTTCCACCCCCTACTGCCTTACCCTGCTTAATTAAAAAAATATCCACATATACAACAACAAAACCCCTCTATTCTGACACATCTTATCTTCCAGACTACACATACATCCTCCATGTTAATTCGGTAGGGGTTAATAGGTTCACTTGCAAAATTTCACTCCCTCTCGTCACACTTGTATTTCCTACTCTGCCATATGTGTCCTAAAATCTGCCTTTCATTTTAGAGCTTGTTAATTTTCTAAACACAAATGTGGCTCTGAAAGCTACATCACAACCTCCTGCACTTTAATCATCTGAATACTGGAGAGCAGGAAGGAGACTTTGCCTGTTTGGTCTGCCTGCAGACACCATTCATGCACCATTCGGGGTAGTAGGAAGATCATTAGGGGCAGTAGGAAGGCAGTACCCCTCTCATGCACCATGAGGGGCAGTAGGAAGGCAGTACCCCTCTCATGCATCATTAGGGGCAGTAGGAAGGCAGTACCCCTCTCATACACCATGAGGAGCAGTAGGAAGGCAATACCCCTCTCATGCACCGTTCGGGGCAGTAGGAAGGCAGTACCCCTCTCATGCACTGTTAGGCTGTTAGTAGGAACAGTTCCTTTCTTACATACCATTAGGACATGTGTCCTTTAGCTCTGGTGTGAATCAGATTGCAATGCTCAGGTACTGGATTACTTGCCTGGTATTAGACGTGCTCTTCTTGGCACCCTAGAAGGTGTTTGGTGTTGGGTGATGTGTTGAGTGGGTTGATGTATGTCAAAATCGATTATATAAGACTCTTTGTGAACAGTGAAATAGGTCGTAAAAGTTTTGACTGAAGGGACTGAAGTATATTCTGCATATTTTTATGTGGCAAGAGTTAAAATGTGTAGGTACACTGGACTGTATTTGCTTCTTACTCTGTAACTTCAGAGGCTAAACCAGACTCTGTATGGTTTTGGCACTCTGCTTAATGTTCCAGTTGTCTCTTTATAGAGTTCTTTTAGAATCATAGAATGTTTTGGGTAGGAAGACATCCTTTAAAGGTCATCTAGTCCAACACCCTGCAGTGAGTAGGGACATCTCCAGCTAGATCAGGGTGCTCAGAGCTCCATCCAACCTGATCCGGAATGTTTCCAGGGATGGGTATCTACCACCTCTCTGGGAAAACTGGGCCAATGTTTCACTACCCTCACTGCAAAAATTCTTCCTTATATCCAGTCTTAATCTCCTCTTCTTAGTTCAAAACCATTACCCCTTGTCCTGTCTCAACAGACCCTGCTAAAAAGATGGTCCCCATCTTTCTTATAGGCTGTAAGTACTGAAAGGCTGCACTAAGGTCTCCCTGGAGCATTCAGCTGTGAGAGCTATACTGCGTGCACAGTACCTAAGCACCTACTGCTAGAATCTGCTGATACCTGCTTTCCTCTGTGGTAGAGAGTACAGCCAGCTAGTGTGTTTCTACAGGTGAAACAATTCATCATGATGATGACAAATGCCACTAAAGTGCAATAAAGCCACTAATAAGGAGAACTCCTGAGGATACTTCAAAAGCTTTCTCTTTTAGCCTTTTTTAAGCAACACAAGTGATTTTATCAATATGATAAATCAGCACTGGCTGTTCTCTGGTCGGTACAGGCACGTTCATGGGCTCTACGTATGCAGCTGTGGGTGTGAATAATGCCATTAATGTCGTATCCCCCACTTCAATTCCTTGAGTTTTGGGGTGTGTTTTTTAAAATAGCAGTGTGTGCGGTGGTTGGGTTTTGGTTGGGTGATTTTGGTGTGGAGTTGCAATAGAATAATGTTCTCTTACTGCAGCACGTCTCTGAGTGAGATGAGCAGGCTGTATTTTGTTTGGTTGTTTGCCAGTGGCCTTGAGAAGAGAGCTAGGAGCAGGGCTGCTGAAGGCAGAGAGAACACGCAGCATCCGTGAGGACTGAGATGTCATTGCTGTAGAGAGGACAAACCATTTTTAGTGATGAAGTCAGAGCACTGACAATGCTATCTCTGTGGAGTTACTTAGAAAGTATCCAAGGCCTCCAGGCTCAGCTCTCAAGTACTCACATGCAAGCGAGCTCTGTGGATGAAGCTGGTAAACAAGCTGGTAAGTTGTACTGAGGGGTGAAACACAGGATTTTGAGCTTGGCCTTGTGCTAATTTGGTTAGAGAGCTCCCCAGCTCCAGCTGGGGCTCAGCCAGCTGGTTGGGAGCATGGCCAGAGCGGGCAGCTATCTCCATCTTATACAGGAGATGTGCCCTTCTGTAGTTAGTTAGAAGGGCAGGCAGGAGCTGGCACTGTTGGGGCCATGAGGTTTGGAGGGTGGCTTGTAAGCTTTCTGGCACTGAACATTGGAAAGAGCTGTTTGTGTATATTCAAGCAGAAAGAATAAGGAAAGCTGGGGGTTATGTTCTCTCGGTGTCTCCTTTAATGTCATACCCGCAGCTTTATGCCAACTTACACAGGCTGAAGTCCTGAAATGTGATTGATTGATTCAAAGTAAACAGGGGAGGAAGTTGGTGAAAACTAGTGTCATTTAGAAAACTGGTGTTATTTAGGGAAGGGCATCCTTAAATTGTGTTGCAGTGGGAGGTTGGAGACAGAAGCATCTGCTGCGTGGACAAATTTAGTTATAAAACCCGGTTCCCTCCTAGTCAGTGGAGCATACCTGTCAGATCTGGGCCTTAGCAAGCTTCCTTTCATGGCAAATCCTCATCTTGTTTGAGCAGAACTGGAAATTTGACAGAGATGGTTGGTTAGAAAAGACAGAGTGTTCCTATCAAGTACAGGCAACTAATGAGTCCCTGGGTGAGCTCCCTTAATTGCAGTTCCGAGAGGTTGCTGGGGATGTGCACTTAGTGGGTTTTTTTAATGCTGAATTCTAGCTGATTGTAGTTTGGTTCTTTAGATTGCAGAAGGCAACCGAACACCCAGTGTTTTCCTGCTTAGAAAGGTAAATAATCATGTGTTGTGTGGTATAAAAACAGGACGAAACACCTGGAAAGTATTTTGGATTGTATGGCCCATTCAAATAAATTTCAGATAAATTATTTCAGGTCCAGAGAAAATCTTTTTGCTGGTTTTCATCATGGAACAGCATTTGCTTTTGCACCGATCCCCTTCTCCCCTTCTGAAAAGAGGTTTCTTTTGTATAAGAAAACAACAATCAACAGCCTGAACGACACCATGAGCAGGATGGCATCACAAGTGTCCTTATTTTACAGCGCGTCATTTCCATGTGTTTTCATGACTCACATAAACAAGCACCAATCTACACTCCACCTGTTCTCCCGAGCACTGTCACTGTTCACTGTGGTCAGTGGAGTTTTGGGAAAGCTGTTTCAGCATAGATTGGTGACTAGCTAAGGAGAACAGTGTGAGAGTTAAAACTGGCCCTTCCTCCACCTCTTAGCACCCTTGTGAGTAGCGTGAGTGATTTGCACAGTGTATAATCCAATCCTGTTTACATCCAGTTTAAGAAAGTGATCTTGTCCTTTCTGTATCCACGCTTTCATTCACCCCACCTCCATCCTTTTGGACTTCCCAGACGTTTGCAGCTACAGTATAGTGCTTGATAGGAAATTAAATCCTGCTAAGGCTAAGGGAGTACAAGCAGGCATCAGTTGACTCCAGATCTCTCTTGCTGGGACTTTTTCTTTGAGGATTAACTCAGTTACAAGACAACAACCTTGGCTGGGGAAAGAAAGGCTACAGATTCTGCACAAGGCCTGTGCTGTTGGAAAGTGTTCGTGTACGTACACTGACGAATAGCAGAAAAGCCATGGGTTTGCCCTGTCATGTCTGTGAAAACAGCCAGATTCTTCTATCCCTCTGGTAAAGCTGCTGCACTGCCCCGGCCCATCAGTGAAGGAGTTTGGGCTGATGTCCGGTTTGAATGTCCCAAGCAGTAGTTGGTGGCTGTTGTCCCTCGTTACACCTCCTCTATAACTTCTTATCATGGTGTTTTAAACCCTCATTGGGTCGTGGTGGGCTGCAGTTAGATCTCTGCTTCATGATCTCTGTTAAACAAATCCAGCTACCTCCATTTTTCCTTCAAGGTTTCCTTTAGGTTTCAGCTGTCCTGGTGGTCTGCTACAGAGGCTTCTCCTGCTTGTCAGGGTCAATTGGGATACATTATTCAGCAGAGGGTGGAGAGGGGATAGTATCTTGTCCTGATCTGCTGGCCTTACACTCTATGCAGCCAGTATGAGATGTGCTTGATCTATGATCCGAGTTGGCTGTTGGATCATTTTCAGCTTGGCACCAGCCTCCAGGTCCTTTTCAGCAAGGCACGATGTCTGTAAAGCTACATGCATCCTTTGGAGGGGGGACAGGGACGCAGGCTTTAAATAGAGCAGTAACTGCTTCCTCCTCTTCCCTTTCAAAAAACAAACCAAATCCCTCTGCTTGCAAGTGTGTACTTGGAAAGGATGATGATGTTGAAACAAGAGAACAAGCAAAATCTGTTGTTTCAGGGTATCTCCAGGTAAAGCAGAGTCTTCAAAAGAAATGAGTCTGAAACTCATTATCAGTGGGAATAGTAGAGTCACTCTGTGTTAGTAAATTGCAAACTTGTCAAGTTGTGCAAGACCTTTGCATTCAAAGTTGAAGGTAGTGAGAAGACTCTCTGGTCGATACGTGTTGTTACAATAAAAAATACATGCAAACAGGCTGCCCAGGGGGTTGTGGAGTCTCCTTTGGAGACGTTCCAGACCCACCTGGCTGTGTTCCTGTGCGACTTGGTCTGGGTGATCCTGCTGTGGCAGGGGGTTGGACTGGATGATCTCTCGAGGTCTCTTCCAATCCCTAAGGATTCTAGGATTCTGTAAGCCAAGTCCTTTTGTGGTTTAGAAGAAATTATCTCAGTGAGATGCCTGTTACGTATGAATCTTTTTGCTGCATGGAATTTGGCAAATAAAAAAAGGAAAATGGAAACCCCTTTGGAATTTTGTTCAGTATCAACTGTTCCCAGCCATCAGGTGAGAAGCAGGCAGATTGGAGAGATGTTTCTTGAAATCTTACCTAGTGTGCAGGACATGCTTTCATTGTCCTTCCTGGCATTATAAGATAATGGGTCTTATTTGGCTATGTAATGATCAGTCCTGTTAAATCACGTTCAATCAGCTTAAATCATAACACCTCTATTTTGTTACTCATTTCAGATTTCGGAGACCTATGCCTTCCTACCGAGAGAAGCGGTGACACGATTTCTAATGAGCTGCTCAGAGTGCCAGAAAAGAATGCATTTAAACCCAGATGGAGCGGATCATAAAGGTAGTTTTAGTGTTAAACGTGAAGTTATTTTACTCCTAAATAACCATTTCTATTTTCCCAGCTTATGTGAGGGTTCCTCCAAATGCGGTAAAGTTCATTAAGTCAGTTCATCACATATGCTTCAGCTGGAAGATGGTGAATCTTCTTGTTCCACTTAAGGCTGGACCATATGCACTCTCAATAGAAAGAGGATTTTATCTGGAGGAAATAATGTCTTCTGCTGTGGAAATATTTGTATGGGGGCTTAAACATAAGGAATAAATAGGGTGCATGTGCTGTAGTCATCTAGGATAGAACAACTCGCTGCTTCTCAGGGTTTGAACTTGATTTTCATTTCTTTGTGAGACTTCCACCTGTACAGCCTACTAGTGATGGAAAATGCCAAACTGGATGACAGGACCGTCTGAGTGCGGGGTGGGCTGAAGTAGCCTCCACAAGGAACATACGTTGCATAATAAATATTTTTATTGCAGATAATGGCAAACCTCCAACTTTGGTGACCAGCATGATTGATTACAACATGCCAATTACTATGGCTTACATGAAACACATGAAGCTGCAGCTACTAAATTCACAGCAAGATGAGGTAAAGCCTGAAATATTTTGGTGTTCTGTTCTCCCGTATGCTTTAGTCTTTGTCTTTGTGGCAGCTAGGAAAATGAACTGAGGATGATCAAAGAATCATAGAATTCTCGTGGCTGGAAAGGACCTCCAGGATCACCAAGTCCAGCTCTCATCCCAACGGTTCTCCAACCCCTAGACCATGACCTCAAGTGCTCTAGCTACTCCCCTTTTAAACACCTCCAGGGATGGAGACTCCACCACCTCCCTGGGATGCCTGGTCCAGTGCCCAACAACTCTGTCAGGAAAGAACTTCTTCCTAATGTCCAATCTACCCCTCCCCTGATGCAACTTGAGACCATTTTCCCCTCGTCCTATCATTAGTGATCTGGGAGAAGAGGCCAGCAGCAGCCTCGCTACAACCTCCTTTCAGGTAGTTGTGGAGAGCTATAAGATCTTCTCTCAGTCTCCCTTTCTCTAGGCTAAACAACTCCAGTTCCCCCAGCTGCTCCTCATAGGGCTGTTTTCTAGACCTTTTCCCAGCCTCATTGCCCTTCTCTGGCCCCACTCCAGCCCCTCAGTGTTCTTCCGATACTCAAGGTGTGTTTGCATGAGTGTAGAGTAAAGGGGCACCATCACCTCCTTCCTCCTGCTGGTTACACCGTTCCTTATACAGGCCAGGATGCTGTTGGCCTTTTTGGCCCCCTGGGCATGGTTCTGGCTCCTGTTCAGCTGCCTGTCAGCCAACACCCCCAGGTCCTTTTGTTTATCCCAACTTAACAAAGTCATTGCTAAAACAGTGAGTCTGAAATCAAACCAGGGCTGTCTGCAAGTAATCAGGTTGAGAGAAAATGTCAGGACTTTCCACCCTCCCGTAGTTGGGGGTGATTAGCTGCACTGCTTCAGATTACTTGAAGGTGCCCTTTACTCTCTGGACCAGCAGGAGGGTAACTGAGGCAGCATGTCCAACCAAGACTTAGTGCTGCACTCAGCAGTGACCTTCACTGCTTGTAGAGAGCTTCATCAACAGCGGAAATGAGTGCCATGGTGTGTTCTCAAGGTTGTCAGCAAGGATGCAGTGTATTATAGGGAGATGGGTGGAAGCCCTGGCAACATCAGTAGAAATCTCTAAGGCAAGAAGCTCCCTGAATAAGAGTAGGGGTTGGTTTTGAAACTTTGAGTAAAAAAGAGATGGAGGGAGGGGATAAAAACAAGTGGGCTGAGACTCAAGTTTCTTCAGATGGATCTGGAGTTGCACTGTATGCATTTCTTCTTGTAAATGATTTTCTTTCGATTTATTCAGATGTTTTGCAGATCTGAAGATCAGGTAGCATCTACCTGATTATTTCTAGTGGACTCAGTTTGCTAGAAATGCATTTGTTTACCCTTTGAGCTGCCTGGCCACAAAGCAGTCCCAGGTCCTATCCTGTATGCTCCTTGAAGAGGGGAGATTGAGGTTTGCCATTAGGAAACAGCTCTTTCCTGTGAGGGTGCTCAGGTGCTAGAACAGGTTGCCTAAGGAAGTAGTGGCTGCCCCAACCCTGGAAGGGTTCAGGGCTGGCCCTGACTGCCCTGATCTAGTGAAGGTGTCCCTGCCTATGTGAGGAGAGTTGGAACAAGGTGATCTTTAAGGTCCCTTCCAACCCTGGCCATTCTGTGATCCTTCAGCAGTGTCAGGGTGACATCGCATCCAGGGAATTTGATTGTAGATTCTCATTTGGTCAGGGTGCCATGTGGAAATATTTTGCTGTGAGTGTTCCTCAGTGTCACTGCCCTTGCTTAGATGAGGTAGAGGATGCAGGCAGGGGAAGCAGAACGCTCCTCAACCACATCTGAGTAACAAGGACTTGTTCTAAGGGGTCTGTAGTTACTAGGTCTCTCCAAAACACTATGGAAACAGTCACGAGAGCGCAGTGGTGGAGTATCCTCACAGTTGAACAAACTGCATTTGTCAGATTGTCATCTCACATAAACGCTGGTTTTTCCTTGCTGCTCTTTCCGTGCTTTGCTCACTTGCCTGTATCCACAAAGCTTTAGCATGAATACTCTCCACATCAGGTGTGAGAGAAACAAATGGGATCGAGCGAGCAGCATGTCCAGTGCGAGCAGCATACCACGGTCTCTGACACATCTCTAAAACTTTGCCTTTGCAGGATGAAAGCTCGATAGAAAGTGATGAGTTTGATATGAGTGACTCGACTAGGATGTCAGCTGTGAACTCTGACCTCAGCTCCAATCTGGAAGAGAGGATGCAAAGTCCTCAGAACCTGCAGGGCCAGCAGGATGGTAAGGCTCTCGTTTTGTACCGAAAACGTGGTGTTGCCTTGTCTTTTTCCCTGTTCTGTACCTCCATTTAGCACTTGCTGTGTCCTTTTCTTCTCAGTGTGTTTCATTAGGTAATCTGAGATTTATGTTCCCTGTGTCTCAGCATGAAGAGCATGAAGTTAGGTTTTTTTGCAGGTTAATTTATTTGTTGCTCAGGCAACGAGTGCTTAGGCCACTGTATGTTAAGAACTCTCATTTTACTATGTGTTTATATATAGTGTGACTGCATAAAAGCAATGAAACTCTTCTGAGGCAACCTAGAAGCCTAAGAAAGTGGTTTTTACTGGTTGAAACGAGGGAGAAAGGTGGGACAGATGCATGGTTATCTGAGAGCTAGGAAATGGGGTGTGAGATTTGGGAAAAATGATGAAAAAGGCAAATTCTGAGTGGGAAATAGTTAAGAGAAAATGAAATGAGCAGCATAGTCAGCTTGAATGTGAATTATTTGTAGGGTAGTTACAGCATAAAGTATCTTTGGTGCAAGAGATGCAAGGTTTACTTTGCATAGGAGTCACATAGATGTGGTTCTTTGATTTCAGTCCTAGAACAAGTTACTTGAAGCTGTTGCTGGTTTGGAATGAGTTTTCTCCTTGGCTGTAGAGCTTACAGCGAGCCAGCCCACTACAAACTGACAGCGGTTCATGAGCTCCACGTGCTTGTGCAACACCCAGAGTGCAGGACTATTCTACTGCTATCAGAAACAACTAATTGTAGTCCTGTGTTTGTTACTCCACTCGTGTGTGCCAGTTCAGAAGGACTTCTTTATCTTTCTCCTGAATGCTGAATGCATGGGATGTGACAGTTAAGCTGGATTCTTTCAACTTCCTTCATCTCACTTAAGTGAGAATGGTGGTGCTGCACAGTGCCTGATAGGATCTGGGGATGGATAGGGCTTTCAGCTCTGGTGTCCTTGGATGAATAGAGGAGGAGGATAGCTGTGATATCTTGGCAGGCCAGATTCTGTCCAAAGCTGCCTTTTGTCTGAGTGGCCTCAAGCTATCAGAAAAAAACGTTCACCTTGGAGCTTCATTTCTGTGGTGCATGTTCACCAAAGGAGAAGTGATGTACAAGGTGTAGGGAAAGCCAGCTCGCTTCCCCATTTGACTTGTCAGGGCTGATACAGTAATACTGCTGAGTTCTCAGGGACACTTTGGAAGGTGCCAGTGCCAGACTGTGCCTTAGAAGGTTTTGCTTGCCCTGTATACTCAACCTGTTTCACGTATATAGTGTTTCTTAGTAGTAATAGCATGCTGTATGTGCCTGAGATAATAATCACAGCTCAGTAAGGTTCCCTATGAAGAAACGCTCGTACATGCCTTAATACCTGCTCCAACCAGATTACCCTGCCTCATCTAATTATTAGAACACGAGTATGAATTATGAGGTGCTGCAGATCTGTCGCTGGCTATTTAAAATGTCTGGGGAATAAATGTGCTGTGGTCTTTGAGGTGCAGGTAGTATGGTTGTACAGAATTGCTCTAAAGCTCTCTGCTTTCCTTCCCTTACTCCCAGATGGTACTTGCTCACCTTTCTAAAGCAATCCTATTTTTTGCTGCATCTTCTAGCTAAAGCATTTGCTGATGGGGACACTTGAAATGGCAGCAATTTGCTGCTCCATGGTTTTCCTGTGCTCTCTGCTGTCATGTAGCAAACCTGAGTGTGGCTAGTTATAGCAACAATGCCTTTTCAGATAGGGGAGAAGAGGCTGGAAGAGGAACTGAGAGACATTGGAGAAGGCAGGGGGACAGAAGAATGATGAGAGAGGGCAAGAAAGAAGATTGGAAGAAAACTGAATATAAGGATGGAGGGATGGAAGTGGGAACAGGAAGGAGGAAAGACAAATGGAACTCAGATGGACTTACCAGTACGATCCCTTCTGCTGCCACAGCATTCTCTGGAAAAGTTCACAGATTTAATACTTAACTATAGCACAGAAACACCAAAGTCATTACCAAAGAATCAGTTTGTGTGTCTGAGTTGATTGCTGCTCCCCTCCATCAAACATTCTTTATGTCCACGAGAGTTTGTCAGCCACAGCATTCAGTCTGCGGATACAGATTCTTGGTAATTGGCTCATCTGAAATGTCTTGGCTGTGTTCTGGCAGGTGAAAACTGACTGCTGTGTAAGACTGCCTGTGTACACACGGTTGGGAATGGTGTTAGTGGTGAAACAGGACAGCACGGGTCTGCTGCTGCCCCAGGCATGCCTAGTTTGGAAGCATTTGTTAATAGGGTTCATTAGGAAAGCTGCTGCTGGTGTACCTAAAGGTGATGTAGTCTGTCTCTTTGCTTGCCTGGCTTTCTCTGTGAGGTGTGTTGAGACAGTTTTGGGACATACTTTGTTGGGGTTTTTCCCACATGAATTGCAGGTGATTTGGTACTAAGAAGTAAAGAGTCAATGTGCATTAGAGGAGTGTTAGGGTGAGCTGGACCACACCAGTGAGAGATGGCAGTCCCTTGTTCTCAGAGCGTAGTGGAATCCTGACAATATCTACATAAAAGCAATAAGATGCTTTCGTATCCTCTTCCCTTGGGGTTATACCTGCATTATATTTAGATGGGTCTTTGGCTTTGGGACTCCATCACAAATCTCATGCTTGAAAATGTGACCTGAGGTTTCTCAGTGTCTTCCAGTGTAGTAGTCTGTGTTCTGTTTCTCATTGTTGGGTCGGCTGAACCTCAAAGCAACCTACAGTGTCAGCTGAAAGCATTAGACTTCTTCACGCAGAGATGTTAAATGTGTTTGCTTGCAGTAGATGGGTGCTGCAACTTGCACAAGAGTCCTGGGCTCTTCAAATGTACTGAAGCTTCATAAGGTTCCTTGTATAAAGCCTATTAGGTTGAAAGGGAGCAGGGAACTGAGGAAGAAGTGAAAACTGGGGAGAGTTGGTGACTTGTATTCATAGCATTGAAGTTGCCACAATACTGTGAAGGACAGTTCCTGCTTTAAATTAGCCTTTGTAGCTTTTAAATAGCAGGGCCTTGAGTCATCAGCTGCTGATGGTTGGAAACAGCATCCTGAGCACCTGAAGGGCTGCTGCAGCCATGGGGGAGGAGCTGGAGAAGAGTTGCTGCTGTTCCCTGGGGAGTTAGAAAAGGAAAGCTGCTCTGATTTGCAATTGGTTCACTCCCCAGCTGGGAATGGAGTGGGACTAGCTGGTTACCAGTGCCTCAGAGCTGCTTTCTCTGTCAGCTATCTGGATAATTGCTAGTGTGCTCCTTTCTCTTCTGCACCCTCTCCTCTTGCTTGCCCCTATTGCTTTCCTATACATGTTACAGGATCCTTGTCCTGAGCTGGTTCTTTGCAGCAAGCCCCACATACCACTCACCTGTGCACAAAGCAACCCCTCCAGTGCTGTCAGTAATTCTCCTTTCTCCTAATAATTCTCTAGAGCTTTGTTGCTGGATCAAAACCTTTTGCCCTCGTCTTAGGCCACAGGGAGCAGTGAAAGTTTGCAAACTGAGTTAGAAATAAAGGAACTTGACGACTTCTTTGTAATTAGAGCTTCAGACTCTATACAGATTCCTGTTTGCACTGAAACCTGACCTCTAGGGAGTCTGTCAGAGAGGCAACAAGAGCCTCTACCCTCTTGGGAAGATGGGACTCTTGCTGCCTTTTGCTCAGAACACCCAAGTGTGTTTGCTTCCTCCTGTGGTGGCTCATTAGTTTACTGAGACATGAGAGGAGTTGGGGGGATGCTTTGATGAGAGAAAATTAAGAACATGCACAATACTAGAAGTAAGAAGAGTTAGGAATACATTTTATATTGAGGTGATGTCCTGGTTTGAGTTAGAAGAGAACTAATCCTGCCCAGGGATTTGACTTTTCAGCTCAGTCTCTTCTAACTGACTGCACTCTGTGCAGCTCACAGCCTGTTTGTGCAGACAGTGGCTGCTTCCACAAGCGATAACGCTGCGTGTTTACAGTTACTAGCAGGAGTTGGTATGCAGAGAGGCTCTTGCTTATACCTGCTCCTATGGAGACCAAGGTCACTGCTAATCTTGTGTGCCATGCTGGGGTGCAGTGAGGGGCTGCACCTGCAGGGAGGAGTGGACAGGACAGGTGACCCCACGCTGACCAACAAGGTATCCCAGCCCGTAGACGTCATGTTGGGTATAAAGCTGAGTGACCACGAGCCCTCTGGCCTCTCCCCTTTTTGCCTGTCTTCTTCAGTGGCCAGTGTTCTGGGAGAACTCTGTCCCTTCTGCCTTTGATCCCAATCCATGAATTCTTGAATCCAGCTCCTGCATTTGTTTCCTGTCTGCTACTGAGTCCAGTTTGGGACTTCCCCAGCATCTGCATCAGTGATGACGGTGATGTAATTGCCACAAGGGGGGGTTGGATTCAGTGGGGGGGTGTGTGTGTGTATGCATGTCATAGATATATTTCATATTGTTGTTGTTTTCATTAAGGCTCTTGTAGTTTTCTCTTCCAATCTGTAAGTCTTTCCCTTAGTCCCTTTCTTTTTCCCTTTTTGAGGAGCTAACTGAGAGCATCTGTCAGTCATCTCGTGGCTGATTCAGCCTCAGCCCCTGACATGGGATTTGTGGGTTGGGTTGGTTTTTGTTTGTTTTCACCATGTGAGCTCTCAAACAGAAATCAGGGACGAGACTATTTGACTGAAACTCAGTGCAGGATGTGGTATATTTGTACACATTTGTGTAGAACTCCCCCTCCCAGGCACCGTATGGAGGCTGTGCTTATAGCGGGAAGCCGTGACAACAAGTCACGATGCAGCCTTTGGTAGGGGTTGTGCAGTCATCTTAGAAGTGAAGATTACTAATAAGCTTTTCCTGGCTGCATTTTTTTTTTATAGTTTATAGAAAATTGAGCAATGGCACAAGGGTTGTGCTTTCAGTTAGTCTGTGGCCATTTGGCTAGTGCCACTTCTCTTTCCCTACAGGATCAGGTTCCATAGCATAGGTATAGGAGATGTGGTTGCTCACATTAGCCAGTCATCCATTCGTGTGGTGTTTGGGGAGGATATGAGTATCAGAGTCAGTCAACTAAATACCTGTTCTCTATGTTGAAGCTATGATGTTTACTCAGCAGCTTCACCTGAGTCAGTTGACACAACCCTGGGTCTGTGCGAGGGTGCAGAGTTTGTACCTGTGCTTGCGGTTGGTTTGCTCGCTCTGAGCTGAGTCTAAGCTGCTGGTGAAATGTCAGCTGGGGCTGGGAAAGCTGACTCAATTTTGGGATAAACTCACAACTTCTGGTCTTGCTGGAGCCAGTGAAATTTTGGGCAATCACTTCACCCTGTGTGACTATAAGAATGAAATAATAAATAGCAGTGTTCTGGAAGAGATGTGCGATACCTGTCTGTCTCAGGGCAGTGGAAAAGAGATGTATGGTAACATCTCGGCAGCCTCAGTAACACAGCACCTTGTGCCCAGCCTTTTGTAATGTTCTTGTGACTTCCCTGAAGGAGAAAGCCCACCTGTATGACTTTACCCCAAGTCTGGGAGATGGCCGTGTCCTGAAGACAAGGGCTGAGACAAGCTTGCAAGGCAGAATGAAGAAGGTCTGTGCTTCACTTGCCCAGCAAGCTGTTCTGAGGAAAAGCAGAGGTTTCCTTCTTCTGCATCTGGCTATCTTCTGCAAGCACCAGCTTTATTCCTGAGTAAAACAAGAGGCAGCACAGTCTCATATGTGCATTTCTGAGTAAGTCTGTGGGCAGCACTGAAGTGTTATCTTACACATGTCAAAATTGCAGAGGTTTCTATAGACAGTTATAGTACATTGCTCTCTCTGGGAAAGTTAGTGTTATCTTCACCTAAGCAGAATGAAAATGGACCTGAGAGGCTAGCATACAGTAGCAGTATTATTCTGCATCAGTGGAGCTGCTGGGGGTGGATTTGTCCCCTCAGATTTGCCTTGGTGTAGTATTTGTATAAACCAATGCATTGAAGAAGGAAGAAAATGGTTAACCAAGATCAGAAAGCCAGAGAGCTGTGGAAATTTGTGTGGCTTCTTTTGAGATGACACCCTGTCTGTGCAAAAGGCATGACAGGTGACAGTGTAATGACACTTGAGCTGTGTTACAGTGTCAGTGATAATGTGTTTTACTCAGCCTGGGCAAGGGCTTGAAAAGTTGGTGCTGCTGTGTTAGAAATTTTCAGTCCTTAACATCATTAAGGAGAGCTGTGTCAAAGTTTCAGCAAATCAAGTGTTGTAATGTACTGGCTGCTGACGAGGCAGCTGGTGTGTGCACTGCCATCAGAATACTGAGCTGCTTGCTACCAGGCACTTCTGTTGTCTGATAGAGTAGAATCTTCCTTTGACTCCCCAACTGGGACTTCTATAAGAACTCAGGTTTCATGCCTGTCTGTGGAGAGCACTCCTTGCATCCCCTAGATTAATGAAGAAGCTTCTGGAACTTCACTAATGCCTTGGACCTCTCTGATGGGACCAGGGTGTCAAACCAGGGTCTGGATATGAGCACCCTCTCCCTGGAGTCTGACAAATGTATTGCATTTACACCTGACTCCTGATACCTAGTGTTACTGTATGATGCTCTGCTTGTTGTGAGCATCTTGCGAGTCAGCTGTGCTGAGCATCTCCCCCTGCTCCATTTTAGTTCTGGGTCTTCTCATCTATTAATAACTTGCATTCTTCTTTTCCCTTTGTTTTTTATCTGATACTGTAATTTGCTTGAGAGACTAAAATATTATTAAACATGAATTATGCATCAAGCAGACTCTTTCTGCTACAGCCTGACTGGTCTGTTGCAGGCAGAGAGCAGTGCTGCTTCCGGCACCTCCCTCCCAGCTGCACAACTGTCACTTCCCATTACGCCTCAAACAATTGAGTGTGGCTTGTAATGACAATAATTGCCTTAAAATTGTTTGTCATGTTTGCCTTGTTAGCAACAAACTACTAACTGTTGGTTACAATCAAGTTCTCGGCTGTTACTCCATAATTACATCAGGGAATACTTGCAGCCAATAATAGCTGAGAAATTAGAATTATCCTTTCCCAAGTAACACGAAGAGTGAAGATGCTGGCAGACTGTTCAGTCCAGGCACAGCCATCCTTTCTCGCATGAGCAGCCTCATGGTGAGTGAAGCCTGCTCCTGTGTGAAAGGCTAACTGCAGCCCTGCATCCCTTGGCAGCTTCCCAGCAGGTCTGTGGATTGCACTGTGTTGTACAGGACTATCGAGATGGGTTTTGCTGTGGCAGTGCAGGCTAACCAACCAAGCTGTCCTTCACACAGGTTCTGAAAGGAGCTCGTTTGCTCTGGATTTCAGCATACAAGGCCTTGTAATTAAGCTTAGTGGGATTTCTGAGAGGACTGCTTTGGGTTTGCTTGATGGTCTTTGTTATTTTCCCTTATCTTAGCAGCTCTCAGGCTTTTTCCTCCCACTTCTCTTAACATCAAAAATTAAGGAGAGGATTCTAGTATAGGGATTTCTATTTGCTTCCCAGTGCAGACGCTTCACACAGTTCATCCTTCGGTGTGTACCAGCTGACTGGGCACAGATTCTGAGAATCCTTAGGGAACAGAAGGGACCTCGAAAGATCATCCAGTCAAACCCCCCTGCCGCAGCAGGATCACCCAGACCAAGCCACACAGGAACACAGCCAGGTGGGTCTGGAACGTCTGCAGAGGAGACTCTACAACCCCCCTGGGCAGCCTGTTCCAGTGCTCCGGGACCCTCCCTGGGAAGAAGGTCCTGCTGATATTGATAGGAACCTCCTCTGTTCCAGCTGGCACCCAGTGCCCATTAATGATTCTATAATTCTGTAAAAGGAAATCAGGAGATACAGACAGGGAATAGTTTGGGGGGGTTGTTTCTTCTCTGCAAATCAAACAAGATAAAGAGATGACGTTGAGGTTACACGAAGTTACTGCTCCAAGAAGAACCCAAATGTGAAGCGTACTGAAATGTTAATGACTTGACTGGCAAAGCCATGCAGTGGGTCCGTTATATCCCACTGTTTAATGAAGTGTTTCTTGGATGGTTACCCTGAAGGGAGCTGATGTTGCAGCCTGTCAGAGATGGAACTACAAGACATGAGAAGTTTTAACAGGAATTACCTGCAATTACCCTTCAAGAGGAGGGTGGTACCAATGGTGAGAGCAGCCAGGGGGTCTGCAGAGGCAGAAAGTAAAAGTGCCCAGTGGTTCTGTACTAGTTATCTGTGCTCTCTAGGAACTGCCCATCGAGATTCCTGGATCAGAGGGTGCTCCCTGGTTGTTCCTGTTCGTCTGTAGTCACAGTCTTGCACATATATTTCCTGCAAATAGGCTGTGTTTTAATTAAAAGCGTGGATATTATAGACAGTTAGGAAGGATGGATGTTTGTTCTCTGAATCAGCGACTCAGCAGCATGTTTCCATTCAGTGCCTGAGGAAAAAGAGCCTAAAATGATGGCTGAGTTAAGGAGGTTGGGAAATGGAGGTGTCAGCAGGAAAAGCTTTATGGTCTGGGTGGATTTTGAAGAGTACAATGACAGCTCGGCCAGCTTCTCTGCAGTGATTTAAAGAGGGTTCCATGGCAATTCTTGAACTTCATTCTGTCTGTGGCATTGTAAGGTGCTGATGTCAGTAGCTTCTTACACGTGGCTTTGGAAAAGAGATGGTGGTGATTGTAAAGTGATTAGGTTTTTCTCAGAAAATCTTCAGCTTCTTTCTCCTCACCACCTAGGCATCTGTCGCTGCCTTCTACCTGTTTGCAGGCAGCAGCAACACTGCCGCAGCCACGAAGAACAGGTTCCTTTCAGAAGAGATCTTGGTTCATGCATAGTTGACTTGGATGAGCAGGACCAGTCGATTACTCTCTCCTGTTTCTTGCCCCCCCTGTTCCGATCTACTGCCTGCTGTTAATGACTCTGGTTGGTAGTCTTTGGGCAAGTTTTCTTCAGCCTGGCTATTTTTTTAGCATGGCTTCACCTTCTGGGCCATCTGCTGGTTTTGGTATGAGTCTCCATGAGTAGAAGAGATGCTGTGAAGTGCTTTGAGGGAGGACCAGGGTGTCCCAAATCAGGCCTGTGACTCACCAAACTAGGACACTGTAGTAGAACACAAGCCCACTGCTTCCTTGCTGGTGTTATACAAGGACCTTGGGTAGCAGGGGAGCTGGCTAACACCTGGGTTGAGCAGATGGGTGAATAAGACCAAATCTAACCAACCAGAAGGTACACGCATGTGACAGCAGAAGTAGGGCAGATGTTAGAAGCACCAATATCTGGGTTTGGTTTTTTTTAAACCCTTTTCTGCCCAGCAGAGTAAATTTCTGTGCACAGTAATGCCTTCCTTTAAAGATATTCCTGTTCTGTGGGTAGTCTCTGGTGTCTGACAACCTCTTGGGAATACTGCAGTTAGCTACACTTGGAACCTGAATGGGAAAAGTGAGGAGGAAACCACTCTCCTGACTCCTGTTTCTGCTGTCAGTGAAAACCATCCCCTTTCAGCACCCTTCAAGGCAGGCAAACCTGACTTTGCTTTCCTCAGTGAGAGCGTGGTGAATACCTTAGCATCTGCTTCTCTGTGGCTGTCCACACAGATGTGAACAGAAATGGTTCTGAGCTAAAATCAAGAGCAGGGAGTGAGGAAGGCTGCTGAGGGAGTAACAGAAATTGAGGTTGCCAGGTAGGCAAGGTTATTTCTCCAGCAACGTTGATTAAAAATAAGGTTTAGCATTGAGTTGTGTGCTGGCCCCGTTACGTATTGCATTCCACGGCGTGGAACAAGCACGAAGTGTACACACAAGTACGCTAAAAAAAGTACCTTGAACCCCAGGGTTTTTGTGTGTACGTTTCATAACCCTGTTCAGCAATCTACATTTCTTTTTATCACATCTTTTTCTGCATTATTCTATTTCCAAGTAAACAGAAATGATCACTGAAGAGAGGCAGAGCTTTGTGTCATGGGAATGTATCATTAAGCTGATGATCCTTTTTTCCTGTGCTCTAATTAGAAACCATCTCAGAGTTCAGAAATAACCATGGCCCTGAATTTCTAGAAGAGATGGTTTTGTGATGGATAAATCTAACCAGAGCGGTATAGAGTGCTTTGGGTTGGAGAGGTCATCTAGTCCAACCCACCTGCAATGAGCAACTTCTTTGTGTAGTTATGAAGAGTTTTCTTCATAATCCTTAGTTCTAGGTCTGAGGAAGTCTGAAGTATTTCTCCTCAGAACTTCAGAATTGGTTACTTAGCTGAAGCTATGTCATTTCAGAGAAGAACGGTAGTAGAGGATGATGTGCTGATGGCTGAAAGGCAGGTACTTCTATGAGAATAGGCTAGAGTAGAAAACAAAGGTAAGCTGGCTTCATGCTGACTTCTGGCTTGGGTCCCGAGTTTGTGAAGAGAGTCAGTTTTATCAGCAAGGAAAAACAGTTTTCCTACATTTATCTCCTGTCTGGCAGACAGGAGAGAGGCAGCAGGGTAGAGGCTTGGCAGAGGCACGTGTGGTGGTTAGACCTCTAACTCCTGCAGAGAGGTAGCAGGAGAGAGAGTGCTCTTCTGCCAGTTGTGCCTTTCAAAGTGCTGCTCTTGGTGAAGGTTTGTGAGTTCGCTTCTAGGGAACAAACAAGCCATGTAAAAGAGTTACTTGCCAACATGTGAAAGGAGAATGTCGGTGCAGGCACATGCAGGTGTCCTGCATCATCATCTCAGTGAGCCTACACTGGGTCGTAGTCAGTGAGGTTCTGACCTTGTTTAAAAGCAGCTGCTTTCTGTCTGCAGTATTGATTTCTGTAAAACTCGACAGTTGTCAGTGCCTCCCTGTAAATATGAAGAACCAATCCTAACTTCATTAAGCATTAGGCACGATTTCTATGTCCACAGCGTGGTAGCCACCCATCTTCACATGGTGAGGGTGCCACACAGATGTTTGTGGTAAACACTTGCTTTCAGCACTGCAAACTCTGCTCTGGAATTCCAGCAAGCCTGCGGTGTGCCAGGCTGTGTATTATGTTGTCTGCATTCCAGGAGAGACTCTGTCACCCTTTCCACCCACCCTCCGAGCGTGGAGTTTCTGATCAAAGCAATCTGAGGGTGTTTGCCTGTGTGTTTCAATTCAAGACCTGTTTCAGTCCTTTCACTGTTGTGAGTAGTGACACTGAAGGAAGCCTTTTTGCTTAGGAGCTTTGGGGGGAATATTGCTACCTTGGTTAACTGTACCCAGCTGCACAAGAGTGACAGCCACTGCTGGTGACTTAGAACAGCAATAATCCAGAGTGTTTAGAGCTATTAGCTGGGATAGCAGAGCTGAAAGGTTAGTTCCTCATCTCCATAGCTAAATCAGAACACCAGTGGATCTGGGAAAACGAGGTAAGGCTGAACATTTGACAGCAGAAGAATGTCCCCTGCCTTGAGGCACAGCAATGTAGATTACTTATACACTGGAGGTATCAGGAATCGCTGGCAGTATGACTGAGCATAGCAGCAGACTCTGAAATACAGAGAACAATAGAGTCCAAAAGAGGTGATTTAACGGAGTAATCCATGTGGTGATGCTGGAATTCATGAACAGGAACCCTGGTAAAGAAGAGGGAGGACATTGCTGTTGTGCTCCTCCCACGAGAGTGAACAGAGGAGATGGAGGTTTTTTTGGCAACTAAAACTCTAGAGGGAGAGAGCTGTAGAGTTTGTGGGTAAAGTAAGTTAACTGTAAGTTAAATGTGTGCTGCTGTTTGAGATCAGCTCTTGGAAGGATCGAATGGGTTTTGGCCCTGAAGCTGTATTTGTGTTTTCCCTGGCTCTTCGTGCTGACTCAGCATCATCGATATATAGATGATTTTTTTTTTCCTTTCAACAAATCTACTCCTTTAATATTAAAAGAGAAGCAGCTTTTACACTAAGTTAGAAATCTGGAGGGTATTTTAAGATCCACCTACATCTTTACTACTCCAAATTAGATTTCCTAAACACGCCAGATATGAGAACTAGAACACATGGAGCCTTCTCTTTTTGCTCAGCTGGTCTGACGAGAGCTTTCAGTGACACCTCTGTGCAGGAAAGGAGAGGCCAGAAGCTTTCTCTGTGGCAAGAGCTTCCCTGGTTGCACGACACGATTACATGCCTTGGGGAAACTCGGAGATGCTCATGTTCTCCTTCTACCTGTGTAGATCCTGTGCAGACAAGCTTTGGCAAAACCACCAAGTGCTGGTGATTTACTGTGTTCATCAATGTCCATGTTTCAAGTCGAGTTTAAGACAAGTCTGACATAAGTTTGTACCCAGGTTCCAGGTCTTTATTAGCTAGTGGATTGCACGTCAACATCTGTAGCCATAACAAGTGTTACACAGCTGAAAGGCACTGATGGACCCTGCAGCACAGCGAGGATTTGGGTGGCAAAGTCAGTAGTGGTTTACTCTGCTTTCAGTCTGCTGTAAGGTCTGTCTTGGGCTGGAGTCCTCTTAGGATCAGCTGAGCCCAGAAAGTGCCTTGAACATTACTAGTTCTTTTCATTACTTTCTCTTTTCATTACTAGTTCTCTAGTGGAAACTGCTCGCAGTCTGACCCTTGTTCCATTTCAGGAGAAATTCAAACGCATGCAGAAGGGGGTTCAAACTTGCTCCTTTTCAAGTGACTTTGCCACTCCATGTTGACTTCTCACTAAGACAGAGGCACTCGTGTGCTTAGTCACAATGAGAAAAGCTCAGCTAAATGAAGCTGTTCTCTGTTTTATAGCTTCCCACTGCTCTGTTTCCAAAGAGACTGTAACCAGGAGCATCTTGGAGGAGCCGAAGGTTGTCCAGAAGGACTGGCTCTCTACAGCTTCTGACTTTGAGAAAGCTTTGGGCGAGGAAGAAGAATTTTAGCTCTTGGGTGAAGGTTTGTCTTGGCAGGATGTGTCACGAATGATCTGATCTATAAACTCATCTCATTTACACACAGTACACTTCCTGAGTTTGAGGATAAAGGAAAATACTGTTTAAAAGAAGACAAGGAACAATAAACAGTGCACTTCCATTGCATCCCAATGTGATGATACAGCCAAAATGAATGAAGGACCACTACAATGGGTATTTTGTCAAGTGCAGACGACAGCTGACCCTAGGTATGATTAGCTTAGAGTCATGACCAACTAAACTGCTTGACAATGCTTTCCAGTCCTCCAGTTCCCAGTACAGACTAGAAGCTATGCCAGGTACTCTGCATACTGGTCCCTGCTTCCAGCTTGCAGGGGTGAGGGTCCTTCCAGGCAGTGAGCAGAATGAGGAGGGATGATGTGTGAGTGAGAGGAGGACACTTGTTCTGGCTGGGGAGCAAGGAAGGGCTTTATCTGCCTCCTTTTAAGACTCAACCTGTAAAAACCTCCCTAGAAGTGTTTGGAGAGCGCTTCAGAATGATTCTAAAGAAACTTTAAATCATTCAGTATTGACTTAGGTTTGGGATTTGATGGCTGAATTTGGAAAAATATTTAGCTGTATAATTTTATTAGCACCAGTGAGAACCAGACCTCTAGGAACTAGCTGGATCACTATTGTGAAAGCAGATATTTCACATGGTTTTTCTATTCAAATTTTACTGCAGGAGAAAAAAAAACCCTGCAGTAAAACCCTCGTTTTGTTTTCTGATGAGAATATTTGAGAAGTGAAAAGTAATCATCAGTTACTGTAATAACCACTAGAGGTCTACTGATATCAGAATTCTGCCAATAGCAATTATTTCTGCAAGTATTAAAAACCTTAAAAGAAAGGGCTTCTTCTCAAACTCTGTTGGCTTTGTGAGTTTATCAGTTTAATTCACTGATTTTTTTAACCTCTTAGTGGTCTGGGGTTTTTTTTATAAATTAGATTTAATGGATATGGGGAGGAAGAGTTGTAATATTAAGCTCCCCAGCTGTAAGAAGTGACTTTACTGCCAACTCTGTTCACCAAGTCAGTAGAGTCGGATGTAATTCAGGGAATAGAAGGTATTTCTTCGTGGTTAACCTTGCAGCTAACCATGCTTTAATGAAATTGTTCTACAATTAATGGCTTCTTATGGCATTATTGAATTCCCTCTGCCTTTGAGGATTATTTTTATTTCTTAACTAAAACATCCTTCAAACCCTGTTTTAAATGACCTTACTAGGATGCTCTTTAGATCTGTAACAGCAGTGCAAACGAGATTACAGTATTTCCTGTAAGCCTAGTTATTCCTCACAAGAGCAGATGTGGTCGTTCTAACAAAAGGGGGGGACATGTTACGTTAATGACTTCTTTTCCAGAGACTTCTCTGCAGTCAGGTGACAAATGGTGCTTCTTGGTCAAAGCAAACACAAACCAACCCAAATTACTGAGTCACAGTTGCCTCCTGATTCATAAGCTACTTACCTAGAGTTTGCAGGGGGGAATCAGGCTGGGACACGAGAAGATCCATCTAGACCAGCTGGATCAATGGGTCAAGGCCACTTGTATGAGGTTCAACAAGGTCAAGGGTTGGATCCTGCAGTCGGGTCGTAACAACCCCCTGCAGTGCTACAGGTTTGGAGAAGAATGAGTGGCCTGATAGAAATTGTCCCCCTGTACTGGGCATTGGTGAGGCTGCACCTCTACTATGGTTCTGGGCACCTCATGCAGAAAGGGCAAAGAGGGACTGGGATGGGTCCAAAGAAGGGTAGCAAGGCTGATGCAGAAGAAGCCGTGGGAGGGGCTGTTGAAAGAGCTGAGGCTCTGGAGAAAAGGAGGCTGAGGGGAGACCTTATTGCTGTCTGCAACTACCTGAAAGGAGGATGTAGAGAGGTGAGATGTGGTTTCTTCTCAAAAGGAATAAGCGGAAGGAAATGGCCTGAAGCCGCAGCAGGGGAAGTTTAGGTGGGACAGTAGGAAAAACTTCTTTGTTGAAGAAGGAACAGGCTCTCCAGGGAGGGGGTTGAATCTTTATCCTTGGATCTGTTTAAAAATTCTATAGATCTGGAGTTCAGGGACAGGGTTTAGTGGTGGCCTTGGGATAGCTGGGTTAATGGTTGGCCTTTTCCAACCCAAATGCTTCTGTAAATCTACCGTGTAGGTTCATGGTGCCCAAGATGCTCCTTCATGGAATTGATTGTCTCCCTCTTCACTTTGAAGAGATGTCACGTGAAGAGGGTGATTTGTAGAATTAGTGTTTTTAAGAATAACCTTGCATTCTTAATTGAACTGTTAGAAAATCACTTGGGTCCTCTGTACAAAAGGCAACAGAGCAGATTCATTCCAGGGAGGGCTGGGAGATGGAATCACATCTGCCTGAGTGAGTCAGGATCCAGCATCCCTTCAGAGAGAGCAGGGCAGGTGGTGTGGAGCTGCTTTGCCCTCCTGGAGGTTTCAGAAAAGGACAGTTTTAAGTTGTCAGGACTCCAAAGAAGTCCTGTCAGTGAAGCTGGATAGAGAAAAACAGGTACAGCCAGAGTAGCTGGGAAAAGGGAGGACAAAAGGTGCATTTCCCAGCCATTTGTGTGTCCTATTAATTAGCATCCATTGTCCACCTCGTATCTCAGCTCCTGAATGAAGGATTATTATATCTGTTTTCATCTAACGTAGAGAGACTTGGTTGAAAAAAACCTATAGATTGAGAGATGATGATGATGATGGTGATAGCACTAATAGGAACTGGAAATTATTCTTGTGCTGGGGTCCCCATACAGACTTTGTGATGGCTGTAGCTTTTGTACAGCTCTGAGTAGCTCAAGCTCTGTGTGTCAGGCACACTGCTGTGCTGCCAGGCTTTCCTCCTGAGCATCCCATACTTGAGAGGAGAGAATGCTGAAAATGATCAGTGTGAGGGAAAGCGAAGATCCAAGCTACATCGTAAGGGTGAGCTATGTTGGTCTTCATATTTAAGTAAAAGCAGATGTAAGCTCTGCGAAGCTAATGGGCCATTACTTGGAGTCTCAGAGTAGCAAAGCTGATGGAAATATTTTGGGGTTTAGCTCTAAACTCGAGTATTTACGTGGAATTATATGACAGAGGGGTGGAGCCAGCATGGCATTTTTTTCCAGATGGTTGAGCACCCAGTTGTCCTTGCTCCAGAATCAGTGATCCCCTCTTCAAAGCTCCGTTCCCTGGATCTGTGTCAGTGGTATCTTAACACCTCCACAGCTTCCTTTTTGTTTCTGCCAGTGGTAGATTTGAGGAGAAAAAAAGGAATCTCTGGACTAGGAAAAGGCACCTTCTTTCCCTTCTCCTTTGGGTAGAATGTGGCAATTTTCAATCCCCGCTTGCTTTTCCCAGCAAGGAGAGGATAAGTGAAATAACAGGTTTATTAGCATTTGCTATGCTCAGCCCTGGCTCAGGCTGGGACCTCATCCAGAAACACCATTCAGGTATTAGGAGTAGATTGGGGGAATATTGTTCCTTGCGAGGTTCCCAGTCCTATCTCAAGCTCACAGATGTAGCCAACAGATGGGAGTGAATTCCCAGGGACAGCATCCTTAGGACCATGAAAGCTTTTTTCTTCCAGTTCTCAGGAAGATGTTGATTTGTAGGAGAGCTGTAAGCAAAAATGCTTACTCGAGCAAGACCTCCAAGGCCATGAAATGTAAAAAGCTGTTTTACCAAACAAAATGCAGACTGTGGGGTCTCTCTAGACCTGTGCCTGTAGGTGTAATCTTTCTGTCTCTGATACTGTGCCTCTAATTTCTGACACTTGATATCATAGAAGGGACAACTCTGGATAAACAGAGCTCTTTTCACTGTGCGTGTGAGATCAGAAACCTCCGCAACTAAAAGTCCTGAGGTGCTGTGTTCCTAGTAAAAGCATTAATTAAATAGCAAAGACTTGGTGACCTGAATATGGATCATCTGCTGGAGAAAGCCATCCACGGTGCTGATTTTATTAACCGAGTTGACATCCTGTGGATTTTACTTAAGGCGAGGGTGTCTATAAATAGAATGGCCCCAGGCCTGTGGCTCAGAGACAGCATCTCAGCGTGTGTGAGCTGCAAGCTGGGTGAAAGGAAGCCCTGGAAATGGTTTCCCCCTGGAATTGAGCAAAACACTTATAAATATGTGCAGGGGAAGGATGGGGTTTGTGTGTGCCTTAGATTCAGTGGCTGGAATACTAATGTCTCTGTATCTGAAGCCTTCACTGGCCATGACAGCCTAACAGAGCACTGACAGGGGCTGGCTGCTGGTCCTGAGCGAATGCCTTGCATTATGTTGTTTGTGGTGTAGCGAGGGATGCTGGAGTGAGGTTGCCTGACTGCTGCTCCCCTGGGAAGCTCGGGAAGAGATGTACTGAATCTCCCAGGAGGCTGAGCTCAGAAACAGTCTTCTACCTAAATAAATACTGTCTCTTGGGGAACTCCTAGGACTGTAACCACTGTATGACTGCCAGTGTCTTTCATACTTAGAAAATCTCAAACTGAAACGATAGGATCTGTAATACTGAGGCACAGTTAAGATGCATCTTCTTTGGGGTGCTTTATCACTGAAGCATTGCCTTCCTACCTGTTCTCGTGTGTAAATCCAACCGCATACACTTCATCCTGCTTGGAACCAAGATTCCCAAGGGACTTCTTTTCTCCTTATTTTCCTCAAAACTTGTGGTCTTCCTTGATGTGTTTGCTGACATCTGTGCTAAACAGGAGGGGGGGGGGAGTTTAAGGCTGTATTCCTGCACAGGATGTCTCAGCTGTAACAGTCCATAGTGTGAGTTCAGCCCGTCAGACCCGCTGGTGTAGGATTTACAATCAGCTTCCATCTTCTGCAAAAACCCCTTTGTATTTGATAGCTTTGTAGGGAGGACTAGCAGCTTTGAGCTTCCCAATCTACAGCTCCTAAATCTAACGTGAGATGGATTTACATACAAAAGGACACTGCTGGAGAAATGTTAGCTAAAAATCTTCACTGCTTCTTCAAGCTCTGTTTAAACACCACGAAAAATTCACACAGAATAGGAATCCATTAGTATCTTACGTTCCGTGTGCTTCCTTGAACTTCATCGCGTTCTTGCACCTTGAAGGCTGCTGATACAAAACAAATACTACCGCAAGATGCTCAAGGCTTATAGAAAAGACAGTGAAGAACGTGGAATGAAGAGACATCACATAAACGCTTGGATTTTAGCGTTTGATGAACAAAAGAAGCCTGAGGGAGGGGCGTGAGAGGGATGGGTGCAGTTGTAAGCAAAGGATAGCAGTAAAGGTGGTACTGTCCTACGCTGGTCTTACACTGTAAAAACTTGGGACAGGTAATGACAGACAAGGAGGTAATAAGAATCAAAAGGCATTTGTGCACACAGGACGTTGTTAAGCTGTGGTGGTGCTGTCACAGAATGAATGTTGCAGAAGCCAAGAAAATGAACAGTTCAGAAGTGGAGTGAATGAGGTCCTGAAGCATAGATCAGCTGATGGCTGTTCAATAGTTTCTTAACATCTTTACTCAGAGAAGATCATAAAGTATTGATTGCTGGAAGCTGCAAGGATATACTAGGAGAAGGATCATATTAGTTGACAGTGTGTGTGGTCTTATAGTCAGCATCTGCTTGGAGCATCTGCTGAGAATTGAGACACTTGGCAAGATGAATCTTTGCTTGACCCACTGTGATTATTTGAGCTTGGGTTTAGATTTCCAGGCATCACATCTAGATGTCAGATACTTGATGGTATATAGCTCATAGTGCCAAGCAAGCAAAGTGCTGCAGGTAAAGGCAGTGATGGGATTCCCTTCACCTAACAGAGCATCAGGGAGAGACCATCTGTAGCAGAGGAGGAAGAAAAGGCAGCGTTAGCTGCTTGCTATGTTGTGAGCCTGCTCTTTGGTTTTTTTGGTCCACATTGTGCTACTTATCATCATGAGCCAACATAAAGGCTGACTGTAACTGCATCTGCTTTACCTCCCCCAGTTGCCTACTGCATGTTTTGCCACTAGGTAGAAATAGGATTGTTCACTGGGAAGTATCTGATCCTTCTGTAGGAGCCATCCTAAAACTCTGGAGTTTGTTGTTACTGCTGGTTTGCTACTCTTTGTAAAGGAGAATGTGGTTAGAGGCGCCAGTGGTTATGCAAGGAAACAGATGGGTCAGACACAAATGAACTACCTCTGAAAAAAGACAGCTGGGCAGTGAAAATAGCTGTGGGAACCACCTCTATGCCAACCCTGCTCTGGGCATGAGTGACCTGGGGTGTGGGGTGGGTGCAGAACTGGGATTCAGTGGGTTTGTGTTTTTCCTAGTTACCTTTGCTCTGGTTAAGTCTCTTGGTGTCTCCTCATCTTGCTTCTTGTTTGGAGAGTTGAGGCGGTAACACAGCTTTAAATCAGTCGGTCTTGCTGGATGCAGCAGTAAGCTTTTGGCCCAGGGAGTTTATTACTGTGTATAGGCACAGTGCCTGACATAGTGGTGACTGGGTACAAAGCAGGGTGTGTAGGTGCTGATTGTGTATGTTCATGAAGCAAAAATACTTAAACCTCAAACCAGCCAAAAGGAGAACTACTTCAGGACAAAGAAGAGCCAAGTCCCTGGCTCTTCACTTTGGCTCCTTCTTCTCTCTTCACTTCACCCCTTGTACTCTGACACTCCCTTGCCTTTCTCTGTGGTGAAAAGAATCTCTAAAACCTAAGTCTGACTCTTTTAAAGATTGCCATCAAACAAAAAGTACACTGAGGGAATCACTGCCTGAGCTGGCTGTGCTCACCTCCTCTAAACATACACATGGGTGCTTAGGCCTGTTCCTTAATGGTTGCTTTGCGCTGCAGCGGGATCAACCCATCAGCCCAGCTCCTCATGCCACCCTCATCTGTCTTGTCTGAGCAGAGGGACACACGTGTGCATGGCTTGGAGACAGAGCTCGGTGGAGATGCAGGTGTTGCAGGCAGCCGCACAGGACATGCCTGCTGGCAACATCAGCCCAGCTTAGCTAAACCCCCCAGAAGCACCCATCTCACTGTGGAGCCATACCCCACGTCTCTGGCTCTAGAAAACGATTCTCTGTGCATCCGTGACCTTTTAGTGACTTAATGTTGGGAGATGTGAACAAAACTATAAAATAAATCAGAAGGGACTTTATGCTTTCAGCAAAAATCTTTACAGAAAAATGTTCCCCTCCTCATTGTGTTGAATCAAAGCCTTTATGTAATCTGAGTGGTGGTGGGAGCAGTCTTCCTGAATCGTGTTTACTAGTGGGAGTTGCAGAACTGCTGTGTAGGTGGGAACTAATAGTAGTACCCCACACATCTGACTGTGTGAGTGGAGCTCGGCTGGTAGCCAGCCCAGTCATCACCGTTAGTCTCACCAATCTTGACTGGTATTGGGGATGTTTTAGGGGCACCAGCCATATGATTGGGAAAGAAGTGGTGCTAGAATTCCTCAAGGTTTGCCATGTGTTTAGTGTAGCTTTCATTTTTCTCTTTTCTTACACTGGGGTGCAATTCCAGCCCCTAGCTCCAGCCATGCACTCACTGAAATCAGTTGCGTGCACCACAGGACCCCTAAAAGGTTCTGTCACTGAGCAATCAGTTTGGTGTTGCTTGTCCAAACATCCTGGTGCTGTTTGTAAATCACAGCCCAACCATCCTTTACAGCACAGGTCCATTCATTGTCCCTCCCTGTATCTGGAGGACTTGGACGTGATGAACTGTTCATGACATCAGTGAGCAGTGCACCAAATCTTCAGTTATCAGTGTTCATCAAGGTGTTCAGAGTTCACATAATTTTTGATGCTGTAGTGACTAGAGACTACAACCAAGAGCACGGCTTTGCCTTTTCCATGGTGAGCAAACTGTTAAAGCACCCGTGTTGCAATGTCCAAAGATTGCTGAAATCACTGCAGTAGATCCCACAGATTGAAATGGATTTTGCCAGTGCACCTCTCGTTGTTATAAAAGCTGTCATTAATGTGATAATGCACTGGAGACCAGTTGTGCACCATCACTGGGAAGAAGCAATAGAGAGTTTTCTCTTCAACTGAGACATAATGACTTTCCTTCACTTCTATTTGAAGTCTTAGCACAGACAGTTGATGGAAGGGTAGTGGTAGGAGCAGGGGGAATGGTTTCCAGCTGGAAGAGGGGAGGTTTAGACTGGAAGTCAGGAGGAAGTTCTTCATGGTGAGGGTGCTGAGACCCTGGACCAGGTTGCCCAGGGAGGTTGTGGCTGCCCCCTCCCTGGAAGTGTTCAAGGCCAGACTGGCTGGGACCTTGAGCACCCTGGTCTAATGGAGGGTGTCCCTGCTCATGGCAGGGGGGGCTGAAACTAGATGATCTTTAAGGTCCCTTGCAACCTGAACCATCCTAGGAATCAATGAATGTAGGAATTCAGGTAGGGCTGTTCCTTTTGTGCAACAGACTGGAGTTTGCTTTTCACCAATTCACTGATTAAGTGTTTGGGTTATTTTTCCTCAAAGTAGGAAAGGAAAAAGATACCAATCCCTGTCTCAATGTGACAGGATTTTTTTCTGCCTACCTTGGTACACACATGGAGAATGCTTTGAGAGTTAGAATACCCTGTAAGTGTGAGATCCCTTTCTCCCCACTTTTCTCCAATATGGTGACAAGTAGATCACCTTTATGGTGTCATCTCTGTCCCTATTAGGCATTCCTCTAGTTTACTTTCTATCTGTGAGGATTAGCTAGCAGATGGAGTAAATGACCCAGGTAATCCTCTTGTGTTTCAGGTTTTGTTTATTTGTTTATCTTCTTTGCAGTGCATGAATGATTTACTGCACGATAGGTGTCCTTGGAATATTTTCTTTATACAGTTCTTTGAATCCAATGCCATATTGGATCAATCAACCGCTCTCTCTTCTGGTGAGATCTAAGATAACAATTGAAATGACAGCTTCGTAATTTCCCTCTGGAAACTGAGTTTAGCTGTTGCTTCTACCAGGGCCAAAGAACTATTTTGTATATATCAGCTGCTGAAACTTGGCTGAGAGTTGGAACTAGGTGGAAACAAAAGACAATGTAAAGTTTTCTTCATAGAATCATTAGGGATGGGAATGGACCTCAAAAGATCATCTAGTCCAATCCTCCTGCCACAGCAGGATCACCCAGACCAAGTTACACAGGAACACAGCCAGATGGGTCTGGAATGTCTGCAGAGGAGACTCCACAACCCCCCTGGGCAGCCTGTTCCAGTGCTCCGGGACCCTCCCTGGAAGAAGTTCCTGCTGATATTGATAGGGAACCTCCTCTGTTCCAGCTGGCACCCAGTGCCCCTTGTCCTATCCCCAGATGCCCTTGAGAAGAGCCTGGCCCCATCCTCCTGACTCCCACCCCTCACATCTTTATAGCCATGAATGAGATCCCCCCTCAGTCTCCTCCCAGCTCAAGAGACCCAGCTCCCTCATAAGAAGAGCTCATAAGGGAGCTGCTCTACTTTCTTCATCATCTTTGTTGCTCTATGCTGGCCACCCTCCAGCAGCTTTGTGTCCGTCTTGAACTGAGGGACATGTCCTCTTGATGTGCAACTGCTTCAGCATGCCATGCGAGCCTTGCTGAGAGGTACCTCCACAGCAGGGTAAAGGACCAACACAGATACTCAGGTACAGATCAGTTCTGCTTAAATCAGATGTACCCACCAAAGTGGGTGTTGGAAAAGCATCTGCTTTAGAGTTTGGACTGTCTTTAACTCCATCTTCTTGTCTTCCTTGCTTTTCATGTAGCAGCCACGGGTAATATGAGTAAATTTCTTACAAATAAACCGACCTATAGTGATCCTGGTGAAAATGTGAGTGTTTGGCTCTTATCCCAATCTGTGTGTCCCTTGGTTATGATGCTTTGTCAGGCCGCAGCTGGCTAGTGCATCTTTCTTGCCTCTTTTTATATGCAGAGTAAACAAACATACTGTTTCACTTTTGATTTGGATGCTCTTGATCTTAGACCAAATATTCATCCTTAGATTTGAAAAGATAGATAGCTGGGATGCTTTTGTTGTCGCTTTGCTGGGCCATTAATGTGATACCCATTCCCTTGTTCCCCCCGTGTTGATTTCTTGGTGTGTCTGTCATCGGTGGCAGCTCCTGGAGAAGCATCCTCAGCCAATATGGTTTATGTAAACTTCGTTATTTACTGTGATCTTTAAGATAGAAATAGCTTAAAACATTTTTGTGTGCTCTGAATTCACGAAGCTATCCAGGGAGCATTAAATAGAACTTGCTGCCTGGTGTAATTGGGAAAGAGGCGTTTTTAGCCTTTCAAATCTGTTTGTTTACAGAACTTTCCGTCATTCCCTACTGCGTGGTGTTGCATCCTATTTCCAGCTTGTTAAAACAACAGCATCTTCTCAACAATAATTTCAATGGATATACATGGGAAAAGAAGCTGTAAAATGCTAAGAAGACCAAATGTATAACATGTGAGGGGTGGGTGTCAGGAGGATGGCTCTGCTCAAGGGCATCTGGTGATAGGACAAGGGGCACTGGGTGCAAGCTGGAACAGAGGAGGTTCCCTATCAATATCAGAAGGAACTTCTTCCCAGTTGAGGGTACTGGAGCACTAAACAGGCTGCCCAGGGGGTTGTGGAGTCTCCTTCTCTGGAGATGTTCCAGACCCACCTGGATGTGTTCCTGTGGGACTTGCTCTGGGTGATCCTGCTGTGGCAGGGGGATTGGACTGGACAATCTTTTGAGGTCCTGTCAGATGATTCTATGATTCTATCAGGGAAAATGAGGCTGCCTGTTGCATTGACAGTGGACCTAAACGCTTTCAAACACTGAAAGGCCCAGTAGATCACACTGCAGTGACCCGTTCTGCAGTGTTAGGAAGGAAATGTGATGCAGCTTCTAAAAGGAATTTCTTTTGGAGCCATGGGCACCATAAAAAGCTTTTGTCTTAACTGATACCTGTCGCAGTTGCTTTGTGCTGCGGGGTGGGAGGCAGTTTTCTTGTTCATTCGATTTAGGAGTTGTTTAGGTAATGGAAACAAATTTCTGTGTATGTAGAAGACCTGTTCCAGTAAAGCTGTTTCTGCTCCTGGACACAGAGTAAACAAATAAGAGAGATGTTCAGAACAATGAGACAGCAGTATTTAGCCCTAGTGCATTTACTGGTAATCTTTAATCAATATCCCGTAATGTCATAAGTATTGGTGCTGAAGCAGAATTGCTTTCCTAATTCAGATAGGGTCTTATGCTCAGAACTAAAGTATTTTAATTCCTTCAGTGCTTGAACACCTGGATTTTGACAATCAGTTGAAATAGCCAGACTGACTAGTGTGGCTCAGAGCTGCTGCTTTGTAACCGAAAGGACGAACATTACAAGAACAAAGAAATGAATCCACTGGCCATCTGAATGCATTGTTTTGTTTGCCGAGCCCATCCTGATGCTTCCCTACCCCATCCGGGTAGGTGATGCGCAAAGACTCGAGGTCATAAAGCAGCGTTCACAGGAATAAACAGAAATCAACTGGCTTCTTTCATAGCCTTAAAGAGCAGAAGAAACAGATACAGAGGAAAGAAATGTAGAGAGAATACTTCAACAGGAATAGGAATGAGCTTGGGAAACACTGACTTGGAAATGAGCTCTGTTATCTCTGTCAATAGCTTTTACATCACTGAACACTTGGTCCAAATTTGCGTGGTGCTAAACACAACCTTTTTGTGCCAGAACACAGCTCGTCTGTCATTTAAATACTTTAAGTGCTTGCACCTTGACTTTCTTCTTTGTGACTGTTTAGTTTAATGCTCACACTCGGGTGGAAAAAAATCATCTGACCTTCAAAACATCCTGCACTGAAATGGAAGGCAGCAAATGTGAGTCCTGCGATGTTGCTGCTGGTATCCAGGGAACTGCAAGTGAAAAAAACCAGAGGTCTTCGCTGGTCACATCAGTCAGAAGTGCCCTGGAGAGCAGGGTTTCTGTGCAGGTGTATAATAGCACCATGTAGAAACAGCGTTCTGAGGAAGAGTGAGGAGCTCAAACCCATTAAGAGTCAAAACTATTAGTGTATGAAAGAGTCACTGAGCTCATGGCTGTTGTAGGGTACAGCAGTCTGTGTGCTGTTCAGAAGAGGGTCAGGATCTGCAAGGGCGAGCACTGGACCACCCAGGCATTCACTGGGTTTAATTGCTAGCTCTCTCCAAGGTTTGCGTGGAGCATTTGAACTTGCTTGCTCCAGTGCAAATCATTTGTGGAGGAAGGTAGCTCTCAGCAATGGGAATGAAGACTGAAGCCATCTGGGTTTCCTAAAGGGTCTGCAATATCTGAGTGGTTGAAAAACCAGAAATTGAGAGTAAGAATAAATGCTTGTCTCTCCCAGGACTGAGAGGTCACTGGTGGAGGCTAAATAGATTTGCAGAAGGGCTCTTACTATTGAAAATATTAGTTCAGGAGAAGGCTGGAGAGCGAGGTGACACATGTTGTTGACAAGACTAAGTTACTGAGGATCACCAAACAAATCCTGATTCTAAAGAGTTACGGAGCAATCTCATGGTAGGGGGTGATACAGCGACAAACTCCGCTGCAGTGAATGTAAAGTCAAAATAACAACGAAGTGCAGTCCTCAGCTCTGTGCTGTGCATGGCCACTGCACTTTTAGGGAGACAGTAAATATATTCCTGAAAACATCAGCTCGGAGCTCAGTAATGGTTTGTGGAGTGTTAAGGGTTTTTTGAAGTAGCACCAAGGATCTGGGTGAAAGAGGATTTGTACATAGATGTTAGACCAGCTAGTGCAGCTGGAAAAAACCATTACGGATTGGTAGAAGTAATGCTAAAGACGTGGCTTTAATGGGATTTGTAGGTAGATGTTGAGGCAGCCAGTGCAGCTGGAAAAAGTAGACAAGCTTTTGACACCCAAGCAGTGAGGTGGTGGACTGGGGGAGAACTATTCAGAGCTGGATATTGGATCCACCATGAAAGAAGTAGAGAGCGAAAGAGTGGGTAGTAGCATCCCCCCATTTCACCACCTACAGGGCAGGATATTGGGCTGAAAGACTTTTCTGCCTAGTACAGCAGTTCTTCTATTCCTGTCACATCCCTGTGTAAATTTATGTACCTGCAGTGCCATTCTGGCCTCCCCTCTCCAAAAAGTACATAGGAGAAAAGATATGGGGGAAGGTGATAAGGCAGAGCAAACGTACTAAATGGTTTCCACCAGAGAAGAAATTACATTGCCTGAGACCCTTTAGCCTCAAAAAAGGATGATTTAAGAGGGTGTGACTGACGTTTGTGAAGTCCTGGGTGGCAAGGAGAAGACTAAAAAGGACCAAGGATTGTCTTTCATAGTACAAAACGCATGGGCCAGCAGATGGAGTTAAATTCTGGCTATGACCAGGCTAAATAAAAGACCCTTCCAAAAGGATTCTGTAGCTTTCAAATGCTCACTACAGGTTAAATAAAGAAAAAACAATATCAGAGGGAGAATCTCTGAAGGGCTTTAAAAGGTAACAGCGAGTCTTTAAGTTATTCAGTGGCTTCTCGTGTTTTTAAGACCGGTGTCTGATCCGCAGATCATACATCCCGTAACCATGCTGTTGTGTACTCCATACTCACTTTGTTCTCATTCAGGCTTCTGTGGAGAGCAAGGTGAGCGAGTTCCTCCAAGGGCTGGGATGTCACAGGGCAGTGGCAGTCACACAACCACTGCTGCGGGGGATCGTGGTGTGTCTGTCTCTTGGGTTGGGTAACTTCAGGTTGCCACGCAGATGAGACAGATTCAGTGTCAGGCAGTGTGGGCAAAGCTGGTCCTGCCCTGAGCAGCATGCACACGAGCATTCTCTGTATATCCCCTTTCTGAATAAGATCTATCACACGTCAGTCTGGTGTAATCTTTTGTTGCAGCATTAGAGCTTGCACCGGTGTAGGCTGCTTCTTGATTTATCAGTGCTCTGAGACTGAAGGTCACTGGTTGTTTCGTAGAAGGAATTCATCTGACAAAAGCAAGATCTGAGTTACCAAGATGTATTTGAAAAGAGAAAGGAAAGGATAGGGAATTAGAAGCTTTAAGCCCCCAAATCACAAGTTTGATCCTGTACAGTACCGGGCACCGTTGCTCTAGTTCAGCGAGACTTACATGTGCTTAAACCTTTTGTTCAGGGCTCAGCATTTAGCGCTGTTTAATCTCAAATGAATAGTTCTTAAAAAGAAGATGGATATTGCTTTTCATGCACAGATTTCAAAAGGGATCTGTGAGCAGCTCTGTACAGAAACTATAGAATAGAAATGAGAATTCAAGGGTGATTTCCCAGTTAATCGTAGTACAAAAAGACAGGGGACCAAAACAGAAACCTTGACTTTCTCATGCCAACTTCTCACGTTGGACCTATATATAGTTTTATTTTCCTGTCTCTTTTTTCCAGTTTATTTGCATCATGAAATCCTCAGACTCCTCATTTGTGGCCAAAGTTGTGAATTCATGCATCAGCGTAGGAGGGGATGTGTCTTCTGATCTCCCACGTCTGTCTTTAAAGTGTGGGTGTTCCCTTGAGAGGAGAAGAGGCTGCTGTGTAGTTATCTCTCCTTCTCCTCACAGACAAGGGGGTCATAGAGGGCAAAATTAAGATTCCAGCCTTGATCAAGGTAGAGTCTACCTTTGGACAAAGGTAGGGCAGGCCTGTGAGAGCAGCTGGTTTGTGCTTAGATCCTAGTGCTAGATACTCCAACTCAAACCTTAGAAAGGGGTACTCCTTCACTCCCAGTGTTTTCCACATACATGTTGTCCTTAGAATGGTTTGCATGTCATCACCTTCCCTTTTATCTTGCTTCCACCCCTGGTCAGCTCCACCTGGGTTTAATGAAACAATTGCCTTGCCCTGGGTATTCCCAGGGATGTACGTACGCCATGGGGACCCTGGGAACCCATGGATGTTCCAGAAGGTCTCTGAACTGGGCACATCGGAAGTGCTTCTGTTTCTCCACGTGCGTGTGAGACGGTGTGTTTCTGCTGCAGGAATGATGCTGGTGGTGCTTGAAATCAAACCCGAGAAGTTTCAGACAAAAGGGTGACAAAGATGGACCCAGTTTAGTAACTGAGTGCTACTTGTTTAGTGTGCTGGCAGGGAAACCCAGCAACTTGGAACAGGCTGCCTAGGGAGGTGGTGGAGTAACCATCCCTGGAGTGTTTAAAAAATGAGTCGATGGAGAACTTGAGGCCATGGTCTGGGGAGCTGCTGGGACGAGGGCTGTACTTGGTGATCCTGGAGTTCCTTTCCAGTCATAATGATTCTATGATCCTAACTAAAGGAACGTGTTAGTTAAATAAAGTTAGTTAAATAAAGGACTTAGCTTTAGCATGGCTTTGAAAGACTCAGTTTCTAGAAAGCTGAGATTCAGATGAACGAAATGCAAGGTCTGCACACAAGAATCAGGAGAATAAGGTTTGCTTTCTAAGGGCAATATTTGTCAGTCGCTACCATCAGAGTTTGGGAAACAATCCCCCCCTGAACTTCGTTTTCATTAACCATACAAGTAGTTCAGCTACTTTCACAGCATTAATCTTGCTGCTAACTGTTCTTTTCCCATTGTAAGGAGACAGCGTGTGACAGGCAGAATCTGTAACATCATTCAACATCTGATTACGTGCCCTTTATCCTCCAAACCAATTTGCATGCCTCCAAATCCCAGTGTTTCCCAGTGGAATTGGAGGTGTAAAATATTGTCTCTCGAGCTGAAAATCATTTCGCTGAGGATTTTTTCAGTGTTTGGGAATTCTGGCTGGATGATTTCAAAAGCAAACCCATATGTCGCTTACATGATTTGGCGTTTCTCCAGCGACGTAGAGCGTGAGTGGA
This sequence comes from Upupa epops, assembly GCA_013397515.1. NCBI lineage: Eukaryota > Metazoa > Chordata > Aves > Bucerotiformes > Upupidae > Upupa > Upupa epops. Next base: position 269,108 of record VZRI01004174.1, on the reverse strand, counting down.
ACCCTGGAAAAAACAAGAAAGCTAAAAACCTGATGCTAACTAGATGGTAATAAATACAGGTGCTGTGCTATGTGGTGTCCTTCGTCTCCATAGCAAGCTTTGGGATGAGTCCCAGTCAGCACACTGGGAGGGCTACTGTGTTTTGTATGTATATTCCTGGTAGGTCCTAAGATCTAAGGTAAGGTGATGTGGCAAAGGCTGTGTAACACTGAGCTGCTTTTCGAGGTTATAGAAGGGCTGTATTGCCTAGTGATGGAAAATAAATGGTGTGCTTTATGTTGGACACCAGGAAAATCTTCTTCCTTGTAAGGGTTCTCAGGCCTTGGAACAGGCTGCCCAGGGAGGGGATTGAATCGCCACCCCTGGATGTGTGTCACAGTCGTGGGGATGTGGAGCTCAGGGACAGGGTTTACTGGTGGGTTGTGATGGTTGGACTCATCTGNGACCTTCTTCCCCGGGAGGGTCCCGGAGCACTGGAACAGGCTGCCCAGGGGGGGCTGTGGAGTCTCCTTCTCTGAGGATGTTCCAACCCCGCCTGGCTGTGTTCCTGTGTGACTTGGTCTGGGTGATCCTGCTGTGGCAGGGGGGTTGGACTGGATGGTATTTCGAGGTCCCTTCTGATCCCTAAGGATTCTATGATTCTCGCTGTCAATACAGTCAGTGTAGCACCAGGAAAAAGCTAGTGAGTGCTCTGATGGCAAATAAGTTCCTGGCCTGGGCTTCCCAATGCCCCAGATATCCCCACAATTTCCTTACCCGTTCCAGACACTGAGGTACCTAAAAGGTACCTTTCCTTTCCAGCCAAAGCTTTATTCCCTCCCTGTCTTACATGGTTTACTGAGACCAGGTTCGTTGGGACCACCCTGCTAGCTGCCCTCTGTGGCTTGCTGTGCAGGAAAGGACATTACCTGTCTGCCCACTGTATTGTCCTCCGCTCATGCAGGAGCTGTGCAGCCTCTGGGCTCTTTCCTATGAGGCTGAGATGTATTTTTCTTTTCAAATTTTCAGAGCTAGGAGTGGATTCAGAGGGTGTAGATTTGACTCATCCACAGCTGTTTCAGTGCTCAGGTTGGTCAAGCCACCTCAGGAGGGGCAGTGAGGCTGCTGTGTCTCACCTGCTGATGGGGGGGGTGTCCTGTGTGTAGCCACATACTTTACTTGCTTGAGAGTGGAGACACAAAGGAGGAAGGAACCTGTGCCTGCAAATGGATGGTTAAAAACCATGGCTAGAGCCTGTCCTTGCGTTCTTGGTTGCTGCTTCTAATGAGAAAGCTCGTTGAGACATGATTGTCTCTGAAACAACAGAAGCCACAGTCATGCTCCAGCCTCCAGGAATTTGTATGGAGTAATATGCTCTGTGGTGTTGGGAGAGAAAATTAGAACACAAAGAAAACCATTTTGCATGAAAATTTGATCAAACAATTAAAAACCGTGTCAATAATTGAAATGCAGGGACTGTAAAAGCCTCCTGTTATTCTCATTGAGAAAAACTGTGTTCGGAGCAGAGGACCCAGACAGATGCTGGGGCACTGACTAGCTGATATTTGCAGTATGGATTACTCAGTTTTCCTTTTGCCTGGTGAGCAGGGCTCCCCAAGCTTATTGTGGCTGTTTGGTCGTTGATAGAAGCCACGTGGCTGCTGTGATTTGCTTTTCTCCATCCCCCCTCCCCCATCAGCAGGACCCTTGGACCCCCAGCCACAGATGTATGCTGCGCTCTTTGTGTGCCTAGCTGTGTGTCAGTGTAAAACCAGCACAGACACACCGTGGGGCTCGTACTCTGGAAAACCAACCAGAGCTGCAGCGCAGCGCTCGCCTTGTGAATGATTTTCCTTTTCCTTTGTTCCAGTGTGAGATGTTAGTGTGGGCAAGCAGGGGATTAATGTGGTACAAGCGAGTGGTGCTTTAATAGCAGCCATGCTGCTTAGAAAATCAGCAGCTGCACGTGAGCAGGAATGGCAGTTTCATTAAATAATGCTATGATCTCTCAACCATATTCTTAACTAGTAATCTCCCCGTAGCAAAATACATAGCTAATCAACCTCCCAGCCTGTCAGTAAACTTGCAGGGGAATTAAATCCTGGAGGAAGAAGCCCGTAGCCCCGGAGGAAGGCTGAGTGCATGTTTCACTGTCGTCTTTTCAGCTCATCTCAGTGGTCCCACTGCTAGAATGTGCTCTGTTGTCATGGCAACCCCATCTCCTGCTTCCTACAGGAAAGATTAGCTCGTACTGTGCACTGGAGAGAATTTAGGGGAAGTCAAGCTAATCCCTGGGTGCACTGCAAGAGAAAGGTTGGACCTCGCCTGAGGGATGCTGTATCTGCAATGATAGAATTGGCCTGCCACAGACACTGGTATTTAAGTTGAAGAGCAGAATTCACAGTAAGTGTCAGATCCTCCAGAGAGGAATATTGAATGAGGTTTTCTAAGTCTTGGTGAAGACTGTCCCATGCCAACAGTGGAATGACAGCAGGAGGCTGTGTGTGGAATACCAATATGTTTCACCCGTTCAGGTGCTATTTCAAGTAGAGATTCAAAGCCTCAGTTCCCTGGAAACTAGGTGATACAATTTTAAAGCATCATTGTGAGATGTGCACCTAGAAACCTGAAGCATGGCTCACTCGGTGCATAAAGCTAAACAAGTGACGAGGAGCATGCTTTACAAATTGTGTATGCACTGTGCGGCGTGCTTAAGAATTCCTGGGCGCTGAAAACTAAGCGGGAAAGCGTGAGTGAACTGAGCTGTGTGTGCTGCAAACTCAGCTGAGAAAGTGCTGAACTATCAAATTCAGCACGAAAATGTACAACTCCTGATTTAACCTTGTTTTTTTCTTCATGGTAATACCCAAGCAGAGGAAACATGAGCTTTTTTTTAAAGGTGTAGTCCTAATACCAGCTTTTCTGTGAGGAAAGCTCCTTTTGGTGGAGCTAAATGAAGGTGGTGTGCGACGTGATGCAGCGTGTGAAATGTGTGTTTGTTTTCTTGCTGGTGGAGGTAAACAGAGGGTGTTCTAGCTATTCCATTTCTGCTTGTTTTAATGGTCTGTGTGGTTTTGCTACTGTCCTGTATTTCACTTGAAACGATGCTTAAGTCTCCCAGCTTTAAACTTGACTGTTTACAGTGAGATTTTTAACTGTCTGCTTTCTAATGGTGTCAGCTTTTCCTAAACTTGTGTGGTTTTCAGCAGTTTGTACCTTAAGCCTCTGTATTTTTGCATTTTTAGCATGCATGCTTTTTTCTGTCGAGCAATAACTTGAGTGTTATTCAGTGGTTACTGAGTGTATAGCAGTACTCTCTCAATTATGCATGTATGTGCTTTACATGTGCAAAACGTATGCGTGCCTGTGTGTCCCTGCCAAACATGCGTGCCTGTACATATGCAGACAAATGGGGTCTTTGTTTTAATGAGGCCCTTTAGCCATTCATGAGGAAGTAAAAACACTTCTTCCCCCCCTGGAAGGATAGGTATTTTTCTGCTATCTATTAGGTGCAAAAGCCTAATAAACAAACACACTCGGTCTGCTTAAAGAAACAGCATAGCTTGCATTTCTGTGTGAGTCTATAGTGAGGAGGGAAAGCATCTTGACTGGGATGATGATGAGAGCGCGCTGTGTTGCCTTTCCACATGGAACACACAGTGAAGGCACAGGTTTTTTTCTTCTCCCTTCCAGGGTAGCTCAGAAAGTGTCCCACATAAGCTCCAGACTGGTTGGTACAAGAGTGCTTTTCCCTGAAAACTTGCTGGTTTGGGGCTGGTTTGTCACATAGGAAGAGCATTGCTAATCAAAGAAAGAGCCTGTCGTCTTTGTAGTTAAAAACCTCAGCAGCCAGTGTACATCTGTTGTGTGGAGGACTATAGAAATAAACACAAAAGGTAGGAGAGATTTAAGCCATTATTTAGGCTGGCCCTTAAATCTGTGATAGAGATGTGGGGGACGGGGAATCCACACAACCGCTGAGCAAAGTGGGGATCAGGGCAAGAGAAAATCCAACAGAGATATTTCTGTCATTAGAAAGAGCACTGAGAAATTACTGTTAGCTCTCTGTCAAATTAAACTGCTGTTAAGAAAGTCTTTCCTGTGAGAAAACGTGAGGAAACATTTGTCAGAGAGTTCATTTTCACCACTTCGCTGTGAGGCTGTTTGAGAGCTACTCCGTTTACCATAGCTGTTTACACCTTCTAAGGGATGTTGGGTGGTTAACTGCACAGATTTTCTCCCTGGTGTGTCCTATCATTAACTCCATTCAGCTAAAAGTTAGGTTATTTTTATCCCAAGGTCACAATTTATTTCTTCATGATTTTCCTCCAGCATTTAACTTCTGAATGGGATGATGCTGGCTGGTCAAAAGCTGTCTCAGCTGTTTTGCCTTCTGCAAAGCGTTTGAGTGTAGTAAGTTGGTCCAAGCTTTGTTAGGACTGGATTTCCATGAAGGGACTTGAATTTCCTATCTGCACTTCTAGACAACTCTAAGCACCTGTAAAGAGAACTAGCTGCATGTGAGAAAGTGCAGGGGGGTTCAAATCACACACCCCCCTCTCCCCCAACCCAGCGTGTGTTGCATTCTCTTCTAAGAAGACACTGTGAGCTGTGTTTCACGTGGGCAGATGCAGTCCATACAGACTGCTCATGCTCAGGAGTCCAGGACTCCAAACTGGAAGGAGTTCCTGTATAAATTCTGTTTCAGGGAAATAAAATCTCCCTGAGTTATCAGCAACTGAAAAGCAGAGGTGACTCTGCTTAGAAAAAGTCAGAGTTCCTAAACTTTTAAAAATAAGGCAGAGTATGTTTTGCCAGAGCTGCTTTATGACCTCTCCTGTTGTGGGAACAGTTGGCTTCCCCAGTGGGTCATTTCTCTGCCTGGGCTTTTCTTTTCTGCTTCTGCCCAATGTTCCTGCTCAAGGCAGGTACTGACCTCTTCCTGAACTGCCTTCTGCGTGTTCCACTGTGTCCCAGAGCTCGGGCTGTCTGCTGGTTAGATATTGAGCTGGCTAATATAATGCTCTCTGTGTTTCTCCCATGCATAAACACAAGTGAGATGATTGCATGTACCTGCTGCTGCCCTGGAACAAGGTTTTGAATTATGATGCCAATGAGAAAACTGCTAATAATGAGGTCTTGTCTTTACTTGAGGGATTTCATAGAATGATTTAGATTGGAAGGGACCTCAAAGACCATCCAGTTCCAACCCCATTGCCATGGACAGGGACATTCTCACTAGACCAGGTTGCCCAGAGCCCCATCCAACCTGGCCTGGAACACTTCCAGGGAGGAGGCATCCACAGCTTCTGTGGGCAACCTGTTCCAGCGCCTCAGCACCCTCCTAGTGAAGAATTTCTTCCTACTTTCCCACTATTGCAAAAATAACCTCCAAAACTCATGCAGCACAGCTGCTTCTGCCGGCCACCGCTTGGAACTGATGACTAACAGCTTGTTCCTCTTCCTCTACGCTCATTCAGGGTGAAATGGGTGAGGTGTTAGCACATCCCGGGTTGTGCACTGCACCGTGCAGAACCTGGCCATCTTTTATCATCCACAGATGTGATAACAGCACAAACTCTGCTCTGTTCCAACGAGAATCTTGCTGCTGATACTCTCATTAAATCAGGAGCAGAAATCAGATTTACACTACATATAAACTTCACCCACAGTGTGTGGACAGTGGAACTAAGGACTCAATTGTCCTCTGTACTGGGCACTGGTGAGGCCTCCCCTCAAGTATTGGGGACAGTTCTGGACCCCTTGCTTCAAGAAAGAGATTGAGGTACTGCCGTGGGTCTAGAGGAGAACAATGAAGCTGGTGAAGGGATTGGAAGGAAAATCTGATGAGTATCTGGGGTTATTTAGCCTAGAGAAGAGACTCAGGGGGGGACCTTATCACTCTGTAACTACCTCAGGGGAGATTGTGGTCAGGTGAGAGTTGGGCTCTTCTCTCAGGCAACTGGTGATAGTGCAAGAGGGTAGTGCCTGAGGTTGTGCCAGGGGAGGGTTGGGTTGAATGTTAGGAAGCCCTTCCTCACAGAAAGGGTGGTCAGACACTGGAGTGGACTGCCCAGGGAGGTGGTGGAGTCCCCATCCCTGGAGGTGTTGAAGGACAGACTGGACGTCTATTCTTGACAGTAGATGAATTACTGTATCCTGGTGTGGACCCATGTAACGGTCTGTCTTTAGGCAGATAATCAATCATGGAGAGTTTGTCATTCCTCCAGTCATTATGGTCAAAATTGCTTTTGAAACATGCTGAGTAGAAGACCACTACTGTTTGTGTGGGCTGATGGCAACAGCAGCAACCCTGACTGCGCTTGTGAACGCTTTCAGCCAGCAAACAAAATGCGATCTGATCAAAAATATGGCTTGGATGTTGAAGTCCAAGGGCAAGAGTGCCATGATGTTCACTAACCTCCTTCCATCCTGCTCTTTGCTTCTACAAAACACCACTAAAGGTTGTATTTAATGGCTCACCTAGTGGTTACCACATGATGTAGCCCTTTGACTGCCTGCAAATGTGCTGTTGGAACGAGCCTGCGTCTGATCCAGAAGCTCAGCCTGCACTTGCTGTATTTTAGCTTCACTTCCTGCAGCAGCAGCTGCGGTGTTGAGTTTGGCAGGGACTCGTAGGAGACTCCAGAAACTGCAGATTTCAGGGCTAAAGTTAGAAAGAAATACATTTTGGGGAAACAGGCTGCTTGAGAACTGGGTGAGGATAGCTACGCAAAAGGAACTCCGCGCTAGGGGCTTTCACTGCGTTTCTTAAGTGAGTTTGCCCTTTGTTGGAGATAGATCAATTCAGTCCTGTCTCGGGCATTGTTCAACAGGAAACAACATTAAAATTAAAGCCCTTCTGACAACATTTTCAAACTATTTTCAGATTTGCAAGATTTTGATCCAAAAGCCCCGGTAACAGTTTTCCTAGCAGTCTGAGATGCACGTTGAGCCCTCTGATCTGAATCAAGCAGTGCTCTGAGTTGAATTTACATGTTTTCTGTATCATTGGTAACTGCTCCATCTCCATCTAGATGTCTCTTTCTCTTCTTGGCTTTTCCTAATGTGTGACAACAGGAGAGGAGCACTGACTCTGTAGCCCAACTTTCCGGGACTTCAGGTAAACGTTGAGGGCACAGGATCAGGAACTCAAACTGTATCTGCTTGGATAATGCCGAGAGTATCATCGAATGATTAGGGATTGGAAGGGACCTTGAAAGATCATCTAGTCCAATCCTCCTGCCACAGCAGACCAAGTCCCATACTTTGAGGTATTAAAAGTTTTCTAAAGAGGAAGATGATACCCTTAGATTGTCTCCTAAATGTCTCTCCATTTAAGCGGCTATATTTGACACAGGGTAATAGATTTTCTTCTGGCAGGACAGTCCTTTGAGTCCTCTATGTGTTGGAGGATCCAAGATAGAAACCATTCCGTCGCTCAGACGGCTGAACTGATGCATACGATGTGACTAGCCCGTTTGTGACCATGTTTTTCTGTATGCTGGAGCCTGTCACACGGACTTCATCATTGGTAGTGAAATGATGCTTTCCCCATGGTTTGTCATTTTGGGGCCAATTTCATATCTGACTTTGAAGTCACTATCGAGTCTGATGAGCAGAATGAGGAACAGTCTCAGGAGCTGTCACTCCTGGACACCTGGAGGTGCCATCAGCAACAAACTTTCCCACCAAAAAAAGTGTTTGAAATGCAAATAATAAAGTGATCACAGTAGTTACCACTGGTAGCTTCCCCCTAGGTTATTTGGGTTTTATTGCATTGATTTTATTGTTCCTTCTGATGGCAGTTTTTTGCAGTTGCAGTGAAGGAAAAACCTGCTGCTGCTCTGTGAAAGAGGACTAGGCATTTCATGCTGCTGGGTATCGGTATTACTGTTTGCTTTTACAGTGAACATAAAAGATAACAGCTCACCAAGATTGTAATAATTGTTATAAATAACATTCTATTTGCGATCAGGATCGATGCCACATTTCCCTTCACACTGCAGCTAGCGTTTCTCCTTGATACGATGGTAATAGCTTTCCACCCAGAAGTACTGAGCCTTTTGTATTCTTAGTACTGTCTTCTATTTTCTTCTAAAATTTTTTGAATAAACCTTCTGGAAAGCAGAGTTTTTTGTTGCTTTTTAGGAAGGAGAACAGTTTATGAGGCAACTGTCTGGGATTTGAAAGAGCTTCCCAGGACTCTGTTACTTCAATGGATATTTAGAGTTTATTGAAGCATAGAATCCTCAGGGATCAGAAGGAACCTCAAAAGATGATCCAGTCCAATCCCCCTGCCACAGCAGACCAAGTCACACAGGAACACATCCAGGTGGGTCTGGAACATCTCCAGAGAAGGAGACTCCACAACCCCCCTGGGCAGCCTGTTCCAGTGCTCCAGTATCCTCACTGGGAAGAATAGCAGTGGATACACCAGAACTATCTGTGAGGCTGTCTGGGCTTTGTGAAGTTTCTGGGCATTCAGTCACAGTGACTTGTAGAGAGTGATGAGGTCTCTCCTTAGCCTCCTCTTTCAAATTAAACAGCCCCAGCTCCTTCAGTCACTCAGATCTCTTCTCCAGCCCCTTCCCCAGCTATCTGCTGTCTTCTGCCTGGTATCACCCAATTGTTGGCAAAGGTCTGAAATCACTGATGTTTGCAGATAGAGATTGCAAATCTGTCCTTTTCAGCCACATTCAACCACAGCAGGATTGGGGATTCTGCTGTCTTGGGTGTTTTAGTAGGAAAACGTAGTAGGAAAATTTACTAACTGTTGTAAACTTCAAAGCTGATTCAAGCACCTCACCTACAGCAGTGCCTGTCCGTCTCTTGTGATGTTTGCTGTGCGAGGGACTTTGTTCAGACTGAACAAAGGGAGGTCTGTCATCAGCACTGTTTCTTTGTCTTCCTTTTGTTTGATGCTTATAGTTGTAACCAGCCTGCTGGGGAGGCCCCTGTGCCCTTCACCTCAGTGGCAATAGTTTGTGTTCAGGTAAAGCTTCCGTAGTGTTGATGCCTGTTGTCACCTTTTGAATTCTTCTGCTGGGGTTTGGGCTGGTGCTTAGTCTTTGTAGATGCTGAATGATTTTTTCACTTGATACAGTGCAAAACAAGATAAGGAAAGCTGGGTGGATGTAACATTCACCAGTGATTGCTTGCCAGATGGAGAAGGGCCATCACGATGGTTATCAGGTGTTGCCCTGTGTGACCAGAATACTGTTCTCTCTCAAGCAAAGAGGAAGCAAATCACTGTAGTTACCCAAGGCATGCTTGAATCGGGAAACATGTAAGGCATATCCTGCTGTGGACATCCAGAAGCATTCAGACATTCATTTACATGGGCAGTAGTCTCCTGACAGCCGTTCCACTTCATCTCCTTGTGTGCACACAGGGACAGCAGCTCTGCAAGCAGGGTAAATGTGAAGCTCTACAGATGAGCCCTTGCGTAGCACCGTGAGGACAGGGCAGTCCAATAGCTGCTGATGTCATGGAGTGGCAGTTGTTCACTGTTGTGTTATTTGCTGTCATAACTGAATGGTTTTGTGCCTCCAACAAAGAAATATCTTTATCCATGGGAAAAATTGTGAATGCTGGGGGTGGGGGAGGGTGTTTACTGATGAAATGTGGTTTCTGGGTCTGGCTAATGCTGGTTCCAGTGTGGATGCATGTGCATACACAGTGTGCGCCACATGTACTGTACTCGTGTTGACAGTGCTAAGGATTAGGGGTTCAGTATGATTCATTCCTTTTTCATAAACACACGCAGCGAGTGATCATCTGAAGTAGCTCCTGACCTATTTCCTCCTGCACTGCAAACAGCAGTGAGGGATTAATTGATCGGCGTGGCGCTGAAACCGGTGGACGTTCCAGGTTCAGGTTTCGATGCAGTGAGGGCTACGGCTGAGTTCACAGAATTCAACCCTTTCTCCGAAAGGAGAAAAGTGTTTGTTAATGATAGTGGGGCTAGCTGAAGAGGACACGTAACACACGTTCTTGCAGTGGAACAAATGCAGTCTCACTGCGATGAAGGGACTGAGCTGTGCCTTTGCCCTGCTCTGTCTTCTGGAAAGGTTGCCATCCACCTCTTAAATTCCATTCCTCTTTCCCTTGACACAGTGCTGACAGTGAATACTGACTATAAATAGAGGCAGTAACTTTTTGGAGGAGCAGAGCAGGGTGCTTTAGGTTTACACAGAGGTTCAAAGAAGGACTGGATATTTGCACAGAAATGAAACTTGGTTGAGCAGCAATGTGTTGCTAGCAACCACATGCAGCTCAGAAAGACCTTGAGCTAAAAGTTATTAAGGACTCAACGAACCACAGGAGGAAGAATTGTATGTGTTTGCTATATTCTCTTCCTTAAACATCTCCTCATAGCCACTGCTGGCGATAGGGTACCAAACGAAAGGGGTTTTGATCTGACCAACTATAGCCATTCTTAGGCTTTATGAAACAGGCAATAATAGAGGTCTGAAACCACCTCGGTGCTTCCATTAATTCAACCTCTCTTCTTTATCGTAATATGAAAGGGGATGGAAAAGATGAATAGATATAGTTGATTTTGACTGGCTTTTAAGTTATGTATTGAAGTTGTGCTTGAAACGTGGCTTGTGATGTAAATGAAGCAGGACCGAGTACATAACTGGGACAAATTGGTATTAAATGGTCCTTGGGAAAAGCAGTGGGAGCGAAAAGTGACCTCCTCTTTTTATCAGTTCATTTAGAAAAGTCTCTGCAACTATTTCATACTACAGAAGTTTCTGTGAGTCAGCATTCCACACCATCTTTTGTCTGATCCACGCTGTTTGTCTCCCACAACTGCCTGCTGTTACTGCATAACAGGTTCTGTTAGGAAGGTCTGCTAGGATGCCTTAGGTTTGTGGAGCTACAGAAGGAATGCAAGTAACTCCGTACTGAATGCTTGCTTATGCAGGGTATTGTTTTCATTGAAGTTGTATTTTAACACAGGAAAAATAAATACAGTGTGCAATAGCAAAGCCAGCGGTCATAGAGAACAGCTCAGTAACTCCAAATGGGTCTGGCATCTGTCACTCTTTGCTCTGACAGCTGTTCCTTGAGCAGTGACACTGTTCAAATGAACCCCATTCCTGTGGATGAAAGGTGGTGTTTAGCAAGACCTGGGCTGGTGGTGTCAGACCAGAGAGATTAAAGCAACCATCATCAGACAGGACTTGGTGAGCGGGGTTTATGCCAGCTTGCACAGCCAGCAGTTTCAGTCTCACTCCTCCCACTCAGCTCATTCACATCCAAACTCCTTTTAGAAAGCACAGTTACCCACCTTACAGTAACTGCAGTTGTCAGAGATGCTCTGCTGACAGCCAGACCACTCTGAGTGCTGGTGTAACCCACGTGCATGCCCCCTCACAGTCTGCAGGCATCAGTGTCTGTTGGGGCTGCATATGGGGCCCTCTCCCATCCCTTTTCAGAGCAGAATATATGGAGTGGCCCCAGCAATTGCCCTGTTCATTAGGTGTGATTTGTCCAACTCCCTATCCCCAGGAACAGTTTTAGCCTGTGGGATGCCCTCAGGGAGTCAGAATGCCTCCACAGAGCCAAAGGTGCTCTAAGATTAGTTGTCTTTCCCTTGTTTTTTGTCTGCTTCCCAAACAGGCTACTGCCTTGCTTCATGGCAAGAGAGGGAGCTGTGTTAGAGCTGTTTTGATATCATGGAGCTCTTGCTTTATTCTCCACGTTAACAAGAGGTTGCCTTAGCTCCCTGACCCATCACCACACCTGTCTGTTCAGCAGGTCTGAGATTCCACGTGGCTCTGTGGTTGCTATCTGCTCTGACAGCTGAAGGCCAGTGCTGTGGGTTAGTGACTAGTAATAGATGCATACATTTCAGGTAGCTGAAACCTCAGCTGTGTCAACTGTTTAAACCTGCTCTAAATAGTAATTGAATTCTAGCCCCAGAATTAATTTGTGAGAGGGAGAGGATTTATTCAGAGATCTGTCTTGTAGAACTGCTTGTTGACTCCTTCTCGAGTTACCTGCAAGGAATGGGAAAAGTCTGGGTGATTTATAGTACGAAATTGATTGCTGAGAGTAATACAAGAGATGCTTTAAAACATCTGGAGATTTGTCTCTCGGGGAGCCATGATGTATGTTGCACCTTCGCTTGAGATTCACACTACTTCAATTACACTTGTATCAGAGTGCAGATCTTCATTTATGCTCTCAGAAACCTGGGGTTTGAGGGATTTACTCAATATTCCAGCTATATTTGGCACACACTTCAACTAGCTGTCCTTTAGAAAGCAACTCGTACTGAGAATGGTGCTGAGCTTTTGACATAAGCGGCTGAAGACAGTTCTGAGTGGAAGACCTGCAGTGTAACCTGGAACAGAAGACTGTCTCGTTCTGGCAGTATGTGTAGCTTTCCTATTCAGAAATCTAGACAACCTTCCTTTAGGAGAATAGAATCCTGTAGATTAAGACCTAGTTTCCTACTCTAAGCCAGAGTGCCCTTAAGCTATCAACTGTCACAGAAATCACCTTGCAGAACCCAGGGTGGATTTTGGCAGAAGTCTGGGCTGTGGCAATGCAGATATCTGTGGCAGAGAACTGATGTGAAGGATGCGACAGTTCTGAGCAGTCAGAGCATCTGTTTCCTTGAGCTTTCTTTGGCGTTTTCTTCCAGCATTTCCAAGTTTCCTTCAAAAGCAGGAGGAGAAGCTAACACAGTGGTGACTGCAGTGAGCCTGTAAAGTTCCTGGGTAGGAGCCTGCATTTCCCATGTGTGCAAGACCAAAGCTGGGTTTGTGTCTAGTTCACCTCCAGGTGGTCTATTTTAGAAAGCAGCAAGGTCTGATACAATGAGCTGAATGATAACTAATTAACTTGAAGCAGGAAAGTTACTGCAGTTCTTGTGTTGAGAATTATCTCTGACTCTCTGACTGTGCAGAGTGGACTGTGCGTGCTGGGAGGGTGTTGGTTTAGGGGGGTGGAGGATCGGTGTGGAGCTCTGTGCAATACAAGAGAAGGAGGTCTTGGCATCAGGACTTTTAAGAAATACTGGTGCATGCATGAGAAGTCCATCCCCAAGCCTGAAGAAAAGGCTGACTGCTGCCTATTCCAGAGGTACATGCCCTCTGCTCAAGGAATCTTTCTCTGAGGGGTGATGCTCTTTGACCTCTGGAGGAGGATCTCTGTGTAGGTGAGACAGCAGCTGGAATTTTTCAGAAGCCAAACTTGTGCATGCTTTGCAGTCAGGTTCTTCTTTTTAAGGTTGAAGAAGTAAAAACTGTCCGTGGTGCACAGACAAGCCCAGGGCAAGCTGTTGGGCTTGCTGAGTGCTGCACCAGGTAGACTTGGCCTCTATGGGGTCCAGGGAGCCCCCAGCAGCCAGCTGTCGGTGCTTCCCAGAGGGTTGTCACCACATTGCCCACCTGTGCTCCTGCAGCCTTTTCACTGCCCCAAGGATGGGCCCCCAACCTGTCCCCGTTGGTGCCTTGTCCTAAAGGAAGAGCTGTTTGCAACACCACTTGCAACAGATGCAGCCCGTGTTTGTGATACCTCAGAAACTCTTGGTTTAGATCAGACTTACTCTTGGTAAAACCAGACCAGCTGCCCAGGATGCTAAACGTATTAAACCTTGTAATTGAGTTACCTTGGTAACATCTGTAGGGCACTACTGGTGCTGAACCGCTGTGGTTCTCTGGCATCAATACGTGTTTGTATTTACTTGCCAAAAGTGGGATTGCTAGCCATTGTCCTCGATGTTACCCTCATAGACAATAACAAGGTTAGGATGACTGTAAAAGTTATTCGTTTAACCTTTACAGGTTAAATGACTGTGAAAGCAGGTGTTTGACTTTAGAGTAGAAACAGCCCTCTGTCTGCTTCCTTCATCGTTCCCATTTAGCCATCTACATCCTCTCCACTGCAGGGCCCAGCATCCCTTGAGATGCGAGTGGTGTGCTGCAGGGTGGGCAGTGCCCCCAGCACTCAGGTGGCTCTTTGCATCCTCCTGTTACTCACTGGTTTTGGTCTTTGCTCCCAACAGCAGGGAATTTTCTGAGCCATTCAAAGGGAGAAGCATCCCTCGCTCAGTGACCAACTCAGTAATTGATTTAATTAATTTGAAACTGTCACTTGTACAGCTGATAATCAAGCAGTCAGTTATCTGTTAACAGCCCTAAATATGAATCAGCAGTATCTGAAGACAAGAGCTGGCTGTGTGACAGAGCTCAGTGAGTTGTTACCAGTGGTGGAGGGTCAGGCTGGAGACCTGTGATGAGTAGTGTTCTCTGGGGTCCGTACTAAGTCTGGTCTTGTTCAGTGACCAAGATGAGGGGATGGAGTGTCCCTTCAGCAAGTTTGCTCATGATCCAGAGCTGGAAGGAGGGGCTGACACACCAGAGGTCTGCACTGCCATCAAGTGTGACTTGGACAGGATGGAAAGATAGGCAATGTGGTCCAACAGGAGCAAGTGTAGGGTCCGGCACCAGAGAAGGAACCACCCCAGGTGTTAGTATAAGTTGGATGCAGACGTGTTGGAAAGAAGCCCTGAGGAGAACGATCTTGGAGTCCTAGTGGACAGTAAGTTGACCATGAGCCAACATGTGCCACTGTTGCCAGAAGGACAATGGAGCATTAAGGATGCATTAGGTGTGTGGCCAGTAGGTCTACAGAGGTCATTCTTTACCTCTACTCTGCTCTGGTGAGGCCACAGTACTGTGTAGAGTTCAGGGTTCCCCTGGTGAAGACAGTCAGGGAACTACTGGAGAGGGTCCAACAGAGGGCGATTAAGATGTTCTGGGATCTGGAGCATCTCTGATCCACAGCTATAGGAAGGGAGGATGGTGCCAGACTGTTTCCAAGGCGGTTGCAGAGTTTCCTTCTCTGCAGATGTTCAAAACCCGCCTGGACTATTCCTGTGTGACTGGATCTAGGGGATCCTGCTCTGACAGAGGGTTTGCATTGGATGATTTTTTGATGTCCCTTCCAGTCCCTAACAGTCTGTGATTCAGTGTTATGTCTGTTACTGGATATGCATTTGTTTTTGTAGGAGGTAATGTATGAGTGGTGCACAGCAAACAAAGCTTTATGTTTTAGTGCAGCCATTAATTACAAAGCATTCTGTAAAACCAAACCCGTGTTTCTTTAATAAGAGCATTAAAATTATGGGTTTTGTGATGGGTTTTCATGAAACTAGGTATTTCCTTTACAGCTTTACAAGACAAAGCAATTAAAAATATGTTCACAATGTCTGCTTAGTCCTTTATGACAGCAGAGTGTTGGATGAGTACAGTAAACAAGCCACTGGTGTGTGATAGCTTGTCTGTGTTTCTCTAAGTACCTAATTGAATTAGATTATTACCTAATTATGCAATATTTTCTTTCCTTGTAAAATTCTGATCCGAGGGTGGTGAATAATTGGTTTTTGTTATATCAATGATGAAGAGTCAACAATTTGATTAATCATGTAGTTTCAAGCATGGTTATTTCTGAGCACATCCTTTAAAGAGCATGTCCTGATGTGGTTTTGAACTCCACGTGCGTATACATGTGTTTGTTTCTTTGCCGTGGACCTTGTTTAGAAGGGCCTGAAAGCAGACTGTGTATTAAAGCACTGATATATTAAGATCCATCTCATTCTGTATCTCCAGTTTCAATCTGTACGTGTTTCTGGCTGCTAACCCCCCACTTTTATTTCCAGCTTCTCTGTCTGCGATAAGTGTTGGCTTGTAAAATCCTGGGCAGGTGTTTGCACCATTAGCAAAACCATGTAAGTCGCTGAAAACAGAGGTGCTTTCAAGAACCAGAGCTAAGCAAAATGAGGGCTGAATTCTGCTAGCATTTAATGTATTGAAGGATGAGGTGTTTTACCAGACAGGCTGCTGGCTAGAAGATGGTTTAAAAGTAGGGGAGGGCTGAGCAGTAGCACAGGTGGCAAGTTCCATACCCAGGATTGCCAAACCTATAGGCAAGTGTTGATCAGACATTTTAGCTGTAAAACCTTAGAGGTAACAACAGTTATGATTGATAATTTCAGTTACAATTGATCATTTAATCCTTTACTGAGCAGCATTTTTTATACAACTCCCAATGAATGAGCAAAGAGAATGAGCACCTCAACACGATGAAGAGAAGGTTTTTTCTGGAGTTGACTTTTTGCCCTCAGTCAGACCTGCTACCACTGTTTATGTGCAAGAGGATGTTTAGGGATGTGACGTATGTGCTCTGCACCCTTAGAACCCAAGAACTCACCTCTCTCTCAGTACCACGTGCAGCTTGATTGATTTCAGCAATACACGGTACTGCAGTAATGAGTGTCGTAGAGGAGTCTTCCCTTCCAGTCAGACAGATGGACAGACAGATGGATGAAGGCAGACTGCCCCTAAAAGTCCTTTGTGATACTTACCTTTTGTGTGCACAGTGACACTAAAGTGTCAGCCCAGATAATTTCCCTTAACTCGGGAGTATTTGATGGATTAACATGAAGTTTGTACTTGAAAACGTGGAGGAGTGAATGTGTCTGCACATGCTGCAGAGAGGTACTGGTGCTAGTAATGACAACGATTTGCATTCTGTTTTGAAAAACATTGTGAAGGTATAAATTATGTTTGAACTGGACGGAGATGATGATGTGGCATGTGACTGAAAATATATATTTCTTAATAGATGATTCAGCCGCAGAGAGTTTTAATGGCAATGAGACCGTGGGACACAGTTCCAATGCTTCAGGGGGAACACACTGCAGGGAGATGGCAGAAACCAACAGTAATGGCAAAACAAATCTGGAGCAGGATGAGCAGCCTCTGAACCTGAGTGACAGTCCCCTCTCTGCTCAGCTGACTTCAGAATACAGACTAGATGATCACAGCAGTAATGGAAAGAACAAATACAAGACTCTCCTAATTTCTGATCTCAAGATGGAACGGGAGGCAAGAGAAAATGGAAGCAAGGTAAGATGCTTCCACATGCTCCAGATATGAAGTGTGTAGCTTAGAAAAGGCAAAGATTTATGAGGCCAGACCAAAGGTTATTCCCAGCTACGCACTTAATGCAATGTGTCTAATGTTTGTCACATCACTACTCAAATGCTGTACGTAGATTTGTATGCTCTGTTACACATAGATGATGCTTACTCACATTAATTGTAGTGGATGTACATGGGGGAATATGGATATAGAGGCATATTTATTGTGCTGACATGCTGCAGTTCTTCATCGGGCATGAATGTGATCGCTCCATTTATTGAGAACTGTCTGCATGAACCAGTTGAAATATATAGAAAGATATGATGTGGTACAGAAATACATGTATAGAGATATTCAGAGACACAGCTCTCTATGGATATTTACGGATGACCATCTCATTACACGTATCCTATTATCTGCACAGTGCTAAGTGTGTATGCTCAAACAAATGACTACGTGTGAATTAGCCACCTCTGAAAGGAACTGATGTGGTTCCTTCCTGATTGTTTGTGTTATGCAGGCACCTAACCCGAATTCGAACTGACAAGTTTGCTTTAAGAAGCTCTAATCCCCTGAGGGCTTCTCTCTGTAGTTTCCATTGTGTGGGTAAGGAGAAGTCAGGGTGGTTCTATTGTACATAAAGACAGATCCTATAGATTAGGTAGCTGGCTTTCTAGGAAGGCATTTGTCCTGAGGGCTGTAAAGAGGAAAGGATAGAGAAATGCCTGTATCATAGCTTTTATCCATTGATTTATTGATGACAAGTTGCTGTTTTTCAACTGATACCTCCTAACTTAGATTACCACTTCCTAGGTGATCCTGCTGTGGCAGGGGGATTGGACTGGATGATCTTTTGAGGTCCCTTCCGATCCCTAAGGATTCCATGATTCTACAGCAGCAGTACTAGGATGTCAGTACTAGATCCAAATACTATTAATGTTGGTCCCTTGCTTTCGGCAGCCCACTCCAGACAGGCTGACAACACAGATACGCTTCAAACAGACTCATTTTTTGCAGGTTTTTGAAATAGGTGTGATGTGGAAAATCACTTTATCTAGGTGTACCCGGAAAAGGGGTTCACATGACCGATGTCTAGAGAACATTTATTGATGCTGAAGTTTTAACTCCTATCTTCATTGCCAGTGGAGTAAAAATAAAACCTATAGCTATTGTTTTATCTCAACTGTTTGGTTTCGGTGGGCAGAAGAAAGGGAGACCAAACAGGATATCGTTAGTCTTTCTTGGCCATTCCAGTTTACCAAATAATCTATCCCCAAAACTTCTTAATAAAATATTGATGGAAACCTGTTTATCACATGGGATAGACTCGTTTCCACTCTAGGTTATGTTATTGACAATAGCTCTAAACTCAGAGCGTGTACACACACCAGTGCTGGATTTTCTCAGTACTCAGTCCCAAATGGGCTATTATGAACAGTATCCTCATGTGCTTCAGGCACATTGTTCCCCATGAACTTCTTGTAAGCCAGTCACCCAAATATTGAGAGACACACAAGCCCTTCTGCCTGAGGTTCACTGGTGCTTCTGCCCTTACCTGTTGCAAGTGCACAGATAAGCTTGATGAAGAAAGGGAGGAGTCTTAACGTGGGACTCGTGTAGCTAAGACAGGAACGCTGTCTAGTGTCACACATCCAATTTTAATCACTGCCAACTCAGACGCAAAAAAACCTCCCAAGTATCAAAAACCATGAAAAAGCTGTTTGTAATGAATTGTCGTGGCAATCCAACCGTTGTATTCTCTGTTACTCTACAAATATTAAGAGGCCTGAATCATCCCCTGTGTGGATATATTCTTTTATTACTCACTGTCATCCTACCCACTCTGCTAACACTATTGCAGATTTGTCTCCCCTTACTGCCCCAGTGACGCTCACGTTGATGCTGGCCGTTCATGTAAGTATGCTGTTTATTATGTATGCACTAAAGATGACTGAACATGGAGCGAACCCATTGGGAGAACAACAATTTGTCAGCGAGTTGTAAGCCAAAGGTAGAGTAAACATGGCCAGTTTAACATTTTACAGATTAATTCTAGTCTTTTAAAGATGTTTATAACACTTCTAGAAGAAAAAAAACCCCAGCAGTGTGTTAGCATCGAATGGGACTGTGCTGCATCTCAGTGTTCCATATGCATACACATCCCCTCATATAAATCATGAGTGCTCTTACCAGATAGGATTAGACATGAATAATGGCACCACTGGTGGTGGTGGGTAAGCACATCTATTCAGGGGTAACCTCTAACCATGTTTTCATAAGAAATGTAATCCGCAGCGTTCTCATATGAAAGTGGTGTGCCACTTCTCATCAGGTGGTATTTTCTGTGTGCAAAGAACTGAGAAGAGTTATGTCTGGAGTTAGTGAAGAAACTGCCTGCTTTCTAAACAAAGGGCAATAGCTTTAATTACTGGGCTAGCATCACCGGGAGTAACGCATTGTGCTTCCTCCAGCTTCTACCAGGAGCCCTTCAGACTGCAGAAGGTGTTGCTTGCTTGAGATGGCTAGGAATGTGTGAAACCCAGAGGGCTGGAGCTGGAAGATCTGTTGACTGACACATTCCCTGTCTGATCTGTCCGAGTCCTCCTTCTGAATGCTGCATTTTATTGAACTTGAAAGCTGTGTTTTCTTTGGGCAACGTTCTGACCTGGCTGGGTTTAAACGTAATGCATCAGAGATGGTTCTAGCTGCTAAAAGCCAAAAGATTTCTTACCACCGTGTTGTACCTCTCCACCAACTCATACATTTTTTGAAGGCAGTTATGCTATTTCTGAAAGCAAGCGGTTTTGTTCAACTGTGTTATAGGTACTTGTCTGTACAACAGTTTACAAGGATGATGTTCCCTTCACAGGTGGAGTGGAGGCTCCACCACTCGAGAACCAGTTCTGGTCGTTGGCAATTGTGTAGACAGTGCAGAGATGCCATCAGAAGCAGCAGTTGGAATGAAAAGGGTGGTACTGTTTCTATTGTGTTTCCTTTGTAAATACGACAGCAGAGAGGGGAATGCTTTCTGAAAATGACTGTCTCTTGTAAAAGTTCCATTTTTGGAGCATTCATCTCGTCAATAGCTATTTGAAGCAATTATATGCTTATGCTGTTTGGAAAGTTTGCTGGGTAGCAGCCTCCTTCTGCGAAAGAGTCCGCAATGATAAAACAGGGGTACTTCACATTTTCTTAAAGTCAGGCCTCTCCAAATACACAGAGGTAGCCTTTAGTGAATTTTAAGAACTGCACTTGTTGGGGACTAATAATAAATCAAGGGTTTTTTTCACTAAAAAGACTCTGACAAGTAATTGGAGACCAGGTAACCCCGTGAACAAAATGTAATTCAACTTTTCAAAAGACTGGGGTACGTTATTTAAAGAGTGCTCTCATCTGTCACTTCAGAATCCGACGTCTGAAACCAGTGTGGGTGACACTTTCTAAACAAGAATGGTGCCTTGGTAGCCACTGGTAACTTTTCTCTTTGAATCCTCAATTCCAGGCACTGAGTTTGTGTGGTAGTAGCCTCTTAGCGTAAAAAGAGACCCTGCTGGGTGCTGTGGAGGGAGGTGCCAAATTGTAATCTGACCTCAAAATCTGCTTCAAAATGTTTTGCCATTCACTGAAACACTGTTATGCAAAGTAGAGATGGGGTTTCGTGTCGTTACACATGTGCAAACATACGTGTACGTGTGTATACATACATTCTGTATGTGCTTTTATTGTGTTGATGTTAGGGAACTGCCCCTCCAGCAAGACTCAGGTGTTCACAGCATAGCATTTCTACTGCCACGTAGGGCTAAACAGAAGTTGGAGGAATTTTGTGTGTCTGCCTGTCAAAATCTACACGTGAATTTAACTTACAGGGCTGGGGCTTCACGCTGCAGAAGCTTTAACAGGAAGCACCCAGCTGCAAATGCAGGAGTTTAAATAGTTAAGTGCACACAGACATTACTTTTCATCAAGCTTTCATGTGAGACTGCTGGGTTTCTCTATGTGATGGAATCTTCACAGCACTGAGTTTTGTTTTCAGATTCTTCTGTCCTTCCTTTTCCCCACACTCTGTATTTTATTTTGAAAACTCATGATGAGCTTTATCTCTTCCACATGATTTATTTCATGAAATATAGCAAACCCACTCCTTTCAAATGAATTTCTTCCACATGTGGGTAACGAGGCTGTTGTGATACAGGTTTTGAGGTAACCAGCAAGACACAACGTCCTGCCACGTAATGGACCAGAGGCTGATAAATAGTTCCTTACGTCTGAGTTGCAGAGGATGTTCCTGATAAGCAAAACGTCTCCCGGATAGGTTGTGAATGCCTGGGAGGTGCGTTAAAATGAGGCAACAAGGAGGACATAAGCTATGTGCCCGTTTTGCCCGGATACCTGCTGATAATGGACACTTGGTTGGTGTCTTCTGATAGAAAAGCAGGAGCCCTCCAGGGCCTGGCTGCCTGGTAGGCTAAGTTAATGCACATTGCATTTAGCTCAAGTGTGTAATTGGCTGCATGGAGAAGTGTATGAGATAAGTACTGTCTCTCCAGGTCTTAAAAGCACAGTGTGATTGCTGCACACAGTGACTTTCACCTCCAGCATCCCAATGTAGAGACTGGGATGTTGTGCAGGAGGACAGTGAGTGGGAAATGCTTTCATGAGTCTAGGTAGATGATCTTTCTTATTTTACTAAGGTACAAATACGTGGTGCTTATATGTTATGTTTAGCTCAGCTCTGAGCAGGAAGGAAGGCTGGAAAGGGGAGGACAGAAATGTCTCCTCCTTTTCTGAGGAGGAGCTCTGCCTGTTGGCTCTTTTGCTAAGAAGAAAATGCTCTTTTGCCCTTCTAGTTTTTGCTGTCCAAGCTCTCAAGTTACCGATACTGAATCTGAGTCAGGGTTAGGTGAGCCTTTCAGAAAGGAGATTCTTTACTCCAGTTCATCCTGTTAGAATGGAGAGGGCCCAGAGAAGGATGACCAGGATGATCATAGAATCATCAGGGATTGGAAGGGACCTTGAAAGATCATC
>VZRI01004174.1:187804-247116 GCA_013397515.1 Upupa epops | reverse complement strand
GGGGGGACCTTATTGTGATGCTCTAGTCCATCAAGGGTGGCTACCAAGAGGATGGAGATCTACTTTTCACAAGGAGTCCTGTAGAAAGGACAAGGGGCAGTGGTTACCAGTTTCTCCAGGAGAGATTCCCACTGGATTTGAAAGTTTTTGACACTGAGAGCTGTCAGACAGTGGAATGCTCTTCCAAGGGAACTGTAGGATTGCTCAACTGTAGGCAATGATAAGGCTCAGCTTGATAGGGTTTGGGCCGTCTCATTTCAACTGTCTGCTGCTTTAACAGGTTGGACTAGATGATCCCTGAGAGCCCTTCCAACCCCTGAACCTGTGAATCCTCTCCACTGAGCTTTTCACTCACCTCTCTTACTCAAAATCAGGTCTTACTACGTAAGGCTGACAGAAGAGGAAACTTCATTTGTTTGTTTTTAATGGTTGTGTTTTGTTTCCACACCCTGATAGCAAGTGCTGAGGCAATGTCACGTTTCACTGAGTGATGCTTAATGCAAATGCCTTGAGTCCACAGACCAGGTGTTTGATGGCCTTATTTTGTGTCTTAATTGTTAGGACTAGGAAAGAGGCTCAGCATGAAGTTCTGTTTGCTGCTGTAGTGCATAATTTATGAGGAGGGAAGCAAGTTGTGGCAAAAGGTACAGGCAGAGCATGTTACAGCAGGTAGGGACACACTGGATTTTGTGCAAACACCCCAAGAGCAGGGCAGACAGCAAAGCCAGTATGTTACACACCCCACAGAGCAGCGAGACATCAGCACAGACTGAGCCTGCAGCTCCACAAGGGTCCAGGCGGCTTCCATCAGTCCAACCACAGAACCAAGGAGAGGAAGGGGCCGTCCTCTGCCTGTGCCTTAATTGGTGTCTGATGGATTCCAGCTTTGCTGCCTTTCCCTAAATTCTTGCAACTGGTTTGCACTGAGATTCAAAAGTAAAAGTGATAACAGAAGTGACCTGAAGGTGAAGCCCACCCCTGCCGCAGTCAGGTGGAGGTGATACAAGGCTACAGCATCCTGTGTGCATCTCACATCTCTGGTGTGCAGAGGCTCAGAGGTTCTGCTGAAATATTCATCTTTTCCACTCTCTACTCATCTCAGGTTTGTGCATGCCAGTGTTTTTCACATCTCCTAGAGAGATAGACACAGTGTAATGGAAGGAGACAGGGCCCTTCTCTTCATGGAGAACATAAGAGAAAGGGAAACAAAAATCACATGCAATGGATTTTGTGATCTACGCAGTTCTCCCTACCCCCTTACACAAGAGGGAGCCCATCTAGCCTGTGTTTTCTTTCCCTATTAATTCCTGCTTAGTACATAGGGTTGTGTACATTGGTTTCATTGTAAAGTCTGAATCCTTTAGCATTTTACCACCCCTTGGCTTTACTTTCCCCTATTTTTAGAAAATTGGGAAGCTGAGGAAAGGACAATTTTCTAGCTCCAAAAGTCAGGTCATTGGTTGCTTGGAGAAAGCAGGAGAGTCCTGTGAAGGAAAAGATCTTTCTTCTTAGCTGCTTTGATAGAGGAATTGTTAAAGGCTGCTGAGAAGGTTTTTGGTGGGGGAAAAAAAGTAGTTAATGTAATGATTTAATAGGCTTTTTCTCTGTAAAGGAGATGGAATTTATAAAGCACTGTTTTTCCCAGATGTGAATCTTCTGATTTTGGGGGTTAACCATAATCAATGGGTACAAATAGAAAATAAATGATAAATACAATGGTGTTACGAAGAGAGACAAATACAGGTGCATGAAAAAGAAGTGCAGTGTTTTTCAGAACATATGATCTAGTGTTCTCTAACGGTCACATTCATCAAAGTCCTTTGTCTATGATAGCATCAGTCCTGTGTCTAATTCCACCCATTGGAAGTACATTTAGTAGCAGGTTTTCATGTTCAGTGAAAGCACTTGAACATGAAATTGGTTTCCTGCAGGGTGCTCATTACAATGATGTAAATCCCGATCAATTAAAGTGAAGTTGATGGTGCTACTCCAGATTTACATATCTGTAATGGAGAATACAGTCTGGCTCCGTATGCTTATGAAATCCCAGCTGATGTAGAACTGGCATGGAAGAGAATAACTTTTAATGTGACCTCTCAGAAGTTGTTTTTAAAGGAACAAGTGCACATTGCTCAAGTATCAGACAGTGGTGCTGTTGATTCCAGACTGCGTGTGTGTTACTCACAGCTCCAGCTGTCTGTCCTCATTCACGCTCATCCTTGGAGTCATTGGTTCCTCAAAGTGCAACAGAAGCAGTTGTACCTGGAGGGGATGTAGGACTTTGTCCAACCTGGTTTGGTGGCTGGACATCTGTTCGGATGAGAAAGCAAGCTGCTGAGTGCATCTGCTATCCATGAGGTAAGGTCCATGAAAGTACTGTGTCTCTTCTTCTTTATAGCCAAGAGCTTGTCGTAGCTCCCCAGCCTGGGAACCTAAGCCTGTACCTTTCAGGCAAATTCCTGTTGGCTTAACCAGGGTTTGTTCCTGACAGATGCTTTTAAGTCTGGGCCTTGTTAGAATGAGTATCTTCAATCACGAGCTCTTGGGTTTTGTTTCCTTAGGAAGGAAATTGAATTAGTGTTGTAGTCCTACCAGTTCAAATGGTTCACTGCAGCTTTTTCTTCTCCTGTTATCCCATATGCAGGTCCTCTACCAAGTAGATAAAGACTGAGAGCAAATACTGCTCTTGGAAGATTAAATACTATTTGGTGTTAAATCAAGCAAGATGGAATAGAGCAGCAGTAATTGCTACCTACTGCAGTTGTGTTTGGTCACTATTATTTACAGCTAATGAACCATCACTTCTTTATTTTTCAGATGCAGAGATTGAAGAGCTGATCTTCAAAACTCACCTGTGATGAATGGATTGATAACTGAACACTTTCTACACATGTTGCTCTCCTCCAAAATGATATTGTTAATCAAGAAGTCGATAACCTGGAATTGTTACCCCAATTTTTTCCTTCTGATGTGGAATTCTTTTCTATAAACCCAGGCAGCTGCTGAAGAGGGTAGTAGTCAAAGATGTCTGTTTTCTTGAATGACCTTTATACCAATTCATTGTCAAGGTTTAAAAATAAATAGGATTTCTATTAGTTGTCTTAAGACAGCTCACTTTCTCACTTGTTATGTGGTGAATGAGTGCCGGCGGTCAAATGTTTTGCTCAATACTTTGCTCACCTACAAACCATGCCCTTGCGTGCTCTCCATTTTCCCTCCACAGTGATGCTGGGAATAATTAGATGCACTGGGCACTGAATGCTTTTTTTCAGATGCTCAACTTATGTAACTGGATTTGCAAGGGGATGTGAGAGAAGTGAATAGGTCAACTTCTTTTATAGAGGAAGGAAGGAAAAGTAGAATTCAACTTTATTTAACCAATTTCTACTTTCATCTTTCTTTTTGCTTCTGGTTTTTGAACTCCCCTTTTACTGCTCTGTTCTCCATTTGCTTCCGAAGATTCCTAGGGAAACCTGTATGAAATTTGTGATTCTAGGAAGCAAATAGTAAATGAAGATAATATCAGGCACTGCAAAGGAATCACCTGAATTACTGAGTCCAGTCCTCTGGAAATGACAACTTAGGGAACAGGCTTTGTACTCCAAGAGGATTTGCCACAGTTCAGTGGATTAAACACCAGAACTTCCACAAAATTCTGGTTAATAACCTTCAGCTTTTAAAGGAAACAGCAGTGGTGCAGCTGTAAAATACAGGGAATAAAAACAGGTACTGGAATCATCGCTGATGTCCTAGATCTCTGCTATAGCAAGGGATTTGCTAGGTGGATTTCCCAGATGGTCTCTAGCAGTATCTTATTCCCTGCAGAATGGGGAGTAAAAAAGAACAACCTCCAGTAATCCCTGTCAGTCAGCTAGAGGTTTTGTCTGCCATATGTTTCATCAAAACATCCAGCCTTGTATTTCACCTCTCACAGTGACTGATTTTGAATACTTCAAAAAAAACCCCAAAACTGCAGCATCTCCCTTAGTTACCGAGGAGGAGAGGGGATGGTGATGGAGGTGAGCACTGAAAGCTGTGAGTTATGTTTAGTAACTGCAGTCAGAAGACAGCAATCAAAGAATTTTGCCAAGTGTGTGGTAATAAATAAGCCACGGCTGTAGATATTAGAGAACAGTGTTCTTGTGCAATCACCAAACTGTCCTGGAAACAGGTATTCAAGAGACAGCAGTTACTTTTCACTGGGCACTGATGAAAACATGGGCGAGGATGAGAATACACAGCCAAAGGAGGGGTCTGCAGCTGGGGATTTTCCATCCCCTCCCCTCTAAGTGTGGTACACTGTGGAATATTTGAAGAGTGGATGAGCTCCTTCTGCATCTGTAGGGTTTGTACTGAACTGCTGATTCTTGGAGCTCTCAGTGTTTCTGTGAAATCTTGCAGCTGCTGCTCCAAACTTGTCTTGGTACAAGTGAGTATTTGCCATACAGGTGATGCTTCTCATCAACTGCTTTGGTCACAGTCAGTCTGTGTCCCTTCACACCAAACCAGTCTGTGTTTTCTTAACTCTTCTCATCATGAATGTGCCATGAGCTGCTCCCTCGATCTGAAGGGTAATGATCCATATACTTCACACACACACGTATATACTGATTCCTTTCCTCTTGTCTGATGAAGAGAGTCATACCCAGTGTTCAGGTGTTGCAGTAGACAGGTGTGTGATTGTCTTTCGTGTGCTTTAATTCAAAATCAGGATGTTATCTCATCTGTTGCTTCTCTGTTTTACGACTCCATGTTTGGATAGAGGTCACGAAGTAATGTGGTTCCTTCTCTTGCGTTTCCCATGTCATTTGGGAATTGTCTGACTCTTTTGGGAAGATCCTTTGCAGAACTGTGCAGAATTTCTACCAGGAACCTTCAGCCACTGAGCTCCTGGGCTCTGTGCTCTCAGGATGGAAAAAGAATCTGCATGGAAACCAGGGAAAGGTGAGTTGATTTCTCAAGGGATTACCACAGATGGCTCCGGTGTGGCCTGTTTTCAGTCCTCAACACTGTACTCTGAGCTCAGTTTCAGCTCTCAAAAAGACACGTGGGTATTCTGGGGCTGTTTGCACTGAATCAGCAGTAAATAAGGGGTTTTTTGGCTGTGTGTTATCTTTGTCTCGCTTTGTACAGCTAGCTAGTCATGCGCTCTCCAAATCTTTTGCAGATGGAGCTCCATGGGACTGGACCCTTATCAGAACCTGTATTAAATGACTACAATAAAGGTTTTACAATCCCAGTTTCCCTCCAGTGTGTTGCTTAGAGGGAATTGCTGTGTTTGGTGGAAACCGGTTCAGATGGGTTGGGCACATGGGTGCTGCCTCATGCACTCTTGGCTCAGCTGGAGGATGGAGGAATGGGATACAGGCACCTTTTCAGAGTGTGCTTGTGTGTCACTCATAACTTAAAGACAACTGTCTCGCAACACCGATGCTTCTCTGCCTTTTAAAATCCACCTCTGTGCATGCAGTGAGCGTCTTCAGGAAAACCATGAGGTAATATTAAAAACAGATATTGGGAGCCAAAGAGTATCTGAATAAGTGACCAAGAAGCTGAAAAACTTGTACTCAAGGAGGGAGTTACCTTGTTAGAGGTAAAGCGGTGGTGACTTCATTACAGACCTCACTGATTCCTCCTGGTTACTCGGTTGTCTTTTATTTTGGAAGACAAACTTATTAGAAGACCCAGTGGATTGGACTTCTATTGAGATGAAATGTGTTATGATTGTATAATTCTTAGAGTGCTTGTAACCATCTGTATCAAAGGAAGTGACAAATACCCACAGGTTTATACAGGAGTTTGTTCTTTTAGCAATGGGTTATAAATATTTCTTCTAATTTATCTGCAAGTCACTTGGCGAGAGTGTGTGTGTTAGGAAGACGGTGACAACCACTGTTCCCTCCTGTTCAGCAGTTGATGGTCTGTAGGGCAGGCAATCTCTTCTGAACCTAACATCCATGAATCTGTAGAGGTGTCTTGAATACTTAACGAGCCAAAAAGGCTTTTAGCTTCTTGGACTGCCAGTTCCCCAGCCCAGTTGTCTATATTTCATAGTCTTTAGTCCTTAGTCCTGCCTACATCTGGTTTGGGGTGTCAAAGCCAGGACAGGATATTTACTGTTACTTCAGTCACTCACTCTGCCAATTCAAGATCTTTCTTATTAGTGTAAAAGGTAAGTCGTTTGTAAGACTATCTCCAAACTCTGTTGAGACCACTTTTTATCTTCTTTTGGTTTTAGTTTGGGGTGTTTTCCTACACAGTACTCTGGCAGGGAGTTTGTTTTTAATGCTTCCTTTATAAACGATATTTACAGTGCCAAGGACTTATATCTAGGGCTGTGTGCGCCAGACAGCAAATGAAATACAGGTATTGTAGGCTGTGTGAAGCTGCTGCCCGACTGTGAGACATTAGGTTACTTCTGCTTGAACCAGAAGGGCAACATGATGGTTCCTTCTGATCCCTGATGATTGTATGATTCTGTGATTCTAACTACCTTACATGAGGTTGTAGAAAGGTGGGTGTTGATCTCTTCTCATGAGTAACAAGTGACAGGACAAGAGGGAACAGCCTAGGGTTGCACCAGGGGAAGGTTAGGGAAGAAACCTTCATTGAAGGGCTCATCAGCCATTGGAACTGGCTGCTCAGGGTGGTTTAATCAGCAGCCCTGGATGTGTTGCATAGATGTGGTGCTCACAGACATGGCTTAGTGGGCTTGGTAGAGTTAGGTTAGTGGTTGGACTCGATCTTGAAGGTCTTTTCTAACCTAAATGATACTGCCCATGTGAGGTAAGCAGTGTCAGTGGTGCCAGGATCATCTGACCTTTTCCTCCACCGTTTGTTATCTTTTCCTAGTCAAGAATTCCATCCTTTATCTGGGTATGATGCTGCAGCGTTACTTTTGACAGTCGTAATTTAACATTTGTAATTCATAGTTCAATTGAGTTTCAGGATATACTGCTTTTCATAAGATAATTCTATGTAGTATAACTTCCTACCACATGAATGAGTTGTTTACACCTTCACCAATACAATGATTGCCAGACATTCCTATCTCTTAATTCTTTGGGTTCACGTAGCACATTTGGCACTCTGAAAACATCCATAAAAATAAATCAGCTCAACATTGGATCAGTCCCGTGAGGCAAGCGTATTCCATCAGTGCATGGTGAATAGGAAATACAGGCATGACATCACTCACAGGCTTTCCCAAAGTCAGAAAATCTGTAGGAGAGCTGGAGAAGGCGTTTGTTTCCTGCGTGCTATGCCTGATTAATCACAGATCCGCCTTTCCAGATGTTACGGTTCAGTTAGGGTGAAGAAGCAGAGTCAACTCCAATTGCATAGCTGCTGGAAATGTTCCTCGGGTTTTATTAGTATAGGTAAAAGTTGAAGCAGTTCTAAAAATGTTTGAAAAACTTGTGCTTTGCTGGAACCATGATGACAGTTTCACTGGTTAATCTATCTAGTGCTCTCTCATGATGAGAACATGCATGCACACACAGGGGATCCTGTGGACTACGTTGCTAATACTTATGAACTTTAGGTGCCTTGGACATTTGTCTTTACTTACCATATAGCCTCCCTGTACAGTGCCTTTACATGATGCACAAGTTAGCAGCTGTGCCAGTTGGTACCCTTGTGAGATCCTTAGGGTGATCTCTGCCCCACAAACACCTCTCTGGAAGGATGTGTCCTTGGCACTGGCCTTGGCTCAGATTTGGCAGTGCCATACAGTGTTCCTGTGCCATCCTAAAATAACAGTAGGGCCCAGATGCCTTCACTTAGTCATAGAATCACAGAATCCTAGAGTTGAGTTAGAAAAGTGCTTTGAGATCACTGAGTCCAGCCATGAACCTCACCAAGCCCACTGCTAAACCATGTCTGTGAGCGTCCTCTCTACACAACCTTTAAATGCATCCAGGGATGATGATTCAACCCCCTCCTGTCCCAATGCCCTGATGACACTTTCAGTCTAGATTTTGCTGATGTCTAACCTAAACTTCCCCTGCCATCTGGCTGCCCTTCAGACTGTCTTGCACAGTGTCTGTATAGGCTCCTCTCCTGGCGGTTGAGTAAGTTCAGAGTGTTGCAGTACAAACTGTAGTTAATTCCACTTACATTGATGCTGCACTACCTTTTATGTTCCTGTGGATGGGAGACCGACATTTGGCCTCTGAACTATTTTAAATCTGTCTCAGAATGCATCCCTGGCCTTGCAGAGTTGGGAAAGATACAGCTATTAATTTACTGATTGGATTATTGATTGAGCTAGGTAATGAGTATGTAGCCAGACGTGGGAGAAGTGCAGCGTGGTGAGGCTGTAGAAGTGTCGGAGTAATCGCCTGAAGCTACGTAGCAGTGTGACTTCTTTTGCTCAATTATAAAAAGAGCAAAAACTGAAACGATAGCTTTCAGTTTATGTACAAGGCGTGAATGTGCACGTGCCTCTGGGTACCTGTACCAAGCAAATTGTTTGACTTCCTCCTTAATGATGACATGGTACCATCTCTGTTTCACAGTGCTGCTATTTATAGCCTGCTTGGCTGAGTGCTCTCTCACTTTATGTCCTGCTTAATAGCCCTGCATCCGTTGCATGTGTTTCCAGCCAGTGCTCTTGACTGTGCCTTTATACCCCTCTTTAAATTACAGACTCTCTTTCCAGCAGCCCATGTTCTGAAACGTGGATGCTTCAACCAGCAAACCCCGTATAACCAGTAGTGACACCAGCAGACTGCAGTAACAGAGCACTGGAACAGGCTACTCCAGGGGAGTTGTGGAGTCTCCTTCTCTGCAGACGTTCCAGACCCGCCTGGCTGTGTTCCTGTGTGACTTGGTCTGGGTGATCCTGCTGTGGCAGGGGGATTGGACTGGATGATCTTTCCAGGTCCCTTCCGATCCCTAATGATTCTATGATCTTGTGGCTATCAGTAGCTCTTACATTTGTGCCAGACTCAGGGGTTTCCCCTGTTGCCTTCACTGCAGTATCTGAAGGCAAAAGCCAGCAGAGGAGTCAGAAAAGCTGCCCATTCAAACCACAGTTCAGAGACTGAATCTGATGTAAGTTACCCCTGCCCAAATTCAGGGCCCTTTTCTTGCCGTCCTTCATCTCAGCACAGCAGTCTCTGAAAGGCAGTGTATTGCCTAGAACAAGCAGTGAAGCCATTCCAAAAGCTTCGCTAAGTGGAGAACAAGGAAATCACCCGGTATGGAGCAGGTCAAAAGCAGACTGGCTGTGTGGCCCTGCAGGGAACGCTCTGTTATTTGCATGGGTTAGTGCTTAGAGCAGATTGATCATCACAGTTGGCAGAGTAGCAAGAGTGAGGCTCATCAATAACAGAGAGCAGTCAAGGAGCTGAGAGTGACCACAGACAGCATCCCAGAGCCTGTGGTAGGTCCTGGTGAGTGACCAGCGGAGGATGTGGGATGGTCCCAGCTCAGTGCAGAAGGAGCAGGCAGCAAGGCAGTTTGCCACAGTTTGGCTCTTGGGATGAGGCACAGAAGTCGAGGTGCCAGTGATAAACATTCAATGTTAGCTTCAGCACCCATTCCTGCCTCACATGGCAGGGCTTGTATTCAATCTGCAAGGGCAAACGGCCACGGGCTGTGCTCAGGCTACGGCCGGCTGGATTACACAATAGAGATGTTTACTTCTGTTGTTGGTGGAAATGCAGAATCCAAGATAGGGAAAAGAGAAAGGGCATAATTCAATATCCAGAATTAATGGGCCACACTAATCCTACCCTAAAGCCTTTCATCCTTCCAAAAAAAACCCCCCACATGTTCTTACCTTGAATTAGTTAATTGAAGGCGGTGCAGTTTTCATGATCAGATCAAGTGGAGCACTAACCAAGGCAACCCTTTTTTGGTGGGCAAGGTTACGGCACAAAGAGGGTTTCTGTAGCTTAAAATCCCGTGAAACATGAGCTCTGTGGAGGATAAGGCAGCAAAGCCTTGGGGTTTGTCCCGTGACCCTCCTGTGAGCTGTAGATCTACAGAAACGTGCCAAACCATGGCTATCCCTGCGGTCATTAGAACTGACCAGTGAGTGCTGCTGCTTGTTTTTCAGATCAAAAATACCTGGTAGGAAAATTACTCAAGAGAAGTTAGGTTGGAGGATGATTTAAATTCAGACATGAAGAATAGAGACAAAAATAGAAGATAAAGAGATTCATGGATTCCTAGAATGGTTCAGGTTGGAGGGGGTCTTGAAGATCATCCAGTTCCAACCCCCCTGCCATGAGCAGGGACACCCCCTACCAGACCAGGGTGCTCAAGGCTCCATCCCATCTGGCCTTGAACACTTCCAGGGAGGGGGCAGCCACAACCTCCCTGGGCGACCTGGTCCAGGGTCTCAGCACCCTCCTGGTGAAGAACTTCCTCCTGACTTCCAGTCTGAACCTCCCCTCTTCCAGCTGAAAACCATTCCCCCTGCTCCTCCCACTCCAAGCCCTTGGAAACAGCCCCTCTCCAGCTTTCCTGTAGCCCCCTTCAGGGACTGGAAGGCTGCTGTGACATCTCTCCAGTGCCCATCTTAAGAACCAGTTGAGATGTTTTCCGGAGGCAAAACAGGGCATCTCAAAAACACTCGAGTGAAAAGCTCAGTCGGACAAGAAGAGCAGATGTTTGTTTGCTGTGTTGTGCAACTGTCTTTAAAATCTGTTGACAGGATTTCGACTGTTTCAGGGAACCTTAGCACACACAGCCGTGACTTAACTGATCATCAGGAGCCTGTAAAGATCTTGGGATAAAAACTGGTGTTTTCTTGGCACACAGATCACAGTGCAAAACCTGCTTCAGGCATAGGGTACTCCTTCAGTTCAGAACTGGATAGAACTGTTCAGCTCATTCTTATGCAATCACATTGACATCATGTAGGATCAAATCCCTTTTCCCTGTATTTGGCTGGTGGGGGATTGTGTGAAGATCATTTGGGCTGGGGCAATACACACAGCAGCTTTTATAGCTGTTCACTGCTCTATGGTTGAGAAAATGCACTGCCTGCTGTGATTTCTTCTGTTCTTCTTATATTCGACTGGTAGATGTGCTTCCCAGAACTCTCTCTCTACAGCCCAAAAGTTCTAGCTCTGTGTCAAATTGATGCTGATGTTTGTACAAGTTAGAAAGAGCTGCGCCGTCTCAGGTGGGTACATTTATGGATGATAGAGAGTGCCTGGTTTCTTCAGGATGATACCATTACAGCTGAAGTCCAATAGAGATGCTTAATGATATTGGGAGGGATTCAGGAGGATACTGTGATCTCTTGGATTCTTCTGGGAAGAGCATTTGCTCTTCAAATCAACCGTGGTGGTTGCTAGAGTTTGTTCCCTGAATTACTTGGTGAGGAGTTGCCTTCTCTTTTGGGAGTCATGTCTCCTGCTGTGTGTGGTGGTGTCCTCTGTACCTCAGCTCCAAAACGGCACACCGTGTCTCGAGCAGAACTATCCCTGTGGCTTTAGGAACGAGAGGTTCTTTTGTTGTTTCTTTTTCTTGGTGCTTTTTTAATATCAGTCCCGAGGATTCATTTGTCTGCAGGACTAATGGCTAGAGATTGCCCTGATGAGGAATGCTCCTGCAGTACAGTAATTGCTGTTCTCTGCTAACCTCATGTAATACGGCCTGCTTTCTCCTATCATGGATGCTTTATTTCTCCTTCCCTAAACAAAGAAGGTCAAACTACCCACAGTCTGAAGATTTATTTGTGGCAGACAAGTCGAGAACACATCACTGATCTGTTCCATGAGCTTAAACCAGAGGCATCTCTGCTGCTCCCCTGCCACTCAAGCTACTGCAAACTAGGAACAGCTCTCACCAGTTCAGGAGCCCTGGCTTCATCTCTCCCCTCTTGATTGATCTGAAGTTCTACAGTTCCCCACCTGGCCCTTAAGCAGTAATTAAAGCAATTAGCCTCTCCCTCCCAGGGCTGGTTGCTAACACAATCCGGCTGATTTACCTCCAGAGACATTTTGTAAAGCTCAGCAGAGGAAAAAACAGGCTGCTGTTATAAATAAAGAGGCAGAAGGCAGAAAGGAGAATCAAGAGCCAGCTAGTCCTTCATTCTCTGCTTGTGTCCTGTGCTTCTCTGTAAGCAGCATGCTGCTCAGTCGCAGCCAATCTCTGAGTGCCCCTGTTGCATTGCTAGCTTTCCTCCAAGGAAATCAATCTCTAATGTGTCATCCTATTACCTGGGTAAATGGCTGTTCAGGACTGAACGCATTATTTGGGTTCCATGCTTGTCATTAATCAATTTGCTCTGCTTTCCTCCCCTTGTTTTTTTTTCTCCCGGGTCTCTCAATGTGTTGGTTGTCTTTGCTGTCTTTTGTCCTCTAATCTGAAGATGTAAATGATGGGTTGGTGGTGGACAAGTCAGAAAGAAGCTCGTGAAACTATTGTCTCTAAATACACTTCATTCTTTTACTTGACTGTGAATAATCAGTTGCCTCTCTGTTTTTACTCTCTACTTAAATTCTGAGGTTATTTCTGTAAGGGCAAAGTGTTTTGTTTCAATAAGGTCAGTCAGTACCAGTAGGGGTAGACCTAGGGTTAACTGTATTTCAGCTAAAAGATGATTACCACAGGAAGATCTGTGTTTCTGAGTATCTTTCAGTTGTTTATTATCTTTCAATTATCCCAACTTCTGTTTAACTGCTGGAATGAAAGTGTCTGGGTAATTTACAGCTTACTCTACTTATTAAGTGTGGTTCTGTTGAAAAGGATATTATACTCAAACAAATAACATGGTTTAGTCTGTCTAATTACCAAGAGAGAGGGAGTAGGTAGTCTTAGAACAGTCCCTGTTCTCTCAGTGACTGCTGTAAGACAGAGTGACTGTGCTGAGAAATCACTCAGGACAAACATGTCTTTATTTCTTAGTTCCTACTGTAAGTAACTGAGTTGTCGTTGTTCTGGAGCTCATGTTGTTAGCAATACGAGCAAATAATAACGAGCAAACACATCTTTAATACTTCAGTGCAGTACCTGCTTTGTTTTACAGTGCCTTACACCATCTACTCCGTGTTAGGTAACACTTCTATGGAGTCAAACCCAGGAAACCCTGGATCTGAGCTCTCCATTCCTCCAGTAAAGACTGTTATCCTCACCTCCAAAGAGCAGAACTACACATAATGACTTTTTCTTATTGTCAAGGGTGAAATTATAGGAAGGAAGTGGAAAGGCCAACTGTGATGTAACAAGGGGACTAAACTCGTCATCATATGGTTCAAGGGTATGGATACGATGAGCAAACGTGTGAGAGGTTTATAAAACTGAGCTGAATTGGATCTCAAAATAAATGCTGAGAGGTGGGCAGTAGGAATGGTTTAATAACCCTGACTGCAGTGAAAAGCTGAGGCACGTTGTCTGGGGATGGTTGTCATCTCTGTCACTGCAAGTCTTAAGATAGCAGACAAATAGGGGCAAGGAATGACCTTCTGACCTTGTTCTGTAGCAGCAAGATGACACTGTGATGTCCTCACAGGTCTTTCATTGCACAATTTGACTCTTAACTTTCTTCAGGTGGCTTTTGTTGCAGATTCGTAGCGGTCTGGAAAGATGCTGATATTTGATGTCACAACCTCCTGAGAGCGGGTTGTTAGGCAGGAGCCTTGACTTCCAGGAAAGTGTCTAATAATAAGAGATTAAAAGAATGAACTCAGAACCTTCAGAAAAGGGCAAGGACAAAGTGGCCAGAATATATCTATCAACATCTCAGTGTTATTAAGACAACTTTATAATCATCTAAGTGTTTGGGAGAGGCAGGAGCTTGGCCTTAGCCTTGGCCTCATTTGTTCTCCTGGAATAATTTCTCATTTTACATTGCTGTCACTTCCTTTTCCAAATCATTTGCGTCAAGCAAGAAAGTTTCACCTGTGAAACAGTTTGTGTCTGCTAATGCTCCCATCCATGATTGCTTTCATCTTGTGGTGCTGTCAACAGAGCTGTGAGTTGTCTCTCTAGCCCTTCCATGCTCACAGTCTCCTGTCAGCACAAAGGTTGGTACTTTCTGCTGGTGAACTGGAGCCTACAACTGGTTCTGGTCTTTTTAAAGACCCTCAAAATTAGAATTGTAGAACCATAGAATCAGTAGGGATCAGAAAGGACCTTGAAAGATCATCCAGTCCAACTCCCCTGCCACAGCAGGATCACCCAGACCAAGTCACACAGGACCACAGCCAGGCGGGTCTGGAACGTCTGCAGAGAAGGAGACTCCACAACCCCCCTGGGCAGCCTGTGCCAGTGCTCTGGTACCCTCCCTGGGAAGAAGGTCCTGCTGATATTGACAGGGAACCTCCTCTGTTCCAGCTGGCACCCATTACCCTTTGTCCTCTCCCCAGATGCCCTTGAGAAGAGCCTAGCTCCATCCTCCTGACACCCACCCCTCACAGATTTATAGCCATGAATGAGGTCTCCCCTCAGCCTCCTCTTCTTCAAGCTCAAGAGACCCAGCTCCCTCAGCCTTTCCTCATCAGGGAGCTGTTCTACTTCCTTCATCATCTCCATTGCTCTATGCTGGACACCCTCCAGCAGCTCTCCAGCATTTTAACCAGGACTTCTTCTCCATAACAATATAAGACAGGGGTTGTGCAGGAATCTGAATGAGCCAGTTCAGCAAAGGGTGGAGGAGCATTTTGAAAGGACAATGCAAGACCTGAAGTTGGGGAATGCATACTGAGGTCAAATAGTCCTCTAGTGTTTAGCACTGCAGCTGCTTAACAGAGGACCAAGAGAAAATGCTTGTCAGCTTTTGCACAACTGCAGAGTCAACACAAGTGATGGAAACAGTCTGTTCCGTCTCTGACTCGATATTCATCTGTGTCAAAACATGTAAAGGTAGAATTTTTATTCCTAGTGAGCTTTTCTACCCTCTTCCCTCAGTTTGCCAATACAACAGCTAGGATAAAATCCCACCCCACCTTTTTCCCCCCCTGGTACTGTACACTCTCTTCCAATCCACAATAAACAGATATGGGTTCCTGCCGTGCAGTGTTCTGAGTGTGTTATTCTCCATGCTTCACTGAAGATGCTAAAGTTGGTTTAGAAATAAGCATTTTGGAGAAGACGTTTGGACGAGGCTCTCCTGTGCAATATCTTCTTTAGAAAGAATGTACCCTTGCCTTTTCGAACGACAACATAGCAAATCCATTTTGGCCTGAATTTCTTTCCTTTACAAAAGCAAATCTTAATCCTGCTACATAATTTATGTGCTTGGCATCCAGCCCAACCATATGTACATGCTGAAATCAGTTTTGCATCTGTTTAACTTTATTCACATGAGTAGCCTAATTGGATTTAGCCCGATGAAATTACTCATGTGAAATCAAGGTTTTGCAGAACATGGGTTTCAGACAGTTGGGTTCTTCAGGGCAGTGGCTTCTACGACCTAATGTGGTGCCTGGCACGTGAAATGGCTTTTGGGTTATCTTGAAGCCCTTTGTGTGCTGTGTAGCTGTAGTGTGAGGTGTAGTTAAGTGCAGAAGAACCAGTAATGCTGCCTAGGTCAGATCCTCCACTGCACTGTTCCAGTAATTGTAATAATTAATTAATTGGAACCTTTGTATAAAAACATTTTCTTCTGAGAATCTCTTCAGGATCAAGGGCAATCATTCCTTCATGAAAGGGTACCAGCCTGCAGCTGTTGACTTTCTGGTAGCCATGGGCCAGGTTAAGTGCTGTTGCTTATGTATCCTGGACTCTCTGATAGGTTACAGGCACTATCTCCTGTCAGGGTCTTGCCATATTATTCCAGAGCCTGATAACTCAATGCAGTCAACACCTCCTTCGAGAAAGGTATCTGGATGGACATCAATGTCGATACTCATCTACACTGTAGATCTTCCCAGACAAAATACCAGTGTGTCAGTCAAAGCAGTATTGAGGGGGTTGTGCCTTTTCCAAGTGTTATCTTCCTATGGCTTCTCCTGGCTGCCATCCTGAACCTTGGCTGATTTCTTGTAGCTGCACAGAAATAGGCTGTAGGAAGGGATGAGGTGATGCCAAGGTTGATCCTTGTTGAAGAGGTTTGTATCCAGAGACTGTCACTTCTGCTTCCCTTTGGTGTTTTCTCATTCTCCCCACAGAGTTGAGTGATCTAGAGAGTGAAGACACTTGGGAGCATTAGGGATTATAGAGAGTGGAACTCCAGGGGGTTTGAACTGTGACAACATAGTATGGGGAGGGTAGGGAAGACAGGAAGGTTTGGAGTATGAGAGCTGTTACCAAGGTGAAGCAAGGAAATATATGGTGTACAGAGGACCAACATAAGATGGAGATGAAAATAAGGGGGGAAAATGGAACTGGAGGAAAAATACAAAGCGAGGGGCACACCTTGCAGATGAATGTCTGTGGTGAAGAGAGTCTCTGATACCTTTGTGTGACTGAGGGGAAAGCTTTGAGATCAAAGTGTGAAGTAGTGTCTTTATTTATTACTGATGGATTTTGGTGGTGTGTAGTTTGAAGTGTGCTCAGAGGAAACAGGTCAACAGAGTCTTGATAGTGTAAAATGCACAGGAAGACAACTCAGGTAATTGAAAACGATTTGGTGGATGCACTATAATGAGATGGTCATCTGTTTTACCCAGCCAGCTGAATTTCTGCTGTGGGGAAAGTCCTACATGCTGATACACAGAGAGAAAAAGGGCTTAGCCTATGATTCTCAGAAGAGTATACAAAATGCTACCAAACCTGCATGTCTCTAAACCATTCTAGGAATTTGTAAATGAAACTGGGATGTAATGATCTTCATGTTCTGAATAGCTTATTGCAGCTTTTGGTGATGGTTCATATTGACTGGGTGCACATCAGTGCTTCACAGAATCATTAGGGACCTTGAAAGATCATCCAGTCCAACCCCCCTGCCACAGCAGGATCACCCAGACCAAGTCACACAGGAGCACAGCCAGGCGGGTCTGGAACGTCTGCAGAGAAGGAGACTCCACAACCCCCCTGGGCAGCCTCTTCCAGTGCTCCAGTACCCTCACTGGGAAGAAGTTCCTGCTGATATTGATAGGGAACCTCCTCTGTTCCAGCTGGCACCCAGTGCCCCTTGTCCTATCACCAGACAACATCCCCTTTGCCTTAAAATGTGCAAACCTGTGTGAGGTTTGTGCAAAGCAACGGCCCCTTATTTACAGTATTTTACTAATATTTCTTACAATATTTTACTAAAACATAGCAGTTGGCATCGGTAAGAAACTTCTGGGTGTTGTACTTGAGCAAGGTTGTACGGTGAAGGTCTCAATGGCAATTATCCTAGGTAATTCATACGTGAATTGGTTTACTGAATTTGAGACTGATCACTTTTTAAAGCACCTAGATGAATGCGGTGCTCTTGCTATGAGCACGTCATGGTGAAAGAACACTGAAAGAATAAAGCAATGTAATGGCATTCTCTAAATATTGATACAGTCGTTTCTGTTAGGGAACCTTAATTGCACGGTAGATTTTTACAAACAAGCTCTTTTTGTCTGTTTTCAGTCCCCCGCACACAGCTATTCGAGCTATGACTCCGGCAAGAATGAGAGCGTAGGCAGAGGTGCTGAAGATCTGTCTCTGAATCGAGGAGACGAGGATGAAGATGACCATGATGAGCAGGAAGATCCTGAGAAGGTTAATGAAACCGATGGGGTGGAAGCAGAGCGACTGAAAGCTTTCAACGTAAGTCTTCTTGCTCTTGTCTCGTTTACCTCTAGCGTTCCTTTCCGCTGTTATTTCTGGTACGTTCGGCAATATCAAAGGCACGGTAATTTAATTTGCAGGATTTCTTTCAATTATTTTTTTGTAATGCGCACAAACCTCTTCCCAACAGATGACAGATTTACTGTGCTTTTCTTAGAATGCTAAGGCAGAGTGCCATCTTTACCAGGGAGGACAACAAAGCTTTGTTCTGCGTGTTGTGTGCATGTGCGTGTGGATGCGTGGATGTGCATGTTCACCCGCTGAATGGAGAGGGGCTGGAGCTAATTTAGCAGAGGGCCATTCCGGTGGTCAGCTGTTCTCTATTGCTTTCCCAATGTATGTAATTATGCATGAAAACACAAGCAATTGTTCAGGGAAAAAGTGAGAGTCAGTTCAATAAACTGATTAGCAATCACAGCTTATTGTTAATAACGGAACTTAAGTAGTGCCTGTTTTTCACCGTCTGTTCTGGTTTATCTCACAAGTTCTGTATCCTATAGACTATTCTTTTCCTGTCTTTTTTATTTATTTTTTTAATCAGCCCCCCCAAAATAACCCTTTAAAGAACTGTTTGCTTAATATCTCTGGCTTCCCATTACAAAGCTCTTCAGTGGATAGAAAAAAATGTCTTCCTATCAGTAATCAAGACAGGAAGCTAGGAAGAGAAGAGAGCCGCCCTCCAAACCCATCTCCTCTGTCTCCCTCTTGCCAACAGATGTTTGTCAGGCTGTTTGTAGATGAAAACTTGGACCGAATGGTCCCAATCTCTAAGCAGCCCAAAGAAAAGATCCAGGCTATCATTGACTCATGCAGGCGACAATTCCCTGAGTATCAAGAGCGTGCCAGAAAGCGCATACGTACTTACCTCAAGTCCTGCAGGCGGATGAAAAGAAGTGGTTTTGAGATGGTGAGTTTTGATTTAAAACCCAGCCCTAGTTTCCATCAAAACCCCATATGTAAATCCATGGCACTATTTTGTTTTCATCTTAGTGTCTTTTATTTTTTGGTTTGTTTCTCTTTTTTTTATTGGTAATACCAGGTCAGAGGTTTCTTTTCCCCCCCCTCCTTCATTCTTCCTGAGTTTATTCCTTGTGTTCACCGGTTTAAAATTGCTCTGAGACACTTTGAGTTCACTCGATGAACTAGTATGGACGTAGAGGAAAAGAAGAACAAAGCAAGGCATAAGGAGGGATACCAAGCGACGGCATTAGGTTACAGCTAGAGATTTTTGCCTGGAAAAGGCTGGAGTAAGAGGGTTTTTTTCTTCAGAATGCCTCTGCTAAAGGGATTTCTGTGAGCTCTGTAAAAATTAGCCTGTACTAGAAAAAGGCTGAACTGGAGAAAATGCCCAGTGTCATAACGTTACACTGGCTTTGGGGGTTTTCTTCTTGAATACTTTATCATTAAAAGTTAACTGATGTCAGATAGAACTGAAGACTTTCTGTGGATATTAGGTGTGCAAGACACATTTAAATCGTGCTAAAGCACAGACACCAAGCTTACAGCTTGAGCATCCCAGTCATTTAGTACTTGTGATTAATAAACACTCATGAAATTAAGGTGGTTGACAACTATCAGTGTTTTCAGACGTTAGTTTTTTAATAGGATTCATTATACTTAAACATCTTTCTGTTTTCAAAACCCAGGGAAGTCAGTAGAAACCAGGTAGATACACACCGAGTGCTTGATGTGTGTTAGCTCTCTGGCCTTTAGACAGCAATAAAATCACTTGATCGTTACAAAGAAATTTAATGGAGTGATCAAACATCTCATTATTTATTTATTTATATTGTAATCATCTGCAAATCCATTGATTACATCAAAAAAATTACTGGAGATGATTGAATTGTACTGTTGCTGTCTTTCTCGCTGTCTTTCTCTTCCCTGCAGTCTTTGCAGAATTCTTACAGTTTCCATGTGCTGTTGATTAAGATGTTAGCTGCCAGTGTTAAGAACAAAGTACCAGGTGTGTTTGTAGGGTCACACTGCTACTGGATAAGGCAGAAGAGCAAAAGCTCAACCTAAATTGTTCGTGTGTGTTCATCATTCAAATCGACTGCCTGGCTTCATTGGAGACGTTAGGGTGACAGTGAATGGAAATGCAGGTGAAGAGAGACAGGTAGAATAAAGAGCATCTGTACAAGGATTGGTGTCTGTGTCAGATGACAGAGCCTTCCGAGGTAGAAGAAGGACAAAGAGAAAGTAAATAGTTGCTACAGTACAAGAAGCAGCATCAGATTGCATCTACTCGCTGTGGCTGAATGTAACCCACCAGCATCAGGTTCAGCTTCCTTGCTGCCAAACAGTTTTGTTTTGCTGTACTCTCAGTTAAAATGCTTACAAAATTAGCCAGTGGTAGCAGATCTCCTCACTCTTCCAGTTTATGGCCTCGTTACTGTCATTATTCCCGCTGATGAGCAGTTATATAAACTGGCTCATTTTTTTGTCATCTGAAAGACTCGTGCAACTGTTCTGCAATCGGGATAAGCATTCACGGTCTGACTCATACCAGCGAGGTTGGCTTGGCTTCAGCACACATTTGCAAGCCTTCCTTACGTATCATAGAATAGGGATAGGAAGGGACCTCAAAAGATCATCCAGTCCAATCCCCCTGCCACAGCAGGATCACCCAGACCAAGTGGCACAGGAACCCAGCCAGGCGGGGCTGGAACGTCTCCAGAGAAGGAGACTCCACAACCCCCCTGGGCAGCCTGTGCCAGTGCTCCGGTACCCTCCCTGGGAAGAAGGTCCTGCTGATATTGATAGGGAACCTCCTCTGTTCCAGCTGGCACCCAGTGCCCCTTGTCCTGTCACCAGATGCCTTTGAGAAGAGCCTGGCTCCATCCTCCTGACACCCACCCCTCACAGATTTATAGACATGGATGGGGTATGAATAAATGTTGAGGGGTCAAATGTATTCCTGGGAGAGATAAAGGAGCAGAGTTTACCATCAACATGATCCAAACAGGCTAACTTTACAGTTGAGAAATATTCCCTGCTTTTGTGATGTTCCACAACAGTTTATGATGGGCGTTAATTATTTATTTATGTTTTAAAGCCAATCAAATGACCCTCTAAAATATTGACTCTGTACCCATGAATGGAAGTGACAGGGCACTGGAGCTGATGCCAGAGATTTCAGCCCTCCTGGGCCTGAAAGGAAATCTGTCCTGCTTCCTCATTCACAGGTGGGAACAGGAGCCAAAAAATAGCCGGAGACTTTGGAGCAGCTCCCATTCATTTCCTAGGAGGTGTTTTATGTTTGTGTCTTGGGTACCTGTGACGTGTAACGCGTTCCCTTTTGTCCCTTCTCGCTCTTTTCTGAGGTCTAAATGCCTGTATCAGCATCTCCAGGTTACAAGCCATTCTTCCGTCGTCCCTTGCCCGTAGGATTTCTGTCAATGTGCTCATGGCTCTGACAGGGGAAAAGAAGCACTTTGGCTCACGACATTTGTTCAAAACAATCAGGAAGGGACGTGTTGGTGTTGATTTGAACGAAGCGCTTACCCTCAAATACAGGAAAACAGGTTAATCATCTCCTCGGGAGCAGTAGTGCTCCTGGTGTTATATTAAATAGCATGTCAGACACTAATCTCCACGGGAGATGCTTTTTTGCTGTAGACATATTAAACAGTTATGTAGACATATTAAACTCGTTCAGGATGTTCCATTTTGAGTGTCTGGTTGCAAGAGAAAAAGGGAAGCATCTCGTACGTGGCAGATGACAGTTCAGCTGTGTGGAACAGCGCCGCTATCTACAGTATCAGACTGTGTAGTGAAGAGAAAATGTAAACACCAAGTTAAATTAGTGTAAGGCTGCAGAGTAAAGATGAAAAAGCTTGCCTGAAGCCTGCTTCTGTCAGTTATTTGCCATCTGTAATCCAAATGACAGTTATTGCTGTGTAGCAGGCCAGTTCCAGCTCCGAGGCTACATGAAAGGTTCGGTCTCGTGAGTGTTCATATTGTTAATTAGCGTGCATCTTAATATTTTTAAGAGACTGTTTATCCAGCTTCTACCTATGACAGATGGTTGTGCATGGACTCAAGGCAGCTTGCATGGCTTCTTGTCACGAATACTCCTTCGAGGAGTTCCCTTTCTGCACTGGAAATGCTTTCCCACTTGACTGTTGAGCTCTAATTGTGCTGTTTTCGCTCTGACACAAGCAAATCCTTCAAGAAGGCACCGACAGATTTTTTTCTCATCAGTTGTAAGATTGCTTTTCTCCGTTCGTTGTCTCTTGCTTATGGACTGTGGAACTTGTTCTTAGATAAACTTCTGTAATTCTATGCGTTCTGTGAGCTCGGACTGGCTGGGGAGTTATGAAAGTCCAGAAAGCACTGGCTTTTGGATGGGACCTCTAGGTTGAGCTTCCACCTGAACTACAAGGTAGCACTTTGGGAACTTTTAAGCCTGTAAGAAAAGAAGTAAAT
Organism: Upupa epops; assembly: GCA_013397515.1. Classification (NCBI taxonomy): domain Eukaryota; kingdom Metazoa; phylum Chordata; class Aves; order Bucerotiformes; family Upupidae; genus Upupa; species Upupa epops. The sequence goes on along the minus strand of VZRI01004174.1, from coordinate 225,015 downwards.
TGCTGCCTGTTTCTCAAGGACTGCAGTTATTTACTGAATTTAGTGCTGTGCTGAGAAGTCCATCTATTCAGTCACGCGGCTCTTCAGACCTCCAGGCCTTTTATAGCTGGAAAGGTCAGGAGCATCTTCAGAAAGATAAGGGTCTGTGCATGCGGGGCTGCCTGGGAAGCATTAAAAACACGATCACGGGAACAATTGCACGAAGACATACAAATAGTTGAGTCTTTGCTTTGTTCTATACGCCTAACCCTGTTGATTTTTAAGAATCCCCCCCTTGTTTGGCAGTGGTTGGCTTGTGTAAGTCTGATGGGCAACCTGGCTGAAAAAGGGCAAAGCTGCTCTCTGACAAAGGTTGACTTTTCCCTTTCTGTCTCACATACCCTTAAAAAATATTTTCTACAAACAGTTTCCCTAAGGCTCTTAAATAGTACTTTTTTTTCCCTTTTATAGAACAGTTATGTGATTTTTAAAAGCCACCTTTGAAATCTGTCTCGGATAGCTTTTGCTTTCCAGTGATGTTTACTGGTGGTAGAGGTGAATTTATAAAAGTGAGTGGCAGATTTATAGAATCATTAGGGATTGGAAGGGGCTTTGAAAGATTATCTGATCCAGTCCCCCTGCCACAGCAGGATCACCCAGACCAAGTCACACAGGAACACAGCCAGGCGGGTCTGGAACGTCTCCAGAGAAGGAGACTCCACAACCCCCCTGGGCAGCCCCTTCCAGGGCTCCGGTACCCTCTGTGGGAAGAAGTTCCTGCTGATATTGATAGGGAGCCTNACTGAGGGGCCCAGAACTGCACACAATACTCCAGATGTGGCCTCATTAGTGCAGAGTAGAGGGGGGAGTAGGACCTCTTTTGGTCTGCTAACCCCCCCAATTCTGATCCACCCTAGGATGCTGTTGACCCTGGGTTGATTGGAATATGTCACTTGTTTAGCATTTAGTCGGGAATATGGGTATGTTAAGGTGTGTATGGATAGATTTGGGTGCTGTCATAACCAGGGTGCAACAGGCAACCTTTGAATTAAATGTACTTTAAAGCTGAAGACTTTAACAAAGTGACGTGAACATCACTGGACTTGTTAAAAACCCTCTTTAAGGAAACTTTTCTGGATTGAGCTCCACAGTGGGTCTTACAGTGAGGGCTGTATCACAAGACAGAGCAAAATATATTGAAGCCAGACTGCAACACAGTGCTACAGCATTAAAATGCCAGCCCAGTTGTTCAGGTTTCATCACTCTGTACTGGCTATTGCAGAAGTACATCCGATAGAGTGCAGTGCTGTGCTTCACTCTGTAAACATAAAAAATGCACCGTGGAAAGGTTTCAGAATCCTTTGGAGCTGTGTGGTGTAGGAACAGTTCTGTATCATACCTTTCACTGCTTTACACTGATGAACAACTCTCGTTGGAAGATGACACTGTATATGCAGTGTGGTACAGTGTCGTGGGTAATCTCTATGAAAAACTGCTATACAGGTGTTTCCTACTGTTCTAAATACATTGGGGGGTTGCTTTAGCTCTTGAAAAGCTGTTACAGAAGAGTTGTGGCATATTTGCAGGGATTTCATTGGAAAATGAACTCCTGCTACCTGAAAGAAAGGCTGCAGGAGTGCATGAGGGAGTATCACTGTGTTAGGAGCCCAGCATGCAAGGAACTGCTTACTGGTACCTCTGGAAAAACTGGGTTACTGCCAGCGAGGCAGCCTAGGCGTTCGTCCTCACTTTCCAATGGCCAATCACTTGGGAAAGTGTGGAACTACTCCTTTTCAAGATTGAGTCACAGTTCATGTGCTTTCTCATTCACTCGTTTGTGTTGGAGGTCATACATTTGTATTAGGGTCTTTGAGGACGAAGTGAAGTGACTGTGTGTGTCTATGTGCTCGCAGCTCTCCCGTGCCGAAAGGTCTCCTTTTCAGGGTTAATTGCCTTAAACTCCAGGGTTTTCTTTGTGCACAAATGTCAGACTGTAAAGGCTGGCATTTTAGCACCTGTGCCTGCGTCCCCGTGATCTGACCTAACACACACCTCTGTGTTTTCAAAACTGAGCCGGACTAGTTGAACAGGTGTGAAAGGATCTAGACCAAGCTTCTGTGTGACAACTTATGGTTTTCTTTATAAGTAACTACTGGATCTCACAAAAAAAAACCACTAAGGGAGAGTAACTTACGAGATAACGGATCTCTAACCTCAGGAGGTCAACGTGTACAGCAAACTTCTGCGAACGTGCTGCTCCTAATGTTTCAGACAGACCTACCTTCCATCCATTCTATCAATAGTTGGGTGATTCACATTCGAAATTAAAACTTAGGGAAGTTTATTAGATGCCATCTGAAGAAACAGGAATTGCGTGGAAATGCCCCAAAGGGTGTTTTTATAAAAAAACTGCAAAGGGCTTTAACTTCCAATGGAGGACCTGATGAGGATGCTGTAGACAGCAGGTGTACTGCTGATGGCGATTTCACGGCATACTGAAAGGACCAGTCTCTTTAAAAATTCCAAGACACTAATAGAGCTGATTTCTAGAGACTCTGGGCCAAGGATTTCTGATTTCAACTGAGGAGAATCAGCAACCTTGCAGGACTACTGCATGGCTCCAGAAAGGCTTGCTGGTAGGGCCTGTGATTATTCAGAGCCAGGTCTATAGACCACCAAAGCCATAAGAAGAGTCTTTAAAGCAGCCCATCAGTTATTTGACTGCAGAGAAGTATTGGCTAATCTGGTTTTTCATTAAGAAAGCTGCAGAAGTGTCTCTGTCAATAATTTGTGTGCTCTTCACAAGGAGATAACCAAGTCTTCGTATCAATGCACGCAGCAAGGATTTCTCAAAAGCATGCAGGAGTTCCTGCCCAGTGTAGGGGTGAAGGATGCTCGTTGCTTTGTCATCATCCTCATCTACAGGCTCTGGGGAGGTTTGCATCGAATGACCTTGCAATGCAGTTTCAAATATGAGAGGACTGGAGGGGCTGGTCATCTCCCTCGGGCTGCTGAAGGAACCTCACCACCTCCTGAACGACAGTCACTTCAACAGGTGTTAAAACAGAGCCTTCTGCACATGTTTCTCCTACATCTTGTGTCAAATTCTCTTTGCCTACATCGTGTTAGAGGTGCAGTGGTCGCTGTGTGTCAGCTGAAGAGAAAAACCCACGTGTGTGCTAACAGTGGCTGCTGTTTTAGAGCGATCACGAGCAGCATCGCTGTTCCAAGCAAATGGGAAGGGGTTCTGTGTGTTGCTGCTGTGTGATGGACAGAGGACTGTGGTCCTGTCAGAAGGTCTGTATTGCTCTTCACACGAAGGTTGCTATAAAACGTTCACATGCCTCTTTTCTAGCTGTCCTTGGTTTGAAATGACAAAAACACTACCCTGCATTTGTTTTACCACGTGAAGCCCTTGTTAGACACTTGCTCTTACGCTGGTTTACTCATGGGTTGTTCCAGTACAGTTTATTTCCAGCTACATACTCCAGTAAAGTGAAACCCAGCTTCCTGCTAGTCTGGTGGGCAGGTTGTAAATCCAGGGAAAGGATTTGCTGCTGTAGCCCCAGTCATGCAGGAACCATCACTCAGCTCTGTGGAGGGGAGCCTGGGAACCCAGAAAATGCTGCTTTGGCTGAGGTCTGCAGGCTCCTTTCTGCAGAACTGAACCACGGTGCTCTTGTCCTGTTTCCCCAGGCCTTTGTGTCTCACCCTCACATGGGAACTGGCGAAATGTTCAGCACTCCACAAGGGCTGGGATGCTTGAGCCTCTTGGAGAAGAGGTTTTTGTAGCTGGTAGTCACGACAGAGGTCATGAATAATAGAATTGTGGAAGATGAGGAAGTCAAGCTAAGCTGGAAGGGGCCTCTGAGCTCAGAAGATGGAGAGATGAGTGCAGTTGATTTGAAAACATTTTTAAAGTAGTCATTTCAAAGCAATTTTTCCTCGTAGGTCAGGCTTTTCAGGATTTGTCTTGTTGACATTTCACAGATAGGGCATTTCACGGAACAGAAAATCCTCTTTTAAACAGCTCAACTTCTAGCGACGCAGGACTGCGTTCGTCTTCAAAGTCAATGCCAGGCGAGCGCTCTGCCTGAGTTAAGTTGGTAGAACCTGAACCTGAACCTTAACCAGGTGGTTTTTCTCCTGTGCATCGTTGCGGTATTTAACTCTCTAAGTGACTCAGTTGTCTCTTCACTGCATCCACCCTAAGCTCACTCTAGACAGCTTTTGACAGGAACATATCAACAGCCAGCTGCAGTGCTGAGAGGAGAACTTAGGGGTTACCACATATTTCAAGTGGAAAGGACTCCGTTACCTGGAGGTTCCTTATTTTACAGGTGCCAACTTTGAGTGCAGTGTTTCAACAGTCAACACAGAACCACAATGCTCCTTTTCAGAGAAAATCATGACTGCTTGGGGTTTATTGCAGCTGTCTTTTACTTTTGAAAACACTTGGATAAACCTGTTGGCTCCCCTAAAGAAAGGAGCTGGGGGAACTTGGGTTTATGGCACGTTTTGGTCAGAACACCAATCTTCTGGCTTATGTGTCACCTTCCAAAAGTTCATCACTGTGTAGGTGTGGTTGTAGCTTTAATTAAAGAACTGAGCTGGGGGAATCAACCAAGTGTTTAGTCATCACTTTTCAAGAATATCATCATGTGAGTCTCTGTACAGGACCACACTGAGCCAACATAGTCAGTGCACCTTGACCTTCCACAAGGCAGTGCAAGGTACTGTGATACTTGGCCACCAAATGCAGGGAGGGACTTATCGTGGCTGATAGATGCCATGAGAGATCCAGGGTTCCAGCACCTTTCCAGGGAGGCAGAATAATAAATCCAACATTTTATCAGGGAAACCTTTCCACAAAGACTTACTCCCCCTCTGGAGCTCTGAGGAAGGTATCTGCTTGTGCTTTGATGTTAACTTCTGTGGTGGCAGCAGGGTTTGATATCAGTGTCCCCCGTCACTTAGACTGATTCATTTTCAGAACTGGAAGCAAGTTCAATAGTTTGCTCTGTCAAATCAATCCAGGTATATTTTATTGTAGTGTTGCTGCCTCTGATTGTCCTCCTCACAGAGCTGTTACACTGATGCCAGAGAGCTTGTTCTGGGATGAGTGGGGAGGAATAAATCTGTTGTGCTGGTGAGAGAGACCCATAAATCCACATCTATTTTTAAAAGCTGGTTCAGCCGCTGTTCCAGACAGACTGTGGTCCCATGCATTAGGGAAAGTGCAGTGCTGGATGCAAAGCTGGCGTTCTGCAGAGCTCTTCCAAAGGCAATCAGTGGGCTTTAGTCTAAGGTCGACTAAGGATCGAATGGGAATACTTCAAAACTTGCTTCCAAAACTCTATTGCAAAGCAGGTTTATGTTTGTGCTTGGGGAGTAAGAAGGTAAAACTCTTTAGAAAAACACCCCAAGAAAACCCAAGCAAAAAACCAGCAGCAAACAGCACACACGCAGGCTACACCCTCCTGGCCAGTTCATCAGTGAGTATGAATTTAGCAATGTACTTAACACTTCTGAGTTCAGTGAAGCTTTGGGTTCAGAGCCTGGTTCAATAAATTGCTGTCTCTGGAATGGGCTTCTACGAATGTCAGTGTCTGTGATTATAATCTCAATTTTCTTTATTTCTTTGGTAGCTCAGCTATCCTGTTGTGTGTTAATGAAGATCAGTTTTACTCTGAGCTTCACCTATAAAGCATTTTTTTTCTGCATGTATTTAGGGCAAGACGTGTGTAAATGCTAGGGAAGATCAAAATCAACACTGGAGCATCCCCTTGTTTGGAGGGGGGATTTCCTCTCACCTTTAACCGTGCAAATGCTATGAAATTAGGAATGCGAGGTTTGGAACTGGAAAAGTGAAGCGTACCTAGAGGAAGCAGAGAATATCGACAGTGTGGAAAGGCTGACGTTATCAAAAGCAAACCAGCTTATCCTTTGGTAGTCGTTTTAATCCCATCAGTCATGTTGCAGCAAGGCATGCAAATATTGTTTGTTGTTTTGGGGGGTTTGTTTTGGGTTTTGGTTGGTGTTTTTCTTTGATGACTATAAAAAACCCACTACTCATCTCTGTCACATGCTGTACAGGATAAAAAAGCCTTTCAGTTTTCTTAGCAAGAATCAGACAGCCAGGGTGCTGCTGGAACGCGGAGAATATGCCGCTGTCTGTTCAAAGTACAGCTTAATGAGGCAGACTAAACACACTGGACAATAGAGCTGTGGGGAGAAAGGGCTTCTCATGGATCTGTGGATCAGCTGCAGCTTTAACATCTAACTAGTTTCATTTTTCATCTTTACAAGTTCCATTTCCCCCTTTTGTTGGTATAAACTGCATCTCAATGAGCGGACTTTCCTGCCTAGGTGCTGGTACTGTGTGCTTCGGAAAACGAGATCGTGGATTATGCTAGAAATAATTTATGTGTTTCTTTTTTCTCTCATAGTCACGACCTATTCCCTCACACCTTACTTCAGCAGTTGCAGAGAGTATCCTGGCTTCCGCCTGTGAGAGTGAGAGCAGAAATGCTGCAAAAAGGATGCGGTTGGATAGACAGCAGGTACTGTGTTATTGGGGGGTCTGGCACATCCATATTTATAATGCACTGGACTCATTTACATAGGATGCCGTGCAGAAGGGTGGTGCAATCCCTTATCCGTTTCTTGCTAGAAAGGATAATGAAATTACAAAAGCTGTAGTTCTTTAAATGAATACACAAGCGTATCTTTGTCTGTATTTACATAAGCTCTACAAAGCTGTCTGTGTATTTATAATGCCCAGCTGGAGAAAGCTATATATTTGCTTTTTAATGGTTGTAGATTTGGAGAGCGTAGCGTGTAGCCTGCATACCAGAATTCAAGGGGCAGGACATGCTGTCTGTGTCGCGATCAGCAGTCCCCGAAAGGATGCATGTGTCCCTGAGTCGGTGTGTTTCTTCTGGCACGTACTCTCTTTCACAGCGTTACATGTTTGGCAGTGCAAGGGGCAGTGGTGTCTGTGTCTGAAAATACCCGATTGCCTGAAACAGAGGAGTTACTGTGATATAAAGCAAGATGCTGTCGATTGCCTGATCGGTGACGTTTTAAAGCCTTTATCAATAGTTCTTTTCTTAACGTGATTGTTCACCTGTGATAGTGCGTGTTAGGATGGCTTGTTTGCTGAGTATCGCGTGCTTCGCTGTTCTTAAAGCAAACCCCTAGCTCATTCCAGGGGCTTTGATTATGTCGTTGCTCTACAGATACAGTGAGTATCCTCTTTCAAAGACTGGTAATGCTTTGTTTCTCTTCACGATCGTCGCAATGGGAGATGTCAGTAAGATTTCAGCTGTACCAAAATGTGCCTCTGTCGGAGGGGAGTAACTTCTTTTGACTAAAATCACAGTTTTCCTTTTACTCATAGTCCATCGAGTTCTATCAGGTTGTGCCCTAACTGATTAAAGAGTTCCTACTACTGTCTCTAGTAGGTTGGTAGTTTAGGATGTGAGAGTGGACAGTGCTGTTTGTTTTTGCTGTTTTCTGCCAGTGTTTTCATGATGACAGCACTTTTGCCTTCAGATTTACAATCACGTGGTGTGTCAAAGCGCAGAGTAGTTTAAATACGGCTCCGTTTAAAAGTAGTGCTCACTCAGTATCTGTGGGGTCTATATTCTCTCCTTTCTTCTTTGTGTTTTCAGTATTAATTAAAAGAAACCCCCACAAGCTGTAGCATCGATTGCTTACCCCAAGGAGAACTGAAAACAACGTGTGCAGACATCAGTTAATTTCACTGCGCAAATCCAGTGGCTCAATTCCTTAGTCCAGGCAGGGTGAGGCAGAGGTTTTGAGTGATTGAAATGAGAATCCCATAATATACTCCAGGGAGCCAGAGATCTACTGAAGCAAAAAGCAATTTTATGACTGTAGATAGACCTGAAAACCTGTATTAATAGGAATTTTTAGTTGAGGTATTAATTTCTTCTATTTGATGCATTACCATCACGGAAAGATTCGGTGGGAGTTAGGGAGGGGAGAGGTATTTACATTTCATTACAGAATTAGAAGCGTCCAAACTGATCACCTTCATTACAAACATCATGTTCAGGAAGCAAAACTACCTGCAAAGAGCAGGTGCTGGGTTCTGCTTCCTTCAGCTCTGCCCTCATTTTGGCAGTGACTGCTGGGAACACTGGAGGCAGTTGCAAAGAGCACCTGCCCTTTGATTCGGCAGGCAGTAAGTGAGGGGGGCTGAAGTGGCTTCGGTTGCTTGCAAAAGCTGTTTGAGAATTCAGGGTAGATTTGCTAAATAGTTTTGACTGGAAAAAAATAGGGGATTCTGTGTTAGGTTGCTTCATAAATCTTACAGTGAGAAATAGACACCACAGTAAAGTCATTAGAGACCTCAGTCCTAGCCCTAGTTCCACTGAAATGTAGTGATTTATTCCAAGTAAGAGCTATTTTCATAACACACTGAGAGCAAAGCCTTCCAGAATATTTCTGGGTGGGTATTTACCGCACACTCCTCTGCTTAGTTCTTACTCTGAGGTGAGAAAATAGACCTCCAGCCTCACATCCAGGGAGAATGCCTTGTTGATACAAGGGTTCTATCCTTTTCCTCATCCCGTGTTTTCCTTTTGCCTTTTCCTTTACTTCTCTAACATATATCCAGAACAAAACCTTTTCATTGGATTTTTCTTCTTAAAGAGAATAATAAGGTGGGAAAAGTTGAGTTCAGCATGCTGTTCATCGTCCTTTTACTGTTCCATAGCTCTAAAAACACCCCCAGAGAGCCCCTCTGCTTTTCCTTTTTAAATGTCTAAAATTGGGGGTTCCACCAGTGGGTGGACTCAGGCTTTGAGGACCCTTCAGTGGAAATTTGGGAGGAGGAAAGATTTGGGTAATGAAAATTACCACTTCATATATTTAATCAAGAAGTCTTCTAATGGAGGAGCAGTATTCGACAGTCCTGGAAAATAGATGCTAAGAGGACTTGCTAAGAGCACTCCTGCCCTTGCTCTCAGAGCTGGCTGGAAGGGTTGCTTTGAAGCACCTTTATATGATTTCATAGTAGACTGAGAGCAAAGCTTTCCAGAATATTTCTGGGTGGGGATTTAATGCACACTGCTGTGCTCAGTTCTACTGCTCAAATCTGAGGGGACTGGGTTATTTAGTCCAGGGAAGAGGAGGCTGAGAGGAGACCTTATAGCTCTCTTTGTAGAGAGCCTCCTACCTACCTCAAAGGAAGTTGTAGCGAGGCTGGTGCTGGTCTCCTCTCCCAGATTTCTAATGATAGGATGAGGGAAAATGGGCGCAAGCTGCAACTGGAGAGATTTAGATTGGATCTTAGGAAGAAGTTCTTTGCTGAGAGAGTGGATGGGCACTGGAACAGGCTGCCCAGAGAGGTGGTGGAGTCCCCTGGAGGTATCTAAAAGGGGAGTAGCTAGAGCACTTGAGGTCATGGTCTAGGGGTTGGGGAGTTGTTGGGATGAGGGCTGGACTTAGTGATCCTGGAGGTTCTTTCCAGCCATGAGGAAGTGGATCTCTAGCCTCACATCCAGGGAGAGTTCCTTATAGGTAAAAGGGTTCTATTCTTCTCCTCTTCCTGCTTTTTATGTTTCCTTCTCTTTTCTCACATATACTCAGTGAAATACTTGCATTGAGGTTTATTCCTATAAACAGAAGAGAACTCACGACGAAGGGAAGGCTTAGCAAGGAAAATCTAAGTCAGGAAGAAGCTCTCCTACTACCTAAAACCTTCCCTTCCACTCATCATCTTTGTTTTTCCTAACTCAGGGCTACTGCCTGCAAAAATCCAGTCTATAAGTTAATGACAAGCAGTCTCACTGGTACCCTTTACCAGTTCAAAGTGGGCTCTTTGATGGCAGCAATTTATTTACTAATTGGAAAGTCAATGTGATCGTCAGGAAACCGCTAACTTTTTGAAACTGCAGCAGTGAAAGCACCATCGGGTTCTGAGACGTCTCAGTAAGGAGTAGAAATGTGTTTACTAGGTCATGGTAGCTTGTACTCTAATGCTTTGGCTGTCTGGCCACGTTAGTTGTTACTCAAGTGCTCTCTTAAGCTTCAGTGCCTTTTCATTATCCTGAGATCAAGCTCTGCTGGCTGGCCAGCAGTTTAAGTGCCGAGAAGCTATATATTTGATACCTATTACCCAGCTGAAGTGTTTTGTCTCTTCCACTTTTTAATCCTGCCTGTTAGTCAAAATAATTTATTCCCATGCATAAGTGGTGTAGATTTATGTATGGAAAGCACAGAGATTTACTGCTGCAACTGCCAAACCATCAAGTGCTCGTGACACCGGGATGGATTTGCCTGCTCTTTCCCAGTCTAGATCAGGCAGTGGGTAGGTACAGAGGCAATGCAGAGCTTTTGTGTTGCTCTCCAGATAATCTCTGATGAGTCTGAATACTGGAAAAAGGTGACTCCGGTCTTGAATTTTGAGGCTTTTTTCATCACTGTTCATCAAAAACTGTGGGAATTGTAATTGGATCAACTTTGTGTGACTTGCTTCAGTCAGAGATAGAAGAGGGATTAGCTGAATCCATAAGATCTCTGCTTCTGACTGATATCTTGGGACACTTTCTTAGGATAATCTTTCATGATCCTCATTCCATCTCCAGCAGTATTCAGTGTGAAGCAGTTGCTCTGGAGGTTCTGGGCTACTATCAATAGGGGTTCATGAAACAAATAAAGCAGAGCTAAAGCACAGCCCCTTTTGCCTGCATTCAGTACTTACAGAGAACAGGATGACTTACTTGGTGCTGTCCTTGCCAAACCAGATTGTGTCTTGGCTGGGAAAAAGAGGGAAGTTTAAATAAGTAGAATAGCCTGGAGAAGTTCCCCTTACGGCTGCTGTCCTGGGCAGTGACTGGTTGTTGGGCTGCCTTCTTTGTAGCCTGCTGCTGCATTTTCAGAGCTTAACCATTGCCAGCCTGTGCTGCTTGTAAGCAGCTCTGTGTGTGTGTGTGGTGTAGCTCCATGAAACCTCACCATAAAGCAGCCTGGAGCAGTGCTGGGCTGTGGACTGCGTGAGGTGGATTAGTCTTGTTACTGTCTTCTTCAAGGGAAAATCCAAGAGGAAATAGAGGTTTCTACACATCACTGCAGGGCAATCCACTCTAGTTTTTTCTAAGGAAGATGAAAAGGGGAACTCTTCCTTTGGAAAGCAAATAAGGAAGGGATACCAGGAGAAGTTTGCCTTGACTGGGACACGGGGATGTTTCGTAACAGCTGCCTTTTGCTCCTTGCCTTTGCTGTTTCCCACTGCTTTGCCTTCCTGCTGTCATAGCATCTTTTCCTGTAATTGACACAAGAAGTGTTCAGTGATCAAGACAAAGCAGGAGACTTGGGAGAGACGAGGGAGGATGATTATGGGAAAGCAGGAGAAGAAACGAATTGTGAAGTAGTACTATGTCTGTACAAGTGTTGCTTGGCCTTGTAGCTTCACGGCACAGTAAAATTTCCTTGTAAAGTTTGTGATTTCTTTAATCCAGTGACTCTTCATCAATAGTGACAAGGAAAATAGGAGGTGATGCAACGAAGCTACTAGGATACATGTTTGTACGCGTGGGAGACAGCCTCCCTGTCACTGAACAAACCAGTTACACGCAGATTTACATCTTCACATGAGACAGCACCTGGAGATGGGTGCAAGATCTCTTTGCAGTTGCAGGAGTATTACTTACTCACCTCTCTCTGCTTCGGTTATTTCACTCGCTGCTAGGCAAAACCTCCCCCCGATATAAATTTGAAACGATGGTATTTTTAAATCTAAAAGTTAAAATATATGATGGGAGCTGAGAACAAATCCAACGAGGATAAGTGTGCAGGTTATGTTTCCGAGATCAGTTTCTTTCATTACAAAAGCTAAGCTCGTGGTAATTTGAGCGTTACAGGTTGATAGGAGCAGAGCTGTGCCCTGTGCACAGACTGTCATACACTGTGATGTTAGGAAACAGTTCCTTATGGCAAACACTGAATGCAGTCTCGAAGAAACCTCTCTCATCAAGATGAGAGCTGTAATTTTTCCTCCACGCTGTGATTTGTAACCAGGCACGTGAAATATCAATAGTGGAGTGAAAGATCTCTAACCCCCAAGGAAGAGAAAGTTTAATGATCCCACTTTTACACTGAAATATAAATGAAACATAATTTTGCAAGTAGGAGCTTTAAACATGTTCTTCACTAGCGTTCCAGTCTGGGAGATAAAAGGGAGACAAATGCAAAGCTTTCAGTGCTCGTGGAAAGGGTGTTAATATTGCAGAATTCAGTAATGTGAACAGCATTGCTTTGAGTTGCTAGAGCAGTAGGAGTAGGTGGCTATTAAGTTTCTGCCAAAGTAATTATGGCCTAGACACATGTGCTGGGAGCTGACCTGACATTTGCCTCTGGATAGTTGTCATAGCAGCAACCTGAGCAGAGCAGCTTGATACCAGGGCAGGTTGCAGGCTGGAGCCAGGTTGTGTGCTAGTGCAGTGCAGCTGAATATTAACACAAGTGCACGTACGCTGCCACTTGGAAATCGCTGGTTCCATCCCTTTCCATCTAATTCCTCAGTGTTCATTTGTTCAAGTGATGGAGGTTTGTGAGGAGATGTTAACCATCTGCTGCCGTGATGCCCTTCGCTGTGGTACCAAGGGGGTTGGCTCTTTGAGTTAAAAAATGAAATGACTGTGTGGCTCGTTGCAGAGCTGGAGCGGTTTGTGTCTGTATTAAGAAGGAAGGAAATTACTGGTGGACAAATTACAGGTAATTGTAAAACTGCTTTGGAAGAAACTGATTAAGAATCTGAATGGCACTGAGGGCATGGACCTCCATTGCGGGATCACTGTATCTGGCTCTTAGCAGGAAAGGGGAAGAGACCTTTAAGCCTTTGTGTTTCAGCTGTGCACAGCTTCTAAATCTTGATGCTGAGTGCCCATTTCCTGTATTAGCCTGCAGAGAGCAGGAAAGAAGGAAGCAGGGTATATGTTTGTGTCCTTGTATGAGGGTTCTCTTTGCTGATCATCATGTACTGCGGCTCCTAGGAGGGAGGAAGGAAGATGCTAACTGTAGGGTTCTTAGATGTTCTCTTTATTGTGTTATCTGTATGGACTGGTTTTGGATCAGGGCTAGATTTTGTATCAGTACTGGTTATCTCCCAGTGGATGCTGTAGGACACCCTGCTGAGCCAGTGCCTCTGTGGCAGAGAGCTGCAAATGCAGGGGGAGCACGAACAAGTGGCAGCAGTTCAGGGAGATGCAGTCCTTGCCACAGCTGTTCAGGATGCAGGAGGAGCACATCAGCTGTGCATCCTTGTTAGAGCTGGATGAGAAAGCCTATGGACTTCACTTCCTCTTGGGTCTCACAGAGCTGGATTTACCCCAGAGGGTGGGAGAGAAAAGGCTCTTTGTCCATACTGACCGCAAGTGGCAGCAGTGTGGAGGGATGGGGTAATGTTCTCTCTCTGCAGCAGATTTACGTAAGACCTGAAAAATTCCAGTCCAAAGTGAGTGTGAGGCTTGTAGAGACTTAGGTAATAGTACACAGCAATGGGAACAACTAGTTCACTTGACATCAAGCAAGCAAACAGAAAATTGAATGCCCCAAACCACAAGAGAAGAATGGCACTTGAGCTCGCAAAGAGCTCGGTGCCTCTTGCACTACAGAAGCTGCATTAATAGTAGCATTGTGTGTTCAGACATCTCTTTGTGATGTGGTATTTAATAAGGATCACAGTGATTTCTGTTCTTCAGTCCTTTGTCCTTTTTCATCTGTGTTCAGAACGATTGCTGCAGTGATTGTAACATCCTTGGGTCCCCCACGTGCTAGTTTGGGTTTCAGGCCCTGCTCACGTCCATCATTTCCCCACCTAATGATGCGTTGGTGTTTGGTTTGCTTTTGCGGTTCCAAATGAAGTGCTGTAACCACTGAGGCACAGAATGTTATGCAGACGCAGTTTAGCTGCTTGTGGATCATTGTCAAGAGATCAAATTATGGACTAGTATTGGGACACTTAGCCTCCTACCACAATGTGCTGGCCATATTGCCAAGGGGAAGAGAATGAGCTCTATCTATTGTAATTTTAAACCCTGCTGCCTTTTCAAGTCAGGGGTGAAATTCCTGCTTTCAGCAGTGCTGGGTGGGGTTCAGCAGGTACAGCTGGTGGGGACCTGCTGAGCATCACAAGGCAACCCCCTTCCCTCCATACCCCAGCCCAACTTACATGAAATTTGCTCCTTGGAAAGGAATGATGTGCAAAGGATGCGGATGATTTCACACCTTGGATTTACAGGGAGGCCCTAAGATGAGCAGCTCATTTTCCCCCACAATACAGTCATCATTAAATTAGAAAAAGCTTTAATTTTCTCCCAGGCTCTTCAGCTGAGTGTATCTGGTTGAAGTTCAAGCTGCCAGTGTCAGAGAACACTTAAACACCCCAAACTGCCATAAGATCTTGAATGGGAAGTAAAATCGATGCCAGTGTGAGTGTTCTGTTCTGGGAATAAAGCTGAAGGCTCAGATATGAAGGGTCCGGTTGTTTCTGGAACAGGAACTTTTAAACAACCTTATCCCTCTTCCTACCATAGGGGGAATGAAAATGAATGGCAACCAGAATCACTTTCTTCCCCCTGTCTTTAATATCCATCTCCTGTCTAGGAGGCAGAAGAGGAAAGACTGGTGGAAACGTAGATATAAAAGTTCTTGCCTGAAGCCCAACGACAGAGGATTGGGAATCAGTTCTTCCTGCTCCTGTGTATGAAGGCAGGAACAGAGAGCTTTCATATGGCAAGAAGATATTAAACACGAGGCTTTTTTTTGCCTCTCAGATGTTTCAAGGACGGTTGTCTTTCTTGTGTATAGCTAGTGACTTCATTCCTACCCATCACATGCACAGGGAGTAATGTTCTGTGGGTAAATCCCTGTTATCCCCTGGAGTTCGGGCTAGTTACATGAAATCCATGTAGACCCAGTGTGGATTTGCAAACTCTGATATTTAAGAAAGGCATGGCTGGCTTTGGCTAATGAATCAGTAGATTTAAAAGACTTTTTAGAAAATCATAAACTACTCTTCAATTGAAAGCATTGGTTGTGCTATCAGATTGGATGTGTTCCTCAGTTAGAGCAGTGCAGAAAAAGTGTATAGAAATACACACACAGCCTGCTCGTGTTTGGTAGCAGGAACACGGTTTTGATTCAACAACTGGCTTGATGTCCTTAAACTAAATTTAGAAACATCTTTTTCTAAGGAAAAAACATTTAAAAGCCAATAAGCTGTGGGAGCAGGAGCTGAGTGCGTTGCCTAGGAGCAGCACCAGCCGCTAGCGAGGCAAGACAGAGGGCAAGGCAAGCAGGCAGGCTGTGGCCAGCAGCCCAGGCCAGGCTTCATGCCAGAAGAATCCTCCCCTGAAAAGAGAATATTGGGGGTACAGATTCGTACTGCAGCACACAAATTTCATGCTTAATGCTCACGGTATCTTCAGTTAAGCTTCAGTTTTACTGTCTCCATTAATGAAGCACATCAGAAAGTGCCTTCTCCAAAGGCCAAAGTTCACCTCTTTGTTTCTTCCAGCGGCTTACGCTGCTCTGGTTTGAAGGTCATGAAATCAAAAAGCCATACCCCAAAGCTTCACGTTTGATCTGCTGAATCTTCTAAATTACAGGACTCTCCGAGTACTGAAGTGAAAGGATGTGCATCAAGTTCTCTCAGAGGTTTAAAGCAGTTCTTCTTGAGTAGCGAAGCATCTTTCTAATAAATAGTATGAGCCAGCAATGTGGCTCTTGTGGCCAAGAGGGCCAACAGCATCCTGGGGGGAATCAGAAAGGGGGTGGTTAGCAGATTGAGAGAGGTTCTTCTCCCCCTCTACTCTGCACTAGTGAGACTGCATCTGGAGTACTGTGTCCAGTTCTGGGCCCCTCAGTTCCAGAAGGACACAGAGCTGCTGGAGGGTGTCCAGCATAGAGCAACGAAGAGGATGAAGGAAGGAGAGCAGCTCCCTGATGAGGAAAGGCTGAGGGAGCTGGGGCTCTTGAGCTTGGAGAAGAGGAGGCAGATGGGGGGACCTCATTTATGTGTAGAGATATGAGCAGCACTGGTGACCTCTGAATGTTGCTGCTCTTTTGCTGTCACAATGGATAACGAACTGACTAAAGCTGATGGACTGGGAAAAATGATCCCTTTGGTTTTCTATTGCTCCAACAAAAGTGATTCTCTGACAACTCCATGCAGCAGCCATAGGAGTATCTCCTCCATTCTGCAGATGAAGTGGCAGTGGTGAAAAAATGAGACCTAAACACTGCAGTGTGAAAACACTGACCTTTTCTTTAAGGTTGACTTAGCCATTCCAGTCTATAAATACGGTGTCATTGATCAGCAACGCAGAAAGCTGAGGTTCATTTTCCTCTCTTCTACCCAACAGCACCTTCTTACTTTGAGTTTCTTTGTCCCTGTCAATCTCATTTCTTGTTGAACACTGGCTCCTGCCATTTCTGATGCCTGGGACAGCAAAGGTGCTGGCATTTCGCTTCAGTGTTAACCTGAAAGCAAAGGGAACCTGCCACCCTTCTCACCTGAAACTGAAGTGTTTGCCTTTCTTTCCTTGGCTCTGTTCCCTGTGTCAGCGACAGTTTGGAGGACCTCAAACTTCTGACAGCTAGCTTAATGGTTTTATAGACAGTCTTCAAGTTCCCACAGCAGCACTGGCATTGCAGAGAGTTGTGATGCCTCTAGCAGACTGCCTCACTCTTGGTGTAGCTCGGTTAGACTACAGAAACACTTGGTAAGTGTCTAAAAAATTCTATTTAGCACTCTAAAATCTAAACCATGGGAACTTTTTTGATACTGGAGTTGCCAGCAAAATCAGCACTGATACCCAGACTTCTGGCAGGAACACGTCCAGTCGCATCTGCATGCTAGGAGCGCTTCTTCAGGTTGTGTTATATCTGTGCAAGAAAATGCTGCTCTGAAACCCATGTCCTCTGCAGTTAATGCTGAGATGATAGACTCCCAGCTGAAACATTCCCAGCTCCAGCTGTGCTGCAAATGGAGTGCTGTGTCACACAAGAATTGGCTTTCTCATTTATTTAGATACTTGGTTTAAGGAAACGTGAAGAAAATAATGCAGAGAGGTTGGTAGAGAAGTACAGGGTCTGGATCTGGTAACAGAAGGAGGGGGGAAGACAGACAGCTGTGCAGTCCGCAGCTTCTCCTGACGAGAGAAGAAACAGTGTGCATGCCTGGGGGTGGTGGTTATGGCCCTCTTGATGTCCCTGCAAAGTCCATCCCTGAATTGCCACTCTGAAGGGTATCTGGTTCAGTGGTGCAATTTGGACTGGGTGTTGTCGTTTATTTTAGCTAAGCTTCTTCACATTTACTGTTCCTACTTCTGGGGAGAATCTTGGGCTTTTTTCTGGTAGTTTAGTTTGCAAACCCAACCCATAATGAACGCCTTGTTTTCTGATGAAGACGTGGCATGCTGTCTGTGAAGGACTTAGCTGTCCTTATAGGAGAAGGAATCTGGCCAGAGATGCAATTACTGTTTAGATCTATCTGTCCTGATGATTTAGGACAACAGGTTATGAGACTGTGGCTGGGTTGTCAACCATGGCAGAAGCAGAGGTAACAAGGGATGAAGGGGAAGTGTGATTGTGCGATGAGTTTGGCTGAGGAAGGGAGCAACTGAGGCTGGCAATGTGAAGGCAGCTGGTCAGGTGAACTGAACGGGGATCAGATATTACTGGCATAAAATAATGTGGATTTCTACCCATTATTTTAAAAAGCTGGTTCCACCAAGAGGAGCCCGTTATGTCCTTACGGCTGTAATCTCGAGCCCTTCCCGTAGTAGCTGACGCTGGCTTAAGGTTGCCTTTGTGCCAGAATCTCGTCATCTGAAAAGCAGTGCTGACAGTTGTACCTAACAGGAGTAGCGTGAGGATGAATCAGCTTTGAGGAGGGCTGCGTGGTTTTGTTGTCTGTTTCTGTTTGCTTTACTTTTGATCCAAAAATCACAGAAATCAATTGGTGGGTTTCAGATGGGAAAGAGACGCGGAACATTCTCTCCTTTCTTCTGAAGCCATGCTACGAGCTACTGCGGCTAAAAAAAACCCCTCAACCTCTTCTAAGGACATGAAAGCAGCTTTTTGTTTTTTCATGTGAATGAGTTCTTTTTCCTGTGCAGACAAAAATAGAAGAGTGTGTGCAAACGGTGGCTCCCTGGCTGGGCAGGTTGTTGGAGGACTAGTCTGCACTTGAGGTTTGGAAGCCACAAAGCAGTGTTCTTAATAAAAAAAGTGTTTATGGACAAGAACAAGCTATCCACATTATTTTCAGTTTAACATAGTAAAAAAGATGGCATCAAGGCAGAAATGTGTCTTTGTCTCTTTCCTAGTTGTTTGGGCAATGCCAATCAACTAGAGGGGCAGTAAAAAGCTGGAATTCTCAGAGTCTTCAGTGTGTTGGTCTGGTAGATGCTGCATTTCTTGCTACCAGCAGGTAAATTCATGGTCCCATCTTTGCTCTGGCAGTAGTTTCGTGGTCAGCAAACACTGCCCATGACAGTTGACCTGTGCACACTGTGCCTTTCGGGGTTTGCCTTTGTGTGTTAGCAGTGCCTGCTGCTGCTGGTAAAGCCAAGGCACTGGTGCTGCTCTCTCTGAATGGGAGTACACAGCATTCTGACGCTTAGCTATAGGAAGGAGTATGAGAGGTAGCACCTAATGCTCTGGAACCAGGTTAATGGTTCATAATCCTGCTGGTAGGACTGACCCCAGAAATCATGCCCCCTTCTGCATTTGTTATCCTGAAGCACTGAACCCCAAGCCCTCAGTGAGGCCCAGAACGCAGGTCTGAAATGCTTGGCAACTTCTTCTTTATGATTAGCCTGCTCTTTAAAACTCTGTGTAATGTTTGTAGAAAACCACCTTTTGTGTAGTGGTCAAGAGATTAGAGCTCACACTCCTCTCCCTAGCAAGCTCATATGCAGAAGGAGTCCTGGCCTTAGCATCCTCCTCGTCACTACCATTCCTTCAAGAGGCATCGTTCCCATCAGGATGCCTGGGGTCCACCTTAAGCTCGTGGTGTTGCATAGCGGTTCCATACAAAGATCCCCCTTCAGCAGCACAGCCCCAGCCTTGGATTCCCCCATCAGAGCAGCTGGTGAGTTTAGTGTTAGGCGGCAGCTGGAAGAGAGCAGGGCTGAAAGCAGCACTTCTCAGAGGGAACAGAGTCTGCCTGCCTTTGTGTTTGCTGTCTCCGTAGCCCTGTGCATTGGGCATTGCTTTCCATACAGTGGGCAGAGCTTCAGCTACAGCTCCCACCACAGTTTTGCTCAGAGCAAGGTTGCTAGGAGATGGCTGCTCTGACTTCAGGTCCCCTCCTCAGCACAGCTAGCAAAGACCTCACATCCCAAATCCTCCTCCCCTTCACTGTGTGTTGCAACCAGGAGACAGAACTTGGATCTCTCTCTTCTCAGCTGTGCTCTCTCAGAAGGAACTCACTGTTAGGTTTTTCAGTGGTTGGGCAGGCGGTCTCTGGGGGGGAGTTAAATCCAGGGACAGCAGAGTTGTCAGCCAGGGTTAGGAGACAGGTCCTGAGATACTCTGCTCAGCTCTAGTCCTGTTTACACTGCACCCCTGATAAATTTGCAGAAGATTCTTTACTGATCTTCAGAAGTGAGTCTGTGGCAGGAAATATCATCTAGTTTTAGACAGCAGGATAGAGAACAGCTCAGCCTTGAGAGTGTTAAAGATTTGAATGAGCTAAGCATCGTCACCAAGATAGAACTTCACTGTGTAGCTTATGAATATATTCTGGAGAGTGGAGCGCGTTTTCTTTTGTAAGAGACAGCAATAACCTTTGCAGATAAAAGATAAATGATATTAAAGTTGAATTTCTGGCAAAACTATGTTGTCATTTTGGCCTTTTGTTTAAACCTCTTCCTACTTAAGAAATTGCATAGGAGTCTGGTTTGGCCAAGTCTCTTAAAAATGCAGAGCTCTGCCTCAGCTCCTGTTAGTGCCCAAGAGGCCCCATTCTGATTGTTTATGGAATTAATTAGCTGATGTTTCAGTGCTCTTTATTAAATATTAAAAATTCTGTTAATAATAAATATACCTTCTCCTGAGTCACCCCAGTTGTGCCTAAGTCTCCTTCACCAGTAAATATCTCCAGGATGGGGATATCTTCATCTCAGAGAGGGTGGTAGTGTCTTTATTTGAGAGGTAGAATAAACGATTGCTCCTAACGCAGACAGGAAAGCTGCTTCAGAACCCTTTTCCTTGAACACAGAGCCTGGGCTCTGTTTGAGATGTTCAATCCCTCAGTGCAGGTTTAGACATCCTTAAGTCAATGCTGTAAAGAAGACGTGAGCTGTTTCAGGGCACTCTCAATAGGTTTGGCATATTTCACAACCATAGACGTTGTGCAGAAGAATGAAGCCTTCAAAAACCCCAGACACCTTCACAAAACAGAGGAGGTAATTCCAACAGGGAATTTTTCATACTCTGAGAAGTCCTGCAAATCTGCCATAGATCCAGATTTCATCAGGTAAAGAAGGTACCACCAGACCCATAAAGAAATGTCTGCGGGTTAAAGGCAAATGCTCGCTGCCTGCGGTGGGCTGAGCAGTCACACACTGATAGCTTTCTGTGTTTCCTTGCATTAAACCTTCTCTGAATTCTTTTTGCATCACCCATCCGTTACTAAAGCCGCCACAGGGGTATTCTGTGGGCACAAGTGGAGGTGATGTGCTCTAAGCAGTACCTGGGGTAAGAGCAGGCAGAGAGGACACACTTCCACTGGAAACAGCATCTCTTTTAGGGGGAGATTAGGGGGCTGTTGTGCTAACTCCTGTTAAGCATTATGTAAGGATGTACAAGGCAAACAGGGAGCACTGAGGGGAGCTCCTGATGTGCAAATATTGCTGC
Source organism: Upupa epops (assembly GCA_013397515.1). NCBI lineage: Eukaryota > Metazoa > Chordata > Aves > Bucerotiformes > Upupidae > Upupa > Upupa epops. Next base: position 204,135 of record VZRI01004174.1, on the reverse strand, counting down.
TCATACAGACAGTAAATGCTTGAAAGTCATGCTTGCACAGACAACTGTACTGCTTGGGCCTTCTGTGGATGGATGCGCTCTCAGCCCTTTGCAGCACAGGGAATGCTGTTTCTATTCCTTCTCTCACTTCTGAGGCTGATACAGCGAAAGAAGCGGTTGGTGCATTCTGTATCAGCTTCTTATCAAGGAAGATAAGATGCTCTGGCTTAGAAAAGTCATTCCTGGTCTCACAAAATAGTGGCTTCATTGTGTCCTTTCTGGACAGAGCTGGGCTTCTCAGGTCTGTGAAGCCTTTGTAGTGAGAGGATGCACCTTCTCCTTAGAGGAACAGTTTGGTGGGTGTGTGGAGCACAAATAAATGAGTGTTCTCAGATTTGTAGGACACCTGTTTTATTGCTTATTCCAGTTTCTTTTCAGCTGATTTTTGGTCAACGAGAAACACGTCTGTGCTTGTGTAACTCCTACTGCACTGCTCTGAAAGCAATAGATGTGGAGTCTTAACAATGCAAAGACCCTCACATGCAGGGTAGAGTGAAACTAACTCAACAATCTTTCCTTGGTTTTGCAGGATGAGGGTACTCCAGCTGACAAGCAGTACAAACAGGAGCCAGCCCAGGTCACTTACTCAACATCAGCTGTTTCCAGCACGCAGGAGGTGTTGTACATCAATGGCAACGGGACCTACAGTTACCATAGCTACAGAGGGCTCGGAGGAGGGCTGCTAAATCTCAACGATGCTTCAAGCAGTGGTGAGTTTCCTCACGAAATGTGTCTGTGTGTGCATGTGCTCATGTGTACACTTCCCTCTGCTGTACAGAAAGCTAGTCCAAGGGGTCTCTATCCATAGGCTATTATCACACAATGAGCAGAAACACAACCCTGCAAACAGCTGCTGTTGAGCAGAGTACTTGCTCTCTGCATGCCGGTCTCTTTTCAGTTTCAAGGGATTAATTTACAGTACAATGAGACTGAAAAGCTGAGCAAAAAAAGCCAGGTTAGATGTGCAGGTACATGAGGACCTACCCTGTCACTATTGTCCTCTCCTATATTGATGACAAATTGAGGCCATGGGTATCTTTGTGGCTGGAGCTTGAAAACACTGAGCACCCTATTTTGTGACACCAACTGATTCCCCTAGATTTTCTACAGGGTCTCTCAAGCTACTTTAATTTACTGCAGATAAAGATCTGGCATCCCAAGTGTTCAATGAGAAAGGAGCATCTCCATCCATACTCCAGTCTAAAAGTGAGCAGGTCGCTATGTGTCACCACCAGGCTGGGTGCCCATTGGAGAAAGACAGCGGTGTCATTAGTTTGGACAAGGTTCTTCTCTTTGTACCCTGTGAGCTTTGGGAACAAGCAAATGGAAGCAAATTGTCTTACTTGTTTGAAATAGCTCCCCACATTGATTTCATACAGAGGCAGAGCAAAGGACAATGTTTGCCCACTCAGATAACAAGAGTATTGTTTGTCTGCCAGGGAAAAGAGAGTACTCTGGGAGCCTGATGGTCTCTTACCTCCAGAAGGGTATTTTTAGAATGCCTCTGAGGGCTGAGAACTCCCAGGTGTTTTGTCCTGGCTCATTCCTGTCTGGCTCAGGAGACCGCTGCTTCAGTAGTCGGGCTGACTGGCAGGATGATGGTTGTTCAGCTACAGCCTCTCGATCCAACATGCAGCAATTTTCAAGACACTATCAGGGCTGCAGCTTGCAAGGAGCTTTTGGGATGCGATGTCCTGGTGACCTTCAGTCATGTCTGCTTCCTCACCCCCCACCCGTGTAATCCTCAGAGGTCTGGTAACGATTTGTATTAAGTTTTCAAAAGACTTTAGAAAGGATAATATTTTAGTTGTCAGAAGTCTTTGACTTAAAGAGAGTGAGTGATGATTGCGACTGTTCCCATATGCATGAAAAGCACCGAAGATCATCTCTGATCAAATATTTTCATGAACAAGACAGGGAGAGACACGCACAAGGACTTGAAAATAGTCTTTTACATTACGGCCAGAGAAGATCCGAGCCGGTTCCCATGGAAAGCAGTTGACATTTGTGCTTGCACCCAACTACAGGCAGGATTAAACTCCCCATGTGTTCTGTGCCAGCAGAAGCCATCAGAATTGTCCTCTTTTCATAATCTTGAACTGTGAGGAATCTCAACTGTTTCATGTGGTCATTCTTCCTTTCGAACCTTGTGTAATAGGATGCGTTCTCATAACCTATTCATCAGCAAATCATAGAATAGTAGAGTCCTTAGGGATTGGAAGGGACCTCACAAGATCATCCAGTCCAGTCCCCCTGCCACAGCAGGATCACCCAGACCAAGTCACAGAGGAACACAGCCAGGCGGGGCTGGAACGTCTCCAGAGAAGGAGACTCCACAACCCCCCTGGGCAGCCCCTTCCAGGGCTCCAGTACCCTCTGTGGGCAGAAGGTCCTGGTGAGATTGAGAGGGACCCTCCTCTGTTCCAGCTGGCACCCAGTGCCCCTTGTCCTATCCCCAGATGACCTTGAGAAGAGCCTGGCTCCATCCTCCTGACACCTACCCCTCACATCTTTATAGACATGAATGAGGTCCCCCCTTAGCCTCCTCCAAGCTCAAGAGCCCCAGCTCCCTCAGCCTTTCCTCATCAGGGAGCTACTCTCCTTCCTTCATCATCTTGGTGTTTTTCACCATTCAAGCTCAAGAACGCAGGACGAGCAGGCCAGTTGTTTGTTCAGGAACAACCAGAAGCTTCACAGCTCTGTCAGTGCCCTGCATTGCCTTGTGTGGCATGGCAGGGGTGGAAAGACCAGTGGGGCATGTTCCTCATACTGGTGTATGTTTCTTCCTTGTCTTGCCCTGCTTGCACTGAAAAGTTCTGTCTGGATGTCCTCCTACTCTGGGACTGTAAGCTACGGCACCTCTCCCTGGTGGCTGTGCACAGCTGGAGCGTTGTGCAGAGCTGGACATCTCCTCCACAGGGATCCTACAGGTTCCAAGGCACACAAGCTCCATGAACCAAAAGCCCGTGTGCCAGCACTTGGAAACCAGTTGTTGGTGCTCACAGTCCAGCTGGCTGCTGCTTTGTGACCCACCTGGCAGTTTCGGGAAGATCACTGGGAAAACTGTGGAAAGGCAACTCCGTCTGAGTTTTACTGGCACAAACCCAGTTGGCAACCAACCTAATTACCTCTTGGTTATTGAGGGCAAAGTGCTCGTTTCTTTACAGGCCAGTTCCTTGGGACCTCTCGGTCCTCTCTAATCTCTAAATGGGTATTTGCTTTCCTGTTTGTGGACCGAGGAGCAGTTGAGAGAGGTAACCATTGCCCTCATGACAAACCTCATGCCGTTGCTTGGGATTGTTACTCTGTTCAGAGGACTCATGTTCCAAACAGATGCAGGGCTGTTTGGATGGTTAATGAGTTCCCTCTCTGGAGAGCACGATATTTGCTTGCAAATTGTTTTCAGGACCTAAGAAGTAATTTAAGAATGCCTTTCCTTTTCAGTTTAATAACCCATCAGATGTTCTCGTCATGTTCACAAATGTTCTCCTACTGTAAAAATAAATCTACACCTCGGTGGGGATGTATGTGTATATGAATACAGTCTGGCTTTGGCCATCCACTGAAAGAGAGAAGAGGAGAAACTGCAAAAGCTGGCTAGGGCTCGCTGCTCTGATTCCTATTTGTGGCCCTTCCTCCGCAGTAATGTCATTACTATGTCCAATTAGCTTTCCTATCTAGTCCATCTGATGTGTGTTTTGTATGCTCTGACTCATTTAGTTTGGTTATTTCCTGCCCTATAGAGTTCATCCCTACTCTGATTCCATCCTTCAGACTTAGCTATCTGCTCGCCCAACTGTTCGGTGGCTCTGGCTCAGGGAGCTCTCTCCATACCTACTGTCGCAGTGCTTCCCTCCTCAGCCCATGATTCCCTCATCAGCCTGTCCCCTCCACAATTGTGGACCCATCATTAGCTCCTCACACAACTGGATGGAGCAAACCTTCAAGGATCTGCTCAGTATGAGCAAGCAGAGCACAACAGCTTGTGCAGTGACCCCTTCTTTATTGCAGGCAGGAGGAAGGCAGAGCAGGAACACACTAAGTAGGGCTTACAGCACCAAGGTCTCTTCTCTCCCTTCATTTAAACCCTTTAGGCCAAGCCAGCTTGACTGGAAGCCTTCACTCCATCACCAAACAGTCTGTGGGTTGACAGAGCCTCGCTCAGCCTGTCCACAGGCTGGGGAGAAGCCTGTGGGCATGTTGTCCTTGATGGTTGTGAATGTTAAAGGAGAGCTGTTCTCTCAGAAGGGCAGGTTTCCACAGCTCTTACTCAAGGCTGACACAGTTCCTGCTCCACAACTGAACTGCCGGGTGCGGTGCCCCGTTGGCTGTAAACAAGTTCATTTGCCAGCCATAAAGGCTTCAGCTGGCCCTGTTCCATCACACCTGGACCGAGCTTGGAGGGTTGCCCAGCTTGAGGACAGGAGGGTGAGAACAGGAGACAGGCTGCTTTGTTGGGAGCAAAATCTCTTGCTGCAGCCAGAAGCTGTTGAAGTCCTTGCAGGCTGCCTCAGCCTCCCCTGACAGTCAGATCACGTCTTCTCCCCATGTGTTTCTGTCTCCTGATGACCATCCTCTGTCAGCACTCTCTGAAGCCAGGGCAGGCTTGTCAGAACCATGCTCTTCACAGGCACTTTGTTTTCTGAGGTCCACTGTCCCTACAAGATGTGGAGTGTGTTTGTGCTGGGTTTCCTGGTGGTGATTGGGGACTTTGTTCTGCATCGTTGCCTGATTTTCTGAGTCATAAAATCAGTGAATCATTAAGGATGGAAGAGATTTCCAAGGTCAAGCACAGCCATCAATCCATGCCACCGAGCCTACCAAACGATGTTTCCAAGTGCCACATCTACATACATCCAGGGATGGCGATGCCACCACCTCCCTGGCCAGCCCCTTCCAATCCCTGACCTACGTGTCAGACGTTTCCTTCTGTGGGCACAAAGAGGGGCTATTTCACATCTGATGGCAGACTGGCTGTGCAGGACATGCCCTTATGCCATGGTAAGACAAAGCAGCTGTTGTGTTTCCATTTCTCCACACAGATCTGCAGCCTACCTCTACCACAGCCGCGACTCAGCACTGCATCCCAGGCACCACAAACGTCCAGTCCCCTTCCAGCTCAGGTGAGTCCTCCCACCAGATCCAAATACATTCCTACCATAAGCAGATCCTCAGCCCTGAGAGGCTTCTTTCAGCCTCCTCCCCTACAGGCAGCCCTGTGACCGGTGGCATCATGGTCTGTGGTGCCTTTCTGGTCCTTCTGCCTCCTAGTCCTTCAAGCGGTGCAGCTCTGCTGAAGACAACAGGGTAGCTGGGGGAAGCTCCTGGAGCTGATTGTCAGTCATCACCATGGCCATGATGTCCTGGAGTGGGTTGGGGAGGGCCAAGCACTTGTGCACATAACAAGGTGGGGGGGTATTGGGGCGGGGGAGAGCACAACAGGCTGTGGTTGTGCTCTCCAGCTCGTCTTTATACATCTGCTCTTGCACAGCCTTCCGTGTTCTCAGTGTCCTGATGCCATCAGAGTGGAAAGAGAAAGAAAAGATGAAACAGCTTGTCTCTAACACACAGCTGGAGCCTGGGCATGAAGAAACAGAGGACAAGAGGGGTTGAGTTAGGAAGCTGGGAGAGTGTGTTTAGTTCCATTCTAAAAGGGCAAAACGTGGGGCTGGCAGAAGTTAAATGGTTTGACCTGCATGCTGGCAAAGGTGGGAATCCCTCACTGGGAAATGCTGGCAGAATCCTGTGTTAAGAGCTTCCCAACATTCCTCTTACCCCCTTTCATAAAATTATGGAATCGTAGAATCGTCAGGGATCTCGAAAGATCATCCAGTCCAATCCCCCTGCCACAGCAGGATCACCCAGACCAGGTCCAGGCGGGTTTCAAACGTCTCTAGAGAAGGAGACTCCACAACCCCCTGGCAGCCCCCTCCAGTGCCCCGTCACCCTCACTGGGAAGAAGTTACAGAATCAGTCAGGGTTGGAAGGGACCACAGGATCATCCAGTTCCACCCCCCTGCCATGGGCAGGGACACCCCAACCCTAGAGCAGGCTGGCCAGAGCTTCATTCTTCCTCTTCAAATTATGGGCTACTGGCACAGACAGCTATTAGTCTGCTGCCACCACAGGAATGGAGATGGAATGGCTGTGGATGTAGTGGGCAGTATCCTGCTTTTCCACCCTTGCACAAGGCCCAGCAGACAGCCGTTAGGCCAGGCCGGGATTATAACACAGGAATAATCTCCTGCAGTGGATAGGAGAGGTGAGGAGAGACCTCCCGTAACGATTGCATCTTAAAGCAGTGTTTGCTGAATGTTGAAACTGTAGGGTGTTGCATGGCTGTAGGCATGCCTGCGCTCTCACATCCCTTTCCTCAGGCAATAAAGCGTGTTTCTAGCCGAGGGTCTGTTTTCCAGAGGGAAAGATGTAAAGAGAGAGAATGAAGCTTAAAAGATCCAATTCATTAGATCTTGTTTTCTTGATCTGAGATCTCCTGGCACATCTGCTCTCCGTTTGAAGGCAGGAGGAATAGAAGCATTGACAGATGCGTACTATCACAACACCTGAGTTGGAAAAGCAGCATCCTTTGATAGGTTGGTTAGTTCTCTTGGAGATCATGGGAATGCGGAACATGCTGGCTGCTGAAGCCACTCATGAGGGAAGAAAAGGAAGAGGAGGTTAGGTGCCATCCAACAGCCACACAGGCGAGATTTCAAAGCGTGAGCGAGCGTTTGGTTTTTACATCTTGCTGATTAAAAAGGTTGCTTAAATATTGATGAAAACGTTGATGCCGAGATGCTTAAGCAGGGACAGCTTTTTAAATGGTGTATTTCATATTCCACGTTATTATCCGCAGCAGTCGTAACCGTTCTGGGTGTCATCGACACATGTATTATTCTTTCAGTAGCTGTTAATGATGAGATCGGTAGCTACCCCGTCACAGCATACAATCCTTAAGGGAGTTCTGCTGAGGCGCTTGCCAGCGCCTGAGCAGTCTGTAACAGCACATCTACATCTGACCCATATTCGGGCGTTCGATATAAATCATGTGGCTAATGAGCAGTGCACGAGGCAGTAACCGGTTCCATTTAAGTCTCGCAGTTTACAGGGGAGACATTTGTCCCACGGTGGATTTAATGGCAGATACTTCCAGCCGCTAATTTGACGACTGATCATCTAGCGCGTGAAGAGTGAGTTTGCAGAGTTCTTACGTTCAGCTGGATGTTGTTCCAACCGGAATAATTTCACCTAGCAAGGGAAATTAGGTCTGTGTAACTGGGCTGGGGTGGAAGATCAAAAGTATTCGTGTGTTAAAGTGCCAGCCAGTCAAATTAAGGTGTCCAGTTGTCTCAGTAATTTGTTTAACGTACTGCTTAGGAGGACGTGCTGCTCGAAAAAGGTGGGAGGTGACAATTTAGTGCTGCAGCTGACAGAAAGAAATAACAATAAATACCCTGCCTTTCTCTCTGCTTCATCTCTGCGCACACACAGTCATCGTGGAGCCTGGTAATGCTTGCAATCGATGTTTTCAGTTGTCCTGAAGTAGTCCAGGGTAAGAAGCAGTATGCTAAAGCATGCAGTATCACATCTGCAGGAACCTGACACTGCAAAATGCATCATAAAAGATGGTCAGGTTTCTCTCTGGGTAAGGAAACTCTGCCTTGTTCCTGGCAGCTGATGTTAACTATTAGCTCCCTAACTAGTATTAATCATAGAATCCTCATGGCTGGAAAGGACCTCCAGGATCACCGAGTCCAGCTCTCATCCCAACATCTCCCCAACCCCTAGACCATGGCCTCAAGGGTTCTAGCTACTCCCCTTTTAAACCCCTCCAGGGATGGGGACTCCACCCCCTCCCTGGGCAGCCTGTTCCAGTGCCCGACCACTCTCTCAGGAGAGAACTTCCTAAGATCCAGTTAAAACTCCCCTGATGCAGCTTGAGGCCATTTCCTCTTGTTCTGCCAGTGGTGACTGGAGAGAAGACACCAACCCCCAAATGTGTTCAAGTGTCACGAGTAAACATCATGGTAGTCACAGACAGACCCACAGGTTGTGTCTCATTTAGAAGTTAAAACAAGCAGAGTAGAGGCAGAATGACAGTTCTAGTCTGTTGAGGGAGAGTTACGTTTCTGAGTGTTAATTAAAGACACTTCATAAATAGGGGAAACACTTCCCTCAGTCTGTTGCTAAAAACTGTTCCTCATATTGCAGGGTTTTGTTTTGTTTGTATTCTTAAGAACTTCTTCCTAGGGAGGGTCCCAGAGCACTGGACCAGGCTGCCCAGGAGGGTTGTGGAGTCTCCTTCTCTGCAGACGTTCCAGCCCCGCCTGGCTGTGTTCCTGTGTGACTTGGTCTGGGTGATCCTGCTGTGGCAGGGGGATTGGACTGGATGATCTTTCGAGGTCCCTTCTGATCTCTAATGTTCCTATGATTCTGTGATTTTGTCTCAGAAAAAGACTTGCTCTGCTGCAGGAGCTCTGTTCTGCCGTGTATCCTGTGTGGGGGCTTTGCTGTGACAGGAGTGAGGCTCCAGGAAAGAACACAGAAGTGCTCTTTCACTTCATACAGAGCACAGTGCTCTCAGTGTGTCAGTGATGGCTTTGTCACTACCACCTCGATAAATACAGAAGTCTTTAACAGCTTCTCACCAGCACTCAGTCCAGCTGGTTTCGTGATTTGTGTTTGCATCTCCGCTGGGCTGGGTTAAGATTTTGCTTAGAAATGTCCTCAGATTCCTCACACTGTGATCATTTCCCTGCACGTGTGCTCACGCTGAATCAGTGCCCTGCTCTGATTGCACGCTGGAAGCCGTTAGAAGTCGGTTCTTCTGTGCTGGTGGAAGCCTGGATAATGCAGCTGTAAAACCAAGTGCTGTTCCTGCTAGTAGGAAATGAGAGCTAATAGGACCTTCTCTGTTGAAGTAGTTTCTTTTCATAGCCCCAGCTCTGCTTTCATTCACTCAAGGGGAGATTTTCATCAACTTCAGTGAGTGTGTGGACACGGCAACCTCCACGTTCTCTGTGGCCTCAGCCAAAACTCAGGAGTAAGAACAGTAAATGGCATTTCTGACCGGATCTTAAGGTTCTGGAAGTCACTTTCCAGCAGTGCTAAAGGCAGCGAGTGGGAGTTAGAGACTGGTGATCCTGGTGGGATCATCGAGGAGCAGCTCTAAAGCGTGAGCTGCTGTGTTCTGTACTCTACATTTGACTGTGCTACCTTTAATAATTTTAAGGATTCGACAGTATGCCACTCTTTTTAGCCATCAAATCCACCCAGTGAACCGATGCTGAGGAAGCTTTGGCGCTGCCTTACGCTGTTCAGGTGGAACAGAACACGGGTGTTTTTCTCATAGGAAAGCAAGATACAGTGCTTTGGGTGACCTGGTCCCCATTTCCAGGAGAATATTAGGACTAAGGTCAGGGCAGTCTGATCTGCCTGCCAGAAGGATGGGCCTGCTGCAGTGTCAAAATACGTGGCTTTCCAGGTTTGCATGCGATGAACTGCTCGATAGGTAGAAGTGCTGCCTGTAGCAGTCCTCAGCCTGATTCCACCTGTCCTCACGTGCATTCCAGGAAGGTAAGAGTGTAAAGTGTTAGGAGGGAAATGCAAACTTCTCATCAAAGCCCCGTTCGTCTTAGCTGATGAGTAACTATGCTCAAACGAGCGGGGAAATTCCACGCAAAGCCTGGTGCTGCGATGGTTGTCATCAGTTGTGCCGATCAGGATGAACTGCAGGTTGCCTTCAGGACTGCTGTCTTCTGCACGCAGTGCCCATGCGCTCGAGGATACTGTGTGATGAGAAGCGTTAAGCCCGTTGGTCTAAGCTGCCAGTACCTCATGGTGATCACTGCAGGTTCTCTCGTCAGTGTTGAGTCCTTACAGGACCCTTGCAGGGTATTGCCAGCTGTATGCAGCCCACACAGATGACAGCATCGTCCTCACTCAAGCAGCCAGATTGCTACCAGCCTAATCTCATTCATGACCAGCTATTTATATAAGTGATCACGTGGCAGCAGGGCTAGTCGAGTGAATGACTATTTATCTATGTCTGTGAGGGATTCACAATCTGGCCACGTGCTGATTGAAGCATAGAATGTGGAAATAGATATCTAAGAGCCTAAGTTTGATATTCTGTGAGAAAAGCTGCAAGTCTGCTGATTGCCAGGAGAGCTACAGAGGCATCTGGAGCTGGGGGAGGAGCAGGAGTTGAACCTTCTGCCTGCTCACCAGCATCAGATCCCAGGGAAGTGTTGTAGTGCAAGTAGCTTACACTGTCGGGATACCCCCAGGGGCTAATTTTCTGCTGGCACTGGATTTGCCCCTTGTGTTATGTCAGTAGAACTGAAAGGGTACCAGTCGCATGTAAGTAGAAATCACTGTGGTTCATGTCAAGGGAGCTGGTAACAGGATGCTTCCTGCTTGTTTCAGCCGCATCTCACCGGCGCTCGGCTAAGAGCTCCCCTGCATTTGTGCCTTTGAACCTGTGAGACCTCTCTGAAGTTTGGCTTTGTTATTTTTTTTCTCCTTTGTTATCTGCAGGTCCAACAGATCTCAGTATGAAGAGGCAGTTAGCCAGCAGCTCGGGATCCTCCAGTAGTTCAAGCTCTAGACCCCAGCTGAGTCCAACCGAAATAAACGCGGTGAGGCAGCTGGTGGCAGGGTACCGGGAATCAGCCGCGTTTTTACTGCGCTCTGCAGATGAACTGGAAAACCTAATTTTGCAGCAGAACTGAGTCATGTGAGCTTCACACTAGCCTGGTCTTATCTCAGAGTTTCCACTAATGACGTTTTGATTTCCCAGAGCACACACTTCAGTTACTGCACAGGGGTTTGGTTTTTTTTTTAGGAGAGTTAATTACCATAACGCCACGCTGTTCTTGATCCATAAAGTGATGTGTTAAGGTGCTTCAACGTGAACTTCGGCCTCCGGTTCTTCCCGAGGTGCTTTACTGTGTCCAGCCTATTGCTTTTGTTTTAGTGTGTCAGCATAAATATCGAAAAACAAACAAAACCAAACCAGTGGCTAGAAATTAACTCGTTCTAACAAGTGGAGGAAACCAGAAGATGCTGTGATGGTTTTAAAAATGATGGTTCAAGATCCAAGTGCAATATTAGTGGAATGTGATACTGACTCACTGGACTTAAAGCTGCAGTATATGGCAAAGCGTTGCCAAATGCCCTGTTGCCGCGGGGCACAATTGCAATGAAAAAGGATCTTGTATTTTAAAAAAATGTAATTTTTATAAAAAAAAACAGAAGATTTTTTTGTTTTCATTCAAGATTTTTCATTTTTACTTTGGTAAACTTTTTCACTGGTCCTGAAAATGTTTTGAGGAGCTATTTTAAGTCCCCCCCCCCTCTTCCTCTCTTGAACCTCTGACTGTGCCCTTCTCCCCAACTTCATATTCTTTCTACAACGAGTAACTCTTGATGCTGGATAATTCTTCCCCCCCACCCCTCCGACCCCACCCCGTGTACTGTAAATTGTCATCTCTGGAATACCTTCCAAAGGAAGCATGCATTTCCTGCCTTCATGCCATCCTCAAGCCCATCCTGTAATATATTGCAGCTTTATTAGCGATTAATAAAGAGTCGAGGGTTTTTTAACACAGACATATCATTGAGAAAAACAAAGGTAAATTGATTTCTTACGGTGAGCTCATCTATCTCCATGATCACTGCTGCTGTCCTACACGAGTCCCTCTAGTTGTGATTGGATGTAGATGATGAATGTGAAGAGGTTGCAAGTGACAATCTGAAGATTTGCACTCTTGTGTGTATTTATTATTCTTTATTTCCTTAATTTAAACGAAAATTCTTGCCAGGGAAGGTCATCAACGCTTCTGGTCTGATTTGTACAACTCCCCAGGCCGAGCTCAAAACCTGTACAAAACTGTAAATGGATGCAGCTGCAACTAGAATAAAACTCTTCTCTCCCCTTCCCCGCTCTTCCCAACCCCTCTATTTCTTATTTTCTAATCTCGATGACACATTAATGGTGTTTTCTTTGTGCACTACGGCAGGCTTCTTTTTAAGTATATAGACGACAGTACTTTAGTTCACGCTTCCTGTACTCTCTGTTCCGTTGTTTAGCTTTTGTTGAATAACAAGTTCCTTGTGCATTCCTAAATTTGCCTTATTTCATGTACAAAATTTTTCTGTAACTCCATTTTTGACGATGAGTTGGAGGCATCAGTGATATTTTCTATCTACTTGTTACCTAGAGTTTTTCCAAGTAATGACTGTGATTGTGACCGAGTAATGTGCACTTTTTCTTGTAACTGTGGACATTGCTATGCTTTTTTTTCCTCTAGTGTTTCTAGGATTTACTGTTGCTTACAGTTATGTAAAAGAAAAAAGAACTTTTGTGATACTGTTGGTGAATATTAATGTGAAAAAAAAGCCTATGAAATATGAGTATTTTGGAGGTACATAGATACAGAAACATCTCTAAGCTGTGGACCAGTGTTCACGTATTTAAACAAGAATTCAAAACCTGAGGGCTGGAATAATTTCCTCTGTTTTGTTTGGGTAAATAAACAGATTTCTGTGTTTAAATACATGACTGCGAAACATTCTAACCTTGAAATGGACGTAGCTAGCGTTGCGAGCTATGAGTGTAGCTGCCTTCAAACAGGAAAAGGACCCTTCCAGTCTAATTCCTGCGGACACTAAACCTCGTTTCTCAGAATTATTGAGTGAATCCAGTAGGCTGCTCTAGATGGAGCTTTATGTTATTGAAGAGTTTCCTCAGCAGGAGCAGAAGCATGTGGTCCATAAATCACGAGACCTGACTCACTAGCGTTTTATAACCTGAAGTCGGCTGGAGGCAACGCTGTTTTGCCACTAATGTGTTAGTCATAGAATCCTAGAATCCTTAGGGATCAGAAGGGACCTCAAAAGATCACCCAGTCCAATCCCCCTGCCACAGCAGGATCACCCAGACCAAGTGGCACAGGAACACAGCCAGGTGGGGCTGGAATGTCTGCAGAGAAGGAGACTCCACAACCCCCCTGGGCAGCCTGTGCCAGTGCTTATTCTTAAACATCTTCATGGGATCCTTTCAAAGGATTCCTCTAGGATAAGAGAATATTGTTCCCAATTCTCACTAGTCACTATCTGCTTCTAACATCTCCTCACGATGCTTGTGAACTCCTATAGCTTCTCTCTGCTTGCCTCAGCCCTCAGCCTTTGTCCCACTAGGCATTCACAAGCCTTTCAAGAACTAAGTGCCTTTTTCCTCTCTTCTGCTTTCAGGTATCTATGCCGTCTCCTGTTTCATGGAGGGGATGGAGTAGGGACCTTGTGGCAGGTCACTGTCTTGGCCCCTTGCAAAGAAAAGCTCTGGCATTTGTCTTTTGCAGACAAGAGGGACAGCTACCCTTAGGTTCAAAGTTCCCCCAGTCCTGTTGTGCCTCACACTGCCAGCTAAGTGGCAGTCAGTGTCTAAGGAGCTGTTTGCCAGCCAGGAATGCTTCTTGGCTGGGCATCCTCGCTGCTTTTCAAGCTGTCTTGCTAAATCCAGGTAAGGGTGATAGGCCAGAGGCTGAGAAGGTAGATTTTTCTTTACTGTTCTACCCTCCAACTCCTCTTTCCCTTAGTTATTCTTTCTCTTGAGGCAGAAGTAGTAAAGTTGGTGGTCACTGTGTGACCTTCAGTGCCTATGGCCAGCATCTCCTTTCTCCTGCTCCACCCCCACTTTGATAGTTGTCCAGGTATGTCTTCTACAGCACACGCATCCTCTTCTTCTGGCTTTTAGGTCTTCAATTATAGGAGCAGTCGATGTTCTCCTCTAAAGGCTCGTACAGACACTTGGCTTCTGTTTCTCAAGTGGTTTAACTGTGCCAAATTCCAGCGAGCTGATGGGGTTTTTACTCTAAGTACTGGGTTTATGACTCTCTCCTTTGCAAAAATCACAGCCTCAACTATAGCTTTAATGTCTTGTAAGAGGTTAATGAGATTCACACTCATCCTGTGAAGCAGAAACCATAAAGCTCAGTCCGCTTCTGTGTGTGCAAATCTAGGGCCAAGCATTGCAATTAATCTTGCTCTCTTGGATCCAGCAAAGGTCTCAGAGCCACCTACTCTCTGCCTGCCCTGAACCTCCTGAGGATCTTGCTCCAGCTATAGACTTGAGTCAGAAATCCAGAATGAGTCATGTATTTCTCTTATCCCCATCTTCCGTAGCCAGTGTCTGGTCACCTCAGCCTGTACACTGCTGTTGATCGATGGGGGCAGTCTCTTCCAGCACAGCCGTGTCCCCTGAGTATGACTGCTTGAGATTGCCTTCAGGAAAGCATTATCCAGTATCTTCATGAAGCTTGCTCTTCAAGTCGATGTCTGTCTCACTACCCAACGTGTTCAGTGCAGACTGGCAGGTGCTGGTTTTCCTTGAGACAGTCTCACATCTTCCCACCTATCCTGGAGTTTCCTTGGAAGCGGACCTGTAGGACCTTCTGAGAAAGAAACGCCGGTGGAAGAATGTCCTCTAACATCCCTAAATTCCCACGCAGAGTTAAGTACCAAACACAGGCATCGGCTCAAGGGGTTCAGTCTCTTTAGACTCAACATCCACACCGGGAAGGCGAGTAATTGATCCATTTTTCTCTCCTCACTTCCTGATTGCCAGGGCAAGCAACTCTAGGCAACAGCTTTAGAAGCAACCTAGACTGGGGGAGTGGACAACTAACCAGATTTGTTTACTGTTTTTGGTGTCAGCTGGGAAATGACTGAAAACAGATGAAAAGAGACGTGGAGTAAAGAGGTTTTATCCAGGCTGGCACTGTGCTACTGGTCGTCAAAGGAGAATACCCCTGTGTCAGCCACGGTGAGTGTGGAAGCTTCAGAAAGAGGATGCACAGGTGTCTGACAGGACAAAAGCTGCCTGTCCTCTACGGGGAGTGATTTTCCTGAATGAGGAAAACCAGGTGACCTGGAGCTGTAAAGCTAAGTGGAAAACGTGGTTGTACAGAAGGGATCGGATGTTCTTGCTGTAATGACCTGAGTCCCTACTGAGCACAGCTGACGTGGAGGTAAGTTTGGTTGGTAAAAATCAGTGGAAATAAGGAACGATTTCATTTTGCTCCAGTTCCTAGCACCGTGTTAACCTCTTCCCCTACATTTGTTCAAGGAACTTTGAATTTGGCTTGGAGTGCTTGAGTGCCTCGTGAGGCTGTGGTAACGAAAAGACATGTTTTTCTATATAAAAGAATCCTGATCTCACTAGGCCCTGGGATGGGGCTGTAGCTTTCACTCCAACCACTACTGACAACCAGCTACCAGCACATGAATAAGGATGGTGAAATGATGTCAGAAACCAAGCAAGGCCACACAGATGGTTACTGGAGTAAGAATATCGGGCTATATAAAGGTTGCACTGGACAAGACCACCTGTTCAGAGTCTTGTAGTCTGTCTCTGCTAATAAAACAACAGATAAAACTGGAGCATATACCGCAGACCAGAAGAGCAGAGCAACTGTATAGCAGCACCTTCTCAATGCCTGTCCGTGGCCTTCAACAGTCTGAGGCTGCAGTGGGTTGTTCCTGGCTGACAGGTAAGCCGTGACCCTGACACTTGGTCACTTCCCTCGGCAGCACAGGGAGAGCATCGGAAGGTCAAAGGTGAGGAAAGAAAAGGGGTCAAGTTTAGTAAGTGGAGAATGGAAAAAGTGATGCCAAGGCAATCACTCACCATCTCCCACCAGCGGACTGGCACCCAGCAGGTCCCCCAGCACTGGCTACTTAGGACACCGTCTCCAGTAACCCCCATGTTTTATTGTCAAGTGACATCCTGTGGTGTGGTACATAACGACAAAGGGCCAGGTGCAAGAGGGAAATGAGTTGCTTGAGGCTGTGAAGGCCAGAGCCAGGTCTGCTGACTCTAGCATCCCGCCTTACAATCACAGAATGGCAGGAGCTGGTACAGACCTCCGCAGATGATCTAGTCTGACGCCCTGGTAATGCACGTTCACCCAGAGCACAGAACGCACACAGCCAGGTTTGAATGTCACCTTAGAGAAGGAGACTCCACAACCCCTCTGGGCAGCCTGTTCCAGTGTTGACCAAGGCAGCTAGGGGAACCTTGTGATCAGCTTCTACTACAGCGACCACGCACTAGTAGATTTCACAGTCCTTTCAAGACTCCTTTCAACCCAGTGATTTCTAGGATTCTACTGTTCCAGTTTGTACCTGTTGCCCCTTGTCCTGTGGCTGGACACCACTATAAAGAGTCTATCTCCATCCTCCTGAGAGTTGCCCTGTATCTGTACTGGATGATCTTTCAAGGTCCCTTC
>VZRI01004174.1:164833-187651 GCA_013397515.1 Upupa epops | reverse complement strand
GTGTAGTGCTCTCCCCAAGTGCCAAGAGCAGTCCGTAAGGTACAAAAACACCAGCCTCTCTTTTTTCTACCCCGATCAAGCGGGGCAGGGTGGAGCATAAATAATTCTTCACTCAAACCCAAATAACAAGGCAGAACGAAGGAGCTCAGAAAGCAGTGCAAGGGAGAACTGTTTTACAAAGAGAAACTGTACGTTCTGCCACTTAATTCAGAGGGTTTCTCTGAGGGTGGAGAAAGACGGTTGATACACATTGTTTTGTTCTCTCTTCCAAGAATGTCTGGAAACACGATGAAAGCCCCCTGTAATTATTGTGACTGGGAATACATCTCTGTGTGCATAATTGGCTGTGTAAGAACACCTTCGCCGTGCTAAGCCAACGGTAAAACGATGGTGTAAGGCGAGTTGGGTGAAGGACCCACTCTAACAACTGCACACGCATAGGACTGTCCTTAGCTTCCCTGAGAGTCTCTGTTGACTCTGCAGGGGGATAGATCATCGTAGCTCATTAAAAAGGAACAGTGATGCCATGATTTTTAAGGTTTTCTAGATAAATGAGATCATTTTTCTCTCCTTATAGAATCATGGAATCATAGAATCATCAGGGATTGGAAAGGACCTGGAGAGATCATCCAGTCCAACCCCCTGCCACAGCAGGATCACCCAGACCAGGTCCAGGCAGGTTTCAAACATCTCCAGAGAAGGAGACTCCACAAATCCCCTGGGCAGCCCACTCCACTGCCCTGTCACCCTCCCTGGGAAGAAGTTACAGAATCAGTCAGGGTTGGAAGGGACCACAGGATCATCCAGTTCTAACCCCCCTGCCATGGGCAGGGACACCCCACCCTGGATCAGGCTGGCCAGAGCCTCATCCAGCCTGACCTTAAACACCTCCAGGGATGTGGCCCCAACCACCTCCCTGGGCAACCCATTGCAGGCTCTACTCACTCTCACAGTGAAGAACTTGCTCCTCACATCCAGTCTCAATCTCCCCATCTCCAGCTCTGCTCCATTCTCCCACTCCTGTCGCTCCTTGAGATCCTACAAAGCCCCTCCCCAGCTTTTTTGTAGCCCCCTTCAGATACTGGAGGCCACACTAAGGTCACCTGGGAGCCTCCTCTTCTCCAGCCTGAGCAGCCCCAACTCTCCCTTCCTGCAAGACGGGAGCTCTGTTACTGTAGGTCAGCTACTGAGTGGTTCTGGTTTGTGGTGTCACAGGGGGCAGAGGAGCACTCGTAGCAGGAAGAGCACTGGGGAAACCCAGACGAACAGAAAGGGTCTGTAGTATTAACTCTTCACACATCCCTCTGTTTAGCTGGTTTGGATCCATGCCGTTCGTGCTTGCAAACTCCGAGTGTTTCAGCGCCGCAGGCCTGACCTATTTCTTTCCTCTCCTTTTCGGTTGCTAGGAGGGGAGGATTTGCTGTGTGGAGGACTAGCTCCTAGCGGAGAAGAGCTCTGAACTGGCCTGCCAGCAGGCAGTCTTCATCAGCATTTGTTTGCTGCCTCTGCCATTTGGAAGTCACAATGTACGAGGGGCACGCTCAGCCTGCAGGGGAGAGTCTGGCATCTGGGCAACAACAACCCCAGGGACCAGGGGAGGGTGGGCACTGACCTGGTGGAGAGCAGTGCAGGAGAAAGGGACCTGGGGGTCCTAGTGGCCAGCAGGGTGACTCTGAGCCAGCAATGTGCTCTTGTGGCCAAGAGGGCCAACAGCATCCTGGGGGGGATCAGAAGGGGGGTGGTTAGCAGATCAAGGGAGGTTCTTCTCCCCCTCTGCTCTGCACTGGTGAGACTGCATCTGGAGTACTGTGTCCAGTGCTGGGCCCCTCAGTTCCAGAAGGACACAGAGCTGCTGGAGGGTGTCCAGCGTAGAGCAACGGAGAGGATGAAGGAAGTAGAGCAGCTCCCTGATGAGGAAAGGCTGAGGGAGCTGGGTCTCTTGAGCTTAGAGAAGAGGGGCAGAATCTCCTCCCTTGGCCTGTGGGTCATGCTGCTTTGGAGGGCATGGCTGGCTTTCAGTCCAATCCCCCTGCCACAGCAGGATCACCCAGACCAAGTCGCAGAACAGAACATTATGGATTGGAAGCGACGTGTCTGTTCAGTCAAAACACTGAACCCCTGCCCTGGCAGTCTTACCCTCCTGTCCCTGAGAGCCCCGAGGGCCTGCTGCTCTGCAGGACTGCTATGGGCAGGGGAGAGAAAGCAGATGTCACACTGCCATTTGCAGCAGCTCGTCTCCAGGAGCACAGATTTGCCTGTGCTGCAATATTTCTCCCACTCCCTGGTCATTTCCCCCGCTCTGAGATGTGGGCATCAAGCTGGCAGCCTTTCAGGCGTATTCAAATACTTGTGTGTTTCATCTTTCTCCTGGCAGGAGAGGAAAAGCGTGATGCGATGATTTCACATTTATAACTGCATCTTCAGTGGGGCACTGCAGCAGTGCTGAATGGGGTGGTCGTAGCCAGCCCGGGCTCCTTGCTGACTATCTGACACATTGCCATCCGTCCTGGTTGCTGTGAGACAGACCCCCAGGCCAGCCCTGCTGAGCAGCCAGGAGCAGTTTGCAATCAGCCAGGGCAGCTGCCCCAAGCTGGCTCACAGGAGGATCCCACACCAGTAGAAAGGGGACGTCTGATGAGGGTGGGGGCTCCTCATCATGATCCTCTTCTTCCTTCTCATCTTTCTCCTCATCCCTGGAGGGTATCACGCACCATCCCGCTCCTGAGGACTGTTTTCCCATGTCTTGTGGGCGCTGTGCACTCCCTGGGCTGAGTACAACCCTCTGTGCTTTATTGGGGTTAGCTTGGCTGTTTCACTCAGGCTGCTTTCATTTCAGCCTGTGGGTCTTCTCTTCCTGATCCCTCTTCTCTGCTGGGAAGAGGTCACCGGGTGACGGAGCAGCTGCTGCAGTTGAGCTGCAGACATGGGCTAAATGGAGACACCATTATGATTAATTTCTCCGAGTGGGAAGCTTTTTATTCTGTTTTCCTGGCAGGATGAGCCTGAGGTCATCACAGAACTGGACCTGGCTGAGTGCGCTCTGCCCTGTGACTGAAACGTCTTAGCCGACCGCCCTTACGCCTAGCAAACGTGTGTGGCATCCGCTTGGAATCTCTGTCTTTGAAGGAGAAGGCTGTCACTAATTACATCAGTCACCCCTCAGGCCCTCACCCATCCCACTGTTACTGTGTCCCAGTGAAGGGCAGGTACCTCCCCTGGATCAAGGGCATCAAAAAGCCTGCTCTTGGCTAGTGACAGAGCTTTTCATTAGCTGCCTCCCAAACCAAGGAGACTAATGGCTGGGTGGTAGCGTTTAGCAAAATTAACCACCGATGTGCAGTGATTTAATTAAATTACCTTAATTATTAGTGTTTATTTAACCGCTTTATCTTGTGCTACACCGGGATCTCTCACAGGTTGCTGTATCATGACACCTACTGGTAGAGATAACCAGGATAAATAGATGCAGCGCCTTCTGAATGATGAAGCAGATGTTTCTGCCTACCTGAGCATCTTCGTGTCTCATCGGAGGGGTGGCTGATGTGTGTGTGGATGCACAGGCAGCTCACTCACTGCAGCTTGGAAAGGGATGAGTAGGAAATGGAGGGGATGGGTTTAAACACAACAGTGTCTGCAAGGGGCAAGTGGACCCCAGATGGTGGTGGCCCAGGTAAGTATCACAAACTCAGTTCAGGCAAGCCCTGTCATCTTTAGGCTTAGCTTCAGTTGGAGGTATGATTCTTACGTGGGTTGTCCTGTTCAAGAGAGGAGAGTTATCAGGGAAAGACACTCTCCCTCCTGGAGAGGAGTAGCTGCTGGTTTTGCCTGGGTGTTTGGAAAGTGAGAGCTCAGGGGTGCCCTTATCGCTGTCTAGAACTACCTGAAAGGGGGTTGCGGTCAGGCGGGGGTTGGTCTTTTCTCCCTGGACACTGGAGACAGGACAAGGGGTCACAGTCTTAATCTCCATCGCGGGAGGTTTAGACTTGACATTAGGAGAAGGTTTTTCACTGACAGAGTGATCCGGTTGTGGAACGGGCTGCCCACAGAGGTGGTTGGGTCACCGTCCCTGGAGGTGTTCAGGGTCAGGCTGGATGAAGTGCTGAGTGCCATGAGCTAGATGTCAGATGTTAGGGTTACTGGGTTGGTTTTAGGTTGGACTGGATGATCTTTAAGGTCTTTTCCAGCCTCATCATTGCTGTGAGACTGTGATAAGACAGTGGCAGGAGACACCTTGCTAGAGCAACTTCTTTGGAGACCTTTAACTGATGCTCTGCAAACAGCAGAAGCTGAGCCAGGAAATCTGTCTCCTAAATCTTTGCAGATAGAGACTGTTTTTTCCTATTCTTTTACACCGGATAAAGTGATGCCTAAGACATGTTTTTCCTTGAAAAAAACCCCTTAATTGGGTAATTCTAGCTGCAAATCCACTTTCACTGCCATCTTTCCTCCCGGGTAAAGTTTTATGCCAATTCACACAGATTACCTCAGAGGGAATACCTCTCCAAGAAGCAGCTATTTCACAGTTATGAGGATGACGAATCCATTCCCAAAGCCACTGCTACTCGTAAGCTGAAGGGATGGCCTCGAGACCATCCTCACCTCCGTGCATCCTGTTAAAGAGAAGCGGCTGCCACTTTGGATGTCCTGAATGTTCTCAGAGTGTGGAGCAAAGCACCTGCCTGGCCCTGGAGGAGGAGACAGGTGCAGGTATTAACAGCCATATCTTAAAAAAGGGAAGGAAATAAAGTCAATAGACACCATCTCCACATCTCCATTTCTCTCTGTACGCAGACTGCAGGCTGCATTTGTCTTTGATTCACTGATTCTCCCTCTTCTCGCCGCCTTTGTGTGGTCAGTGCCTCAGTGACCCAACTCCAACAGCATGCAGGGTCTCACTGTGCCCCCCCTTCCCCATGTTTTCCTCCATGTGTGGGGCAAGAGGAAAGGGATCTTAGGAGAGAGACTGAGCTCTGAGCTCTCTAACTCAGAGCAGCCCCACCTGCTTTTTGCTAGGCATGTGGAAAGAGTGCCCTCGGGGGTCCTGGGCTCCTGATACAGCAGGCAATTTTTCACCTCAGTTCAATCCAAATCTTAAGCTTATCCTGAGCACACGAAATCTGGCGTCTCTTTTCTTCGTGTGCCATTGTGTGTGTAAGAGGAGCGCGTGTGGATCAACAGCTGCCTTTAGTCAACACAGGCAATCGGCTTAAGGATGTAATCATCTAGAAAAAGGAAGGGAGGCTAAACTGCTGTCACTTGCTGCTAATAAAAGTTACAGCATTAAGCAACAGCGGGAGACGCGCTTTTGTTCCCTCTAAGCGAGCATTTGGCTCTCTGTGTGCCTTACGCTGCGGCAGCGCTGCGCGGTGAGAAGGGCTCTCACAACGGCCCCCACTTGGAGGAGGCGTCGCATGCAGTGTGCTGCTTACCCCGCCGTTCATTTCCGAGTCCCTGCTAGCTCAGTGAACATTACGAGCCTGAATAAAGCTTCCCCATCCTCTGCCATCCCATTCCGCACCGCCAGGCACAATCCAGCGGGGTTGGGGCTGGGCTTTGGCAGGGTTGGTGTCTAAAGCAGCCGGTTGGGTTTGGCACGGCTGTTAGTGTTACTGGGTCCTGAGTTCTGCACAATGGCTGAGCTGCAGCGCTGAGCAGGCTGCGAGGCCCCTGCTGAACGAAGAGAGAGCATCAATACATGGCGACATCGGCCAGGAAAAGAGTTTAAGGCTATTTATGACAAAGTATGGGAGCAGGTACCCCACAGACATCATATTCTAAAATGCCCTGCCCTTTAAACAGATGAATTTGCTTACCTTACTTAGGGCTGAGGGTTTGCAGAGCACAGTAGAGCTCTGTAGAGCACAGTAGAGCACAGTAGAGGGTTAGTGGAGGTTACTTCCCGTGCAGCAAGCATTAGGTAGGATGCTGCAGTTGCCAGAGTCCTGTTCACCCACAGAGGAGATGAACGTTAATTCACTTCTGCAGTGCCCAGGGTGATGAAGTACTGATGGGGAGATCAGACACCGTGGAGCTAGTAGTTACCTGATGATTGGGGTCTTTGTGCCCTCTCTGAGGCCATCGGGGAGTTCACCAGTGTTGACAGTACCTGTGAGGCCACTGTAAACTGCAAGAAGGAATTAAAATTTGCTTTAATAGACAGACATTGAGTAATTACCTAATGTGAACCGGCTTCAGGTGTGGCCAAGATGCCCTTGAAAGAGAGCTGAGCATGGCGCTGCACCATGTCAGGTGCTAACAGTGACCTCAGTTGTAACTCACCACAGCCTGATACCCTGTGTGGAGAGAAACTCTTTGTCTGTGCTGGTCGGGAGCCACCTTGTGCCTCAAACAGCCAAAGGGGGATTGCAGAAGCAGCAGTCAAATCTCTCTGGAGTTAATCCTGACCACTTGGTGCTGGTCAGGTTAACATTGCTGCCAGTGCAGAGGGATAGGTGATGCCCCCACCAACACATCCCATAGGGGACACTGCAAGACAGATGACCTCAGGGGCTTAGGGGTTTCCCTTGTGGGGTCTTGATTTTTCTTACCCAAGAGTGAAGTTGCTGATCTCACTGGGTGAGACACCCAGGCAGAGGGTGGTGGCAGGCAGAGGGAAGGTGCTGTTCAGCCCAGGAACTGGAGCCTGAGATCCTGAAGTGGAAGTGACAGCCTGAATCCACAGAGCTAACTCGAGGGAAGGGAAGAAGAGCAGCCTTTGAGCCTGACAGTGATGTGCCTGCCTGGGACAGTAATACCAGAAACATGTCATGGGGAGATTTAAATAGAAAGTGTTCCATGTAATGGGATTGTGGTCACAGTACTCTGGAGCTCTTTAGCAGCAGAAAATGTACATTGGAAGCACTGCCCCTTCGCCTTAAACTCCTGGCTCATTTTTCTTTGCTATTACCTTAATGCTGAGCAATTTTTTTCCCAAAGGGAGAGGTGATCTGCAGCACACGGACAATTTGATGGCTTAACACGGCAGGTGAAATACCAACCGCTGCCTCTTGGCTTTGTCCCTGTTACCGGCTAATTGATGGGACTGCGAGGAAAAGGAATTAATGATGGGATTGCACAGTTCGTTTAATTGAACTGAAGCACCGTGCAAGACAATAGATAGCTCAGGTCTTCAGCTGAAGACTTTCCTCTCTATTGTGTTGCACTTCTTCAACCCCCTTGGTACTCCAGTCACTACTTACTCTACCGTCAAGGTTCAGGCATCACGTGTGAGACTTGAGACAGAGAGAATAGAGGGGGCAAACAGGTGAGAGTAACTGGAGAAAAAGATGGGGAGAGGAAGGATGAGGAGAGGGGAAGAAGTAAAAGCAAGAAGTTTTTCCTCAGACCATCCTTTTCTAGCATGGGCTGCAGATCCCAGCGGGAAATGGTACAACTCCTGAGGAGGTAGCCAGTCCTACCTGAGCTAACTATGTTTATTCAACCACCTCTTCCTTTTGCTGGGGCAGACAGCAATCCCAAGAGCAAGTCCTGCTTGCAGCACTACTGCAAGATTCAAACAACAATGAATCCTAATAAATTCAAGATACACAGCTCTGGATCAAGTCCCACCTAACTATTTAGACCTCCTTGGAGAACATTTAACTCCTCAGGTACAGGGGTGCTTCTCCTCAGGTGGAGCAACTTCTGCCTTCATCAACTGCAATTCAGGCCACCACATTCCTGAAGACTCTATGGTCACATCCCACATCCCAGCCCTGGGATGGTCTGGTGCCTCCACAGGGCACGGAACTGTGTTGCTAAACAACTGGAGGGAATATGATTACTCTAGGCTGGAACAGAGCTAGGTCCTGTGTCTCCTGCTCACTAAACAAGAGATCCTAACTCCAACCTCAGTGCGATGATTAGAATGACTTTTCTTGATTCAAAATAAACCGACAACTGATTCAGAAGGCCCTTTTTTAAGTCTTTTAAGTGGTTTTGTGTGGGTTTTTTAGATTTCTATAGATCTGGATTTCATGGGTGAATGGCGGGGCAGTCAGGGATCTGCGTGTTGTCCTTTGATTGTCCTGTGAGCGCTACCTTCATCACAAAGAGCGCATAATAACAAGGAGCCTCACCAGATGAAAGAGAATGCTAAAGAGTCAACGAAGCTGCATGGAAATAACACAACCAGCTCCGAGTTCTGCTCAGGTTGAGTCAAACAGCTTCCAGCTACGTTCCCGCAAGAGGAAGGGTGGGGGAAATCCCATGATGACAGCTGCTGTGTAGGGCAAAGCCTTCTGTAAAGCAAGATATAAATCATTTATGTACAGTATTCACTGAAAACTGCAGGGGGCAAGAGACTGCAGGTTTTCCTTCCATTAAGGAAGAAAGATGCTTATGGAATAATCGCCGTTGCAAACGTACGCAGCAGCCAGAAAGCGAGGCTGGGTAGGAGTCCTTCCCTTCCCCAGGAGGGAACGGGGCTGAGCTGCTCTTGGGATGCTGGTCTCCTGCTAGTCTTGGGATTGCCCGGTTGCAATGCAGAAGGTTTCTGTCTCTAACTTGGTCTCTCTCGTGAATGCCTGAGGTCAGTTGAGCAGCACAAACTGCCAGCCACGTGCACACTGCCTTCCTGCCCACCCGTGAGACCGAGTGAGCACTGAGGTGCAAACAGCAGCAGGGGCTGGATGGGGTCGGCAGGGCAGGGGGCAGGTTGCTGTGCTACAGCGTTGTCACCGCTCTGAGCTCGGTCATTCAGCAAGGTCAGCAATGGAAGCAGCTGTTGCCACAACCACATTGCGAGTAAGCTTTTTGCTTACTCAGCACAACTGAGAACAAGCACAGAAAGGGCTACTTCTTGGAAAGAGAAAATACCCCAGACTAAGCACACAATCACAGAATGATCCTGGTTGGAAAGGGCTTCCTAGGTGGGTCTGGAATGTCTCCAGAGAAGGANTCACAGATTGATAGCCAGGAATGAGGTCCCCCCTCAGCCTCCTCTTCTCCAAGCTCAAGAGCCCCAGCTCCCTCAGCCTTTCCTCATCAGGGAGCTGCTCTCCTTCCTTCATCATCTTCGTTGCTCTATGCTGGACACCCTCCAGCAGCTCTGTGTCCTTCTGGAACTGAGGGGCCCAGCACTGGACACAGTACTCCAGCTGCGGTCTCACAGAGTAGAGGGCTGAGAAGAACCTCCCTCAATCCAACCTGAGTGACTCTGTGTCCATACCTTTCGCCTGCCTCAGCAGCACAACTCCAGTTCACCCCACCTAAGGTCTGCACCCTGCCAGTTCGAGAGGGTAAAGTCTGAAGTGGTTGTTGGTGTTTTTCAAACATCCTGGCCCTGCATCTGTTGCAGGGGAGGAAACACTGGCCTCTCTTATCTCCCCAGCCCGTTGCTGCGATAGCTGGCTGGCCTGCACAGGCTGCTGTCAGCTAACCCCACCAAGGGCTTAATGGCAGGTACATAACAGGCTGGTAGTGCAGCTTTGCCCACCACGCTGGCAGGTGTTTACATGAGATTTTGCCCTGCTCATCACAGCATCTAGGACAGCCAGCACCTGGCAACCTCCTGCCCACAAACACACTCTTTAATTGCTACCCAGTGGGAGCAGCAGCTGGCGCCAACCTGGTTAAATAAACAAGAGGTTCAGCACCTGCCTGAGCAGAACCCTGCCCCAGCCAGCAGCCAGGCACACGGGTCACCTGCCTTCCCCCACGGTGGCCCTGCGGTTAGTGTGGGTCTCTGAGTATTGATTTGTCCTTCAGCTGCAGAGTCCTGCCCTGCCCTTCTCCTGAGCCTCTGGAAGGGGCTTTTTAGGGTCTCAGGCAGCGACAGGACTAGGGGGAATGGAGCAGAGCTGGAGATGGGGAGATTGAGACTGGATGTGAGGAGGGAGTTTGTCACCAGGAGAGTGGGAAGAGCCTGGAATGGGTTGCCCAAGGAGGTGGTTGGGGCCCCGTCCCTGGAGGTGTCTGAGGCCAGGCTGGATGAGGCTCTGGCCAGCCTGCTCTAGGGTGGGGTGTCCCTGCCCATGGCAGGGGGGCTGGAACTGCATGATCCTGGGGTCCCTTCCAACCCTGACTGATTCTATAACTTCTTCCCAGGGAGGGTGATGGGCACTGGAGGGGGCTGCCTGGAGGGTTTGTGGAGTCTCCTTCTCTGGAGACGTTTGAAACCCACCTGGACCTGGTCTGGGTGATCCTGCTGTGGCAGAGGGATTGGACTGGATGATCTTTCGAGGTCCTTTCTGATCCCTGATGATTCTATGATTCTATGTGAAAATCTATGCTCCCCAAACATAGGGGCACAATAGTAATGAGAAAAATATGACCCCTGCACAGTACCCGGATGCCTGTCCCTGTGCTTTGACATGGTAGGGGACAATTCTGAGTGGTTTCTAAGGTTCCAAAGGCTTGGGATGTTCATTCATGGAATCACAGATTTACTAAATTGGGCAAGATACTGGGGAGGAGGAATGAGTTCCCTGCTGGGTGGATTCTTCCCCTCAGCTGGTTTGGTTCTCTCAGGCTGTTGAGCAGCACCGTGGCATCTCCTCCAGCAGTGGCAGGTGCCTGAAGAGGCTGCAGGTGAGGGAAAAGGGATAAAGACAAAGGCTTCACTCCTAAGAAAAAGCCAGTGACAGAGACAAAGCGATCACAAAAGGGAGCAGAATTCCAGGTGAATGCCAGTGAAAGAGGCAACAAAACACCACCAGCACCCCTCCCCTAAAACACAAGTGAGAAAAGACCAAGGTGGTCCCATGGCTCCGTATAAAAGCTGTGTGTGACCCAGCTGGAGGCAGCTTTCCAAGAGCACAGTGCCATGCTAATTGTGCTCCATTCTTTGGACCCACAGAGCAAGATCTCCCCCATTTACATATTTCCTCAAAAATTAGAAGGCAGTAAACACTTAACAGCAGGCAGCACTTCTACTGAAGTTTTAACATACAGACACAGAAAGGACCATCTGTTGGGTCTCTCAGCCACAAGGAATTGAAAAGGAAAGGGGTGAAACAGGAGCACTGCATCTATTTTGTAGTCATCCATCCAGACAGACATTGGGATGTAAGAACTGTGCTTTGGATGTGTTAAATGTCAGACAGGGACAACTTAATCACTATTAATAGTTCACAAAAGCAAGCTGGCATGGGCAAATCCCCGTCACAATCGTACAGAGCTTCGGGTCTAAGGAGCCAGTAACGATCATCAAGAGAATTCGTTTGTATGAAACTCGTAGTGATCATCAAGAGGCTGCTCCTCCTATTTAACTCTTCTCTAATGCAGAGCTGATCACAGATGCAGTAAATGCTGCCCAAGCATCGCTCTGAAATGCTCACGTCAGCACTGGCCACCGTCTCTTCTCATGTGTTGCCTTTCAAGTGCCACGGTGCCACCGTCAGTGCCCAAGCAAAACACTCTATTTCTAATAGATCCCCTACTAATGACACTGAGAGGTGACAAAGGTGATGTTATGGAGCAGAGCGCAGCTTTCAGCCTGAGTAGTTCTGAAAGAGCGTTACCTCGGGCTGTTTGTGGGATCACGTTGCCTTCTAGTGGCTGCCTGGCCCCAGCTCCTTGTACCGAAAACGTCTCAGGGTACTCGAACATATTCAGAGCATCCAGTGCTTTCTAATTCCTTCTAGGCAGAAGCAACTGTCTGAGAAGATTCACACTCAGTATTGCTTAGAAGGCAAGAAAGAACTGTCATAGAATCATCAGGGATTGGAAGGGACCTCGAGAGATCATCCAGTCCAATCCCCCTGCCACAGCAGGATCACCCAGACCAAGTCACACAGGAACACAGCCAGGCGGGTCTGGAATGTCTCCAGACAAGGAGACTCCACAACCCCCCTGGGCAGCCTGTTCCAGTGCTCTGGGACCCTGGGAAGAAGTTCCTGCTGATATTGGTAGGGAACCTCCTCTGTTCCAGCTGGCACCCAGTGCCCCTTTCGACTGCACAGCCGACAAAGAGCAAGTGGCCAAGGACAGGTGCATGAGTCTGGAGAGGAATCCAGTCACTGATGTTTCTGAAAATTCAGCACACTACCACCATCCTGCTTCAACAAAGACGGTGTCATCCCAAGAAAAATAAGGTACTGAGTACCCTAGCCTGATTAATACAGCCAAGGAAATAAACATTTCATGAAATCAGGACGTTCCCCCTCAAACTATTTTCTGCTCTTACAGAGCAGTCTTATAGAGTCAGTTAGATTAGACTGCTGCAGTTGTCCCTCTTGGCTCTGTAATCTATGAATACACTTGCACCACATGGCTGTGCCGTCCCCACCTGTTCTCCAGAACCCCGCACACACTGCATGTGTAATGGGCAAAAAGCATACGTGAATAAACTGCCTGCAATGCAATCTGCACGAGCCGAACACCACAGGGATGAGTTAAACATATGAACACACCGTGCAAAATCCATCTCTGTTTCGTCTGTTCAGAGCTCTGAGTTCTAACTCTTGGGGAACCGGACACAGTACTCCAGATGTGGTCTCACTAGTACAGAGCAGAGGAGGAGAAGACCCTCTCTCTCACCCCCCCTTCTGATCCCCCCCAGGATGCTCTTGGCCCTCTTGGCCACCAGAGCACATTGCTGTCACATCACCACTCCACATTTCTGTTTAACAAGAGGCAAAAAGAAAGGCTGGTAGCGCTGATGTCAGCATCCTCACTGCCCTTCTCAGGGTCAAGGTTCCATCCCCTTGTAGATGGAGGCAAAAGCTTTCTGCTACCAAGCAGGTAGTTCCCCTTTTCCAGTATACACTGAGCTATGGCCACTGCATCACTAAGAGTGTATAGAACACTTTAGCTTTCCTCCCTTACTGCCTTCCAGACAAAATAAATCAGTCTCCTGGTACCTTCTGCTTGGAACCACATTAGCCTCTCCATTTGCCAGCAATGGGATGTTCATCTCGAGACCATAAAATGCCATCTTAGATTCATCAAACACAACAGCGTGGGGATGACTGATCCGCTGCGAGGAATTCTACAACAGAACCAAGGAATTCCATTCTAAACAGGGAGAGTTGATTCATCTCTTTGCTTCCTTTTAAATTAGTCACTCATTCTCAAATAGAGTGCTAAAAGAACACTATGTTTTTTAAAACCATGAGGAACACAATTCTATCTCCATGGCATTTTCCGTGCTGTCATTATCCTATTCTGCCCACACTTGGCACTGGGCTGGAAGTGAGTGAGTTCTGAATGCAAGCTAGACAGTCCTGCCTGCACAAATCTGGGCCCAAGCTAATGAGTCTTGCTGAGAATGAAGTTGTTGTTGATGCTGTAGGTTTGCTACGCATTCACTCGGCTGTGTAGCTGCCAGTAAGGAAATAGCAACGGGGAGGAAGCTCACGCGTGCTCAGGGCACGTGTGCATGTACTCACAGACTGGGGAATAAGAGAAGCAAAGCAGGGGGTTTTAATCAATATGAACAGTGGATATGGTGTCCCTGCTCAGACACCCCCAGGGCACTGCTCAGCACGGTCAGCCTACAGAGCACTGGAACAGGCTGCCCAGGGGGGTTGTGGAGTCTCCTTCTCTGCAGACGTTCCAGACCCACCTGGCTGTGTTCCTGTGCGACTTGGTCTGGGTGATCCTGCTGTGGCAGGGGGATTGGATCTATCGAGGGCCCTTCTGATCCCTAACGATTGTACTGTAGTAAGGAAGCACCAAGTAATCCTGCTACGTCATGTCTCTGGGAACACTGAGCCACACGACAGCTCCAGAGCCAGAGCTCCATCCCTGTTGTGCTCCTGAGATGACCCAACTGAACCCCGTGAGTGCAGCAGGGTCAGAGTACAAAGCTAACAATGGGCTTATGATTAGTGTTCATTTTCTCTTACCACAGATCTGCTCTCTTGTACTAACACTGCAACCCAGCTGGTGTGAATGCCTAGTAATCCCGACGTGCAATACTGATGTGTTAGCCGTTCCTAACCGCTCTTCGATCCTAATTATCTCCTCGGCACACAGACCTAATTAGAACAAGATTTAAAGGCAAGAACCAGGCTTGGGATCTCAGACCACTGAAGCCAGGGCAAGAGAAGGTCCACTGAGGCTGGCATGAGTATGGGACAGTAGAGGACAGCTAGAAGAGAGACTCCACCATGCTTCTGCTTCTTCCTGGAAACCCCCTAGCAGTAACAGCAGCTCTGCATCCGACGTTAAACACATGAAGTTGCTCTGGAGTGTGAGACACCACATGTCAGAAGTGTACTGTGAAACATATGTTCGTGTTTTCCCTTTACGAGAGAGTATTTCACATTTTGGTTTGTAGATCTATTTTAGATTACAGATGAATCGATTGTACCAAAATATTGGCACCTGCTTTCCACCACGGGAGGCTGCGCCTTCCATGCTCAGGGAATTCTCCTCTCTCTTGACTGGAGAATATTCCGGGGGAGTTCCGTCTATTGATAGTCATTACCTGCAGGGTTTGCGGAACAGACACTCCGAGCCTGATCAATGCTATCAGCTCGTATTGATGAGCTATTTCTACCCTGGACCAGGAATGTCAGGCTGCAATTGATTCACGCTCATGCGTCAGGTAAGAGTGATTTAAAACTAGCGTGGAGCGCATCCTGTGACGGCCATGTGCAGTAACCCAGGGGATGCAGCAGAGCACAAGGAGGTGCACCAGACACAGCTGGTCAATAAACACCAGGTATGATTTGCTGCCTAAATGTGGCATAAACTCCAGGCTGCTGCAGAGCTCTAGTTCACTCTTCTGCTGTCACCAGTAGCTCCCTTCCAGTCACAGTGAGAGAGGGGGAAAAAAATACCCAAGCCAGACCTGCCCGGGAAGAGGAGCTGTAGCTACAGCTAGAAGTCCAAGAAAGGTCACTGGTGAGTATCTTGAAGAAGACTAGACCCAGTACTGACCCCCAGGGAACATAACTGGTCACAGGTCTCCAGCTTGACCCTCCCCCACTGGTAACGACTCACTGAGCTCTGTCACACAGCCACCTCTTGTCCCACCTCACCATCCGCTCATCCAGTCCGCACTGCATGAGAGTCCTAACGAGGAAGTTATGGGAGATGGTGTCTAAGGCCTCGCTGAAGTCAAGGCAGTCAACACCCACTGCTCTGCCCTCATCTACCCAGCCAGACAGGACATCAGAAAAAGCTATCAGGTCAGTCCAGCTTGATGAATCCACGCTGGCTGTCCCCAGCAACTTTCTTCTCTTCCTGATGGTTAAAGACAGCATCCAAAAGAACGTGTTCCAGCATCTTTCCAGGGACAGAGGTGAGACTAGCCTGTCTACAGAGGGTCACTACAACCTGTTCGGTACTGTAAACCATTGTGAATCACAGGTCTGCCTCTAAGAGCTGTAGGAGGAAGGGTTCTCTTACTAGTCCTGTGTTCCAAAACCAGTTTAAACATCGGGATAGTATTCCCAGACACAACCCCCCCGAGTTGTCTGCCTCTTTTTTGGTACCACTATGAAACCTTTGATAAGATTTTCCACCTCTTTTCTCAACTGGATTTGCTTGTCCCAAAGCCAACTGCTCAGCACAAACGTCCTGCTAATGACAGCCAGGATAACAACAGAACAGCAGCGATAGACAAACACGACAAACAAAGCTGTTGGGGAGAGGGGAGGACAGGGAGAGGGGAGGAGAGGGGAGATTCTCAGCAGAACCTTCTCAGCAAAAGAGCATTTCAGCTGTCTTCTTGTCAATTCATGACCAGACCCTAATCCTCCTGCACCTCTCCAATTCCACCACCAAGTTTCACTGTCACTCTCCACAAGTGACGAGAGGAACCGTATTTTCCCCACCAACACCCTGATGCTGTAAGATCTCCGTGCCCTACATGTTTCTCTCTTGATGGCTCATCATCTACTGTTTCCAAGGACAAAAAAAAACCCAACAAGGGAAGCTCCACGATGAGAGGAAGAAGACAGCATAGAGCAGCTGCAGCTGTAACTGGCTAACAAATGACCTAATATTCTCCTAGCTAGGATTTATCCAGCTGCTCGCTGCTCTGATTAAATAGGACTAATCCATCAGATGAAAATGGCTTTGTTGGTTCAAGAAATAAACTTACCTGTTTCTTAATTTTTCTTTAATTGCATTATTAGAAGATAGAGCTCCACGGTGCTAAATCTAATTTGTGTTCTAAATTATTAATGGGAAATTTAATCAATTACACAGACCTACTCCCACCGAGGTCTCTTAGGAAGCTGCTGTCCCTGATCTTTATTTAAAGCTGTGAATTAAAGCAAAGCACGGAATGGACGACTGAATCCTCCTCGTTTCTCTACCAGTGAATGTGTTTCATACAGTTTTTTCTCGCATTTGACCTCTAAACCACAAACTATCAGAGTTACAATCAATATATTTGACCGAGCGCTCTGTGTGCCTGGCTGTTCCGTGGCCGATCCCAGCCTGGCATTCCAAGATCAGAATGTTGAATTAAATAGCAATAAATGCAATCTTTTAAAGCAATTTTGTCCCCGTGATCAGAAATGATATAAAAGCAAGGTTAAAAGTGATTGAGCTTTCAAAAGTCCTCACTTTACTGCAGTTCTCTCTCCTGTCTCCACTACTCAGCATCCTGCCCTGACATCCCGATCGGCAGCCGGGCTCCCTTTACCTCAGAACACCCCGGTGGGAATGTGCTGGACACAGAGCACCATCTTTTGGTCTTCTGCTACGGTGGTAATGGAGCCCCTTCCACCTCATCACCATCCTGCACTGAGGAGAGGAACAGCCCAAAGCCCAGAGCGTGCTGGTATGGAAAGGACTAACCTGTTCAGTATCCGTTAGCACACTGCACTGTGCCATAAACCCTTGGCTGATGTCTCTGCTTCAGCAAGAATTACGGGTCCAGTGCTAGGAGACAGCTCTCGATCTGCTGTACAGCCCTGCCTGCAAAAAGGTGAAAGAAGGAATGAGAAGGAAAAGAGAAAACAGGAAAAGCAAAACACTACAGGAGCCTCTGCTTAGAGGAGAAGATTCTTAGGAACCCACTTAATGAGCAGAAGGTGCCTTTTCCAGTGAACTCTTTTAGCCCATTTCCAAGGTTGTCTTTATTTGTACTGAGATACAGGACCAATCTTCCCTAGGAAATCATTCCAGAGCTTCACACACACATACCCCACACAGAGGACACTAACTGCACCCGCATTTTCTCTCCCTCATTGCCCAGGTGACTTCCAGCAGTGTTGCTTTTCCCTTCTGCTCCCCCAGCTAGGGCCCTACTTCTGGACCTTGCTCCCCATCAGTGCAGAGCCCCCTATGGCATCAGCTCTGGGAGAGCTTCCCTGTGGAAACCAGGAAAACAAATGGAAATGCTGCAAGGTTCTTCAGATGAAATAAATCCTGGAACGAAAGAAAAGGCCAAAGAGTTTATGAACCTAACATCCAAGTCTCTCTTCATTTTCAAATCTCTCTTCATAGAATCCTTAGGGATCAGAAAGGACCTGGAAAGATCATCCAGTCCAGTCCCCCTGCCTCAGCAGGATCGCCCAGACCAAGTCACAGAACAGAACATTATGGATTGGAAGGGGCCTGGAAGGATCATCCAGTCCAGTCCCCCTGCCTCAGCAGGATCGCCCAGACCAAGTCACAGAACAGAAACCTTCAGAGCCTTGCATTCAGGTTTTGTAGTCCTTCAATCTTTCCACAGTGTCATGGCCACGGGTTACCAAGCTTTCCACGTCACTCTGTTTCAGTAGAGATGCACAAAAGCCAAAGCAAGGGGTAATCAAATCTCTGTGCTCCGATTTCACTCTGAGCAGGGTTTTCTGCAGCCAGCAAAAGACAGGGCGATTCTCTAAACTCAGTCTATTGAGTTGATGATTACACACGAAGAGCCACGCGGCCTTTGTGTTTGCAAAGGTAACCTCAGCCCAATATTTGCTGTGTTAATTTGGTGTTCTGCCACACAGCTCCCGTGGAGAAGAATCTCTGTTTCTTTTCCTAGACAGCGCAGGTAGCACAAGCAGAGGTGGATCCATATTTCCTGGAAAGCTGCATTTTAAGTTAAATAGAGGGAAAATGCAACCAGGTGAATCTTTGGGAGAAAGCATGGTGCATTAGCGTCTGCTTCCCAGAGTAACCTGTCTGCTTTTTTCTGTCAAACCAGCTGTATTAACCGCCTGCAGATTGTGATGACAATGAAAAGGAACACATACAATCATCTTTTTGCTTGGGGAAGAGGAGGCTGGGGGTGGTGGGGTCTGGCTCAGAGACACCTGGACAATAAGGTACCCGAATTCCTTAGTAATTAACAGCACCCATGTAGTCTGGGACAGTTAATGATGCTGCTGCATCCCCGGTTACTCCAGTGTGACTGCTGTGAACTCACGTACCTTTCAGTGGGAGAAGGGGCGTTGAGACCTTTGAGGCTGGGAGCAGATGGGCAATTAAATAGTAATAAAAGTAACACATAACAAAAGTTATTGTGTAAAACCAAGCCGTTTATGAGTAACCCCCTCTCATTTAACAGTAATAAACTATTTCTCTGCGCTTCTGAGTGCCAGTGTAAGAAAATCCACTTGTACAACCCCCCTGCTCCAATAACACTTCCCATTAAGAAGCAGAAGGATTATTTCAGAGGCACAAATACATTTACTTTTCTAATTTTCTGATTTGCAGTGATTTCTGTTACACTCCTGCAGCTGCCAACGCTGAGTCCTGTCCTGCTCGGTAGGATGATATTGATTTCTTTTCCACAAGAGCTGCTTCTTGGCAAAGTGACAGGGGACATCCCTGCACCAGGCTGATAGCAGCAGCCACACTGTGGGGTTTGCTGCACTCGGGTTGGATGTTCAGATCTGGGGTCTTTCTGCACCTGCCTGTCAGTTCCAGCCAAACCTCCTTCTATTCCAAGCAAAAACCCAGGACATCAATAACAGCACCAAGTCCCTCTCATGTGTACGTGCTCTGCATGCAACCAACCCCCAAACGGCTCTGCACGAGGTGGCCCCAGATCGTACAGTGATGTTAGAGGAAAGTTTCCTGCTCAGAGATCTTTACACAGGTAAAATAAACTTTAAATCGATCTAGGATCCTAACCTTGTGAACTGGTACCTGCACAGCCCTTCTAACACTGGTGCCAACAACTACAGGCTGAGGAGGCACAGTCAAACATCACCAAGTTCAGCCAAATGTGAGGAGGAGGAAGAAAGGGCAGCTAATTTTAAGTCACTGCTTGTGCTGGGTGACTGAATCCTCTGTTTTATAGGTCTAAAAGGGATTTAAGCCAGCAGGCTCTCACATCTTTAGACTATGCTCAGTGAGTTAAGCTCGGTATCACAGTACCACAGTTAGTGTTTCAGTTTATTTTCTGATACTCAGTACAGGCTCCTCTTTTAGTTTCAGGACTGGTTTTAGGACCATCTGGTCTCTAGGAGCACTGTCCTCCTCATGATTTGTCTTAAAACCAGGGGGAATGGTTTCCAGCTGGAAGAGGGGAGGTTTAGACTGGAAGTCAGGATGAAGTTCTTCATGATGAGGGTGCTGAGACACTGGACCAGGTTGCCCAGGGAGGTTGTGGCTGCCCCCCAGCTCCCCGGAAGTGTTCAAGGCCAGACCAGCTGGAGCCTTGAGCACCCTGGTCTAGTGGGGGGTGTCCCTGCTCCTGGCAGGGGGGTTGGAACTGGATGATCTTGAAGGTCCCTTCCAACCTGAACCGCTCTAGGAATCCATGACTCAGTTTCCGTGCATCTTTCAGCACCACCTCCATGACATTTTCAGAAGGAAACAGGAAAAATATGGTCTAGACAAAACTGTTACCCAGTTCGTCAAACGTGGGTGGAAACCCATTCTCACACAGTGGTAGCAGCAACCACAGCAGAGTCAGTTCTGGCACAGCTCCAGTCCCTTCCAGTATTTTAGGCAATGAGATGGGTGTCGGGTCTGTGAGTTCTGAGCTGGAGTCTGGGTCTGATGACCAACTGAGGGGTTTGCAAGAGGAATTATCCTGTGCTACTCTGCTCCTGTATTTCTGAATTTCTAGATCACGGATATAGTAGGAAGCACTGTCAGCTTGTTGACAGAAAAGACCGGACTCTAAGATGACTGGGACGAGTTCAAGCTATTATTTAAAAGCTGAGCATGGTACTAAGTGGACATAAACAAATCAGAGAATCATAGAATCATCAGGGATTGGAAGGGAGTGGCTTTCTGCGCTCTCACTGCACACTAGTGGTTCATGGCCAGAGTGGCTTTCTGTGCTCTCACTGCACACTGGTGGTTCATGGCCAGATCTTCATCCCCCAGCCCCTCCCGATCCCTTCCCACAGGACTGCTCTCCAGCAGATCCTCTTCCAGCCAGTACTGATAGTGCTGGTTACCTGGCCCAGGTGCTCTTGTAGAACCTCATGCCTCTCCTAACCAGAAGGACTGCACAGTACATTGAAACAGCTATTTTTAACAGCAGAGCTGTTGAGTCTTGTGCTTTGATGCTACCAACTGTCAGCTGTTTTTCCTTCAATATTGCAATCCCTCGCCCAGTTCAGAGCTACAGAACACACTCCCTCACGTTTGCAGCTCTGGAGAGATAGTGATGTTTTAAAACAATTAGCAATTTCACTTGTTCCAAATCATAACTCACCTTCTTCCCCAGTTTTACCCAACTCTTCTCGTTGCTTCTTTTCAGTACCAGGCTACCTGTGTTGGCTGTGTTCTCCTGACTCTTCGAGCACATAGATCAGTGCCTGAGACTGTCTGCCTTCCTTAGCACAAAGAGCTGTGGCCAAGGGCTCAGCTCCTTGGTGGTCCTTCAGCTGTAGGACACATCAGCCTGGGTAACAGCATCCCCTCTGCACGCCAGGCAGGAGATGACCTTCAGAATGATTTCGGAAGAGCTTCAATACCAAGAGCTGTGTTGCTGTCTCTCTTCATCCACGAGTGGCAAAGGACAGAGCAGGGAGAACAATCTGCCCTGCCTCTTACCCAGGGAAGGATTTTTTCCAGTGCCTCAGTACCTCAGTTCTGTAGCCGCACAACACAGACTGGGCTGGGCAGAGCAAAGGGTGATGTGAGCTTCAGGGCATCAGTGCTGTGGAAGGCAGGCTCCACGACTGGGCCGTGAGGGTGGTAAGAGTGCGGATGTGGAACTTGTTTTTACTACAATTGAAGCTCCACACTGAAGAAAGCCAAACCCAGGGTGTTCCTGCCTGGTTTTCTCCCTGCTCAGGGCCTTTATAGGAGAGGAAAACAGGTCACAGCAGCGTGTTTTCTCCTGATGCCATCTGCTGGCTGCTCTGATGTGACCTAAGGAGGGCTTAAAACAATCCCAAGGCTTATAAATCCTTACACGGACCCCAGCAAACAGCAGAGCAAAGCAAACTACTTGGTGAGATCGAAGGAGAAGGTGCACAAACACTTGGCAGGTTTAAATAATATGAAGAGCCAAGGCTGCTGCTCAGGCAGCATCGGTGCAAACAGCTGGATTTGCAATGCTCTGCCTAGGTAACAGCTGGAACAGAGAGCTGTTACTGCTGGCAGAAGAGCTGCTCTCTGTTTTGGCTCAGCAAAACTAGTGTCTAAGAACTAGATGACTGAAATAACCCGTGTGGCAATGGCAGCTGACAGGAAAAGGAGGTCATTAGAT
Organism: Upupa epops; assembly: GCA_013397515.1. NCBI lineage: Eukaryota > Metazoa > Chordata > Aves > Bucerotiformes > Upupidae > Upupa > Upupa epops. The sequence goes on along the minus strand of VZRI01004174.1, from coordinate 166,137 downwards.
TATACACAGCACAGGTTGGTGATGTTTTCTCCCTGGGTTTGGAGAGATTTGGGCAGGATGGGTGCCATTCGCTGCTAACAGACTCTCAGTCCCACATCTGAAATGATGCTGACAGGAGGCTCGAAGGGCACTGGTTAGGACGTTAGACCTGGTGTGCCTGAGCAGCCCTGTGGAAAAGCTGTTGGTTGCCCAGTCTCTTCCACTGCAGTCACAGGTACTCTAAGCCATCTTTGCACTGTGACGTGATGGAAAGGGAGGTCTACATTTTTAAAATAACATAGGGGTTTTTTTAAAACACAGAGGCTACTGACTTTCCATTTCAAGAAGGCCTTCTAGACTTCAACAGGTAACTGGTGCGAGGAGCATTGCTTGGACTGGCTGCCTTTCACCTACCAANGGCTCCATCCCCCTGACACCCACCCCTCACATCTTTATAGACATGAATGAGGTCTCCCCTCAGCCTCCTCTTCTCCAAGCTCAATAGACCCAGCTCCCTCAGCCTTTCCAACACCTTCTGCAGCTGGGATGAGAAGTAAGGGAGGTGCATGCCTGGACTGCTGTCCTTGTCAAGCAGCTTCTGCAGGGGGTTGCAGATAGAGGTTAAAAGACTGAAATACACCCAGCATTAACTACCCAAAGCAATACAATCGCTTCCATCCACAAACTATTCTACTTAAAACAACTTCATATACAACAGCTGGTTTTATTTCACTAGTAGGAGATGATTATTTCACTAGTAGGAGATGATTCACACTGGAGTTACAGCAGAAGTCACTCAGGCTGTGTTTTACATCATCGTAACTGAAAAGATCCTTCACAAAGGCCTGATTCTTCTCTCTATTTCATCGACCTGTACAGACAACGGCTGTGCACAAGCAGGATGTCCTGCCTAAGGCACTGAACGTAAAATAAATAACCAAGTGACAAAGAGTATTTTCTCTCTTTATTTTTTTTTGTTCCAGAATATTTTAATATTGAAGCCCAACTTGTTATTTTCAAGGGGATAGGGGGAAGGGGGAAAAGGAAAGGGAGAAGGAAGAAGTTATGAAGACAAGTAATTTTATTTAAGGGATGGGTTTGTGAATGGTCATTTCTGTAGGCAACGAAAGGTTGTTTTTCTTCAGAAACAAAAAAACCCACCCCAAAATCCTAAACCAAAGAGCACCATTAAAGAAAGCACGATCCCTGAATTCTAAACAAAACACTGTCTCCAAACAAAAAGAAATGGGCTAAAACGCTCGTTTCACCCAGTCACGTCCGGTGGGGTAACAAAGCGAAGCGTAACAGCGTCAAACCGCAGCGAT
>VZRI01004174.1:89269-164396 GCA_013397515.1 Upupa epops | reverse complement strand
AGTTAAACTTCCCTAAAGCAGAAAAGATATTTTACAGCAGTACAAGAGAATGATGGCGACAAAGTAAAGCACTTTCCTCGTAACATTCATAAACAGTACAAATACAACAGAGTTATCCTACCCACTACAGTATCCTGGAACTATCAAATCTAGTACAAAGCGAAATACCGTGTGCTATAAAAGAAGCAGCTCCTCAAATCAGACTAAAAAATGCTGTCCTCTTTCCGTTGGTTTTACAGTGACAAAGCAAGATGACTGAAGACAACAGGATTTTGTAGGTTCAGAACACATTTAGCTACACAGCTCTGCCCCCCCATATCCCCCACACACCCACCCTGCCTCAGCGGAGGCAAACCGCCGCGCCGCTGCCAAGAGGCTGCACAAGTCGCTCGGTGCTCAGAGCAGGGCCCTGCCCGTGTGTCAGCTAAAGTGATCCCTCTTGGTGACGCCTCTCAGCTCATGGCGAGGGGTTTTCCTGGTACTTCACCACACCTTGGAGAAACTGCTAAACCAGAGGCTACAACACCACTTGTGAAATTGTGCGCGTGTTTGGAAGGGGAAGGGGGTGCAGCATAAGGTAATTTGACTTCAGAGATTGCATTAGAAAGCACCATATGCACCAGCGTAGAGACGGTGCGAGGAACTGCAGGGCCCTGAAAAACCACCTGCACCTTCTGTAGCTTCACCCTGACAACATGCACCACCCTCCAGGAGAAAATCTATAGTACAGAGAGCATACCTCTCGCTTTATGGCTCAACCTCTCTTTTCGTCTTTTAAACGCTATTTTGTGTACTAGACCTCAGCAGATAAATTAAATGCAAACAGGGAGCATCCAGTTGCTTAACTATTATTATTATTATTATTATCCTTAAAAAAACAAAACCAAAAAACCATTGCAAAGGGAGTTTCTGCTGGGAAAAATTCGTTGAGAACAGAAACACACAGACACACACACTGCAAATGCCCTAACGGTATCTGCACATCTCACAGTTATGCAGTTAAAACCACAAGGGAAGAAAGAAAAACTCTCCCTCTCATCCAAAAAAAGTGCTGCTCCAGGGGTAGGAGTGGGGAGGGGGGGGGAAGTGTTGAAATGGAACCGAAACAGGTCAATTCTACATGCTGGGTACTGGGACACAGACGCACGCACACGCAAACACAGAGCAGTGTGTTCTTAAGCGATTCGCTCACCACTTCTCAGTGCATAAACGAGTAACACCCCACGGTGCAAACGGCGTGTTCGGTGGAGAACACCATGACGTTAGGCCTGAAACCTGGACCATTAAACCAAACCAAAGCAAACCTAATTCAAAATGAACCGCTAAACGTGATCGTGTTCCTATCGAAGACCAAGGGTCACTCTCTCCCCCAGGCATTCGTGTGATGCCAAAACCCCAGGAGGAGATCTGGTCACACTAGGATTCAGTCAGGCTCTTCCCCCAGGCATTCGTGCGATGCCAAAACCTCAAGGAAGAGTTCTGGTCACACTAGGATTCAGTCAGGCTCCTACAACATGTTGTCAAGTGTTTTAATACTCTAACACCATCATCTGTGGTAACGTTTCCTAACTAATCGGTCAAGTTTATTCCCGGTGCAACTCCAGCGAGTGGAGAAGTAGAGGGGTTGCACCACGGAAGAGTCTGGTTGTGGTGAGACAGAACGTAGCACCATCCAGTCTAGCGCCATTCGAAATGACAGTTGATCAGGACCTCGCACATGCAAGTCGCAATCCCGGCACAGAAGCAACCGTGTGACGTGAACAAGTTCCCTACCACGCTCGTCACGTCCTTACCCTTCGAACCAAGTAAAACAATGAGGTGGCTGGAGTTCATCCCTGTGGTATGGCGGTCGATCCAGGAAGTATTTCAAGATGCAAGTACAAACAAAGAGTATGTGCTGCGGACAGGAAAACCTGAGCTAGAAACGATGATTCCCAGCAAGCTTATACGAACGAAGGGTACTAGAAGTCTAAGACTGGTTGTTCTCCGTATCTTAAATAGAAGGATCCTACCTCTACCAAGTATAAATACAATGCAATACAATTCCGATACAAAGGCTCCTCAAATATGAGTTTGAGACGCGTTCACGGACTGCGCTCACGCTTACCCATGAGGATTTTCCAGTCGCTGTTTTGCCAGCAGCTGGTGTAGCGCTGGGTGCTAAGTGTCACGCGGTTAACGGTTAGGTTTTTTGCTCGGCTGGCTTATTTTTCCTACCAGAAGACCTGAAAAGTGCTGAGAAGCTATTTCCGAACTCGCATTTCATATTAAGGAGCACTTTTGTATAGAAAACAAACAAAAAAAAGAAGAGTATTGTATCAGCAACACATTTTTTCGATTCATTATAAATGGCCTTTGTACCACACAGTGTCAAAAATAACGCTGATATGTTGCTCGTTACAATAAGAGAGAACATCAAGGTGCACCATAGAGCTTCCTAGGACAGGAATGTATGCTGTAGATATTCCAGCTCACTTTTAAGACAATACATGGCATTCATCATGTTTGTGAGAATGGTCCCGTGAGAAAACAAATGTGGGTTCCTCCATTCAGTAGAACCTCGCTAACAGGTACCCATGTCGGTGAGACCAGCTGCAGTTTGTGAAGAAGTATGCAAACAGAGATCATCTACAAAAATTCTAGTGTAAAACGTAGCCTGTTCCTTATTTACTAAACACAGTTCTACCATCCTAGTTCAACCGGCTCTAGGTTCTGTGGTCCTGCTCAAGCAGGGGGGGTTGGATTCAATGATCTCTGGAGATCCCTTCCAACCCCTAACGATCTGTGTGTGTATCCGCATTCATATTTCCGAATGCAACAGTACATGCACGGTGAGATCCGAGCAGCCTTACATCTCACACGTCCTTCATCACTCTCTGAAAACTCTATCAGCTTTCTTGAGAAGACTGTAAGGTCTTTGGTTAGTGAGGTTCTACTGTAATGGTAAAAATAACACTTCTCTCTGATGCTGACGTTTGGGCAGACCCAACCACACACTGGCAGATGGATGACTTGCACTCCACGTTTTGTGTTCTTCAACTGGGAACAAGAAAACGCAAGGTATTTTCACCTCCCCAGCAACCACATGTGCTTTATTCTTGATGGTATTTTCCTTTCAGGTGAATAGGGCCCCAACACTATCGGTTTTCTTCTTTGCTGTTTCGGTAGCTAGGGCATCTGGAACGCAGCTACAGTCCCGAATGTGAATACAGTACTGGATAAATACTAAAGGTTCCTTTAAAGATGCAGTATCCCTTTTAAAAATGTCCTTTTGCTTCCCAATTTCCAAAAGGTAGAGTAAGGGGTCTGAGAGAAGTCAGTGCTGTAAGTAATCCTATCTGAATTCCTTTGAGAAAAGAGAAGTCAGTGCTGTAAGTAATTCTAAGAATTACTTGACATAGCAAAACTCAGAGATGCTGTTTGAGTAGAGTAACTCTCATTAGAGGAAAACCAACCGATAACCTAAATTGAACCAGTATGCAATCAGAATCTCTCCTTATTCGTTCATCGTAAGAACACATCATCTTCAGGCCACAGGAAGGCTATAAGATCCAGAACCAGTGACATAGGTCTGACCCTATATATGCGTGTGTGTATATTTGGGACTGACAAAACGAGTGGATAGAGGGAGAAATATAAATAAAGACTATCTGAGTGGGACACAGGAAGAGCAAACAGGTTTCACATCCCCAGTAAAGCAGTTACTTCCTCCAGACTCAGCTAAAACCAATGTGATTCCAGTGCTGGTCCCACTAACCCATCGCGTATACAAATCTTTCTCAAGGAATCAACGGGAGGAGATGATGAGTGTGATTCTGTGATTGGAGTTCAACAGTCCCCAGAAGGCGTGTAAGTACACTCCTCTAACAATCCTTTCTTTTTTGCTAGAAGGAGTGACTACGTTTTAGCCCTAGATAGTGAGAGTCCGTTGAAGAAAGCAATCCTATCAGTAGAAAAACTGCAAACCGATGTAAAAGGTAACGGCGGCCGATACCCCGCACCTCGCCGCTCCCCCGCTCGCGACAGCCGCTCTTCAGTGTCTTACTCATTCTGCATAGTTACTCCACTTGTCGCAGAGTTAATCTTCCACTGCTCTTTTAACCTGCAGCTCGAATCAGCTATCAAAAAGTGGAGGACAAAAAAAAACCGTGCTGCACTTTGTGCAAATAAATAGAAGCTACAACTGACATGCATCGACGCCTTTTGTCTTTAGCACAGCAAGAGCTCACAGACGTGTCAGGAACAAGGCTATCTTCTTCTGTTTGCTTTTTTTTTCTTAAATTACTTCTACAGGTTTTCTCTTCTCCCCAGAAACTGGCACTCAGGTTGGAATAACTAAATTCTGAAAGCACCACGTGGAAGGAAAAAAAAAATAAATCGTTAAAATTAAACCCAAACCAAAAAATTCAATAAACTAATTGCAAACCATTAGTGGCCCAAACCGTTTTCCAACCTCTCCGTTCCTTTGTCCTGCTCTCCCACACTGCTAAGGGATACTGCATCTCTGATCCAGCTCCTACCGCACCACCAGACATGCTACACACAGTTTGGAAGGCCCTATGCAGTCATCATGACAGAAGGCTCCGCAGCCCTTGCACACGATCATGGCTTTCAGCCTGCAGGAGCATTTCAGTTCCAGTTCGTCGGCGTTGCTGCTGTCAGCAAATTTCTGCACCGGGATCTGAGCGTTCTGGTTAGACAGGCCGGTGGCACTGGTTGTGCCGCTTCCTAAAATCCCAATGGACTTCTCAAGCGCGGACGCTGCCCTTTTGAAGCTTGTGCTACCAAAGTGTATCGTTGGGTAATTCCCACAGAGCTGCTGCTGCTGCTGCTGCTGCTGCTGCTGCTGCGGGTGCTGCGTCTGGATTTTCTGAGCAGCGAGTGGGAGAAAAGGCTTCTGTGGCTCAGAGAGTAAATAGGAAGAGAAATCTGCATTCTTTAATGCAAACGCTTTTAACTGTTCTTTCACTTCGTTCTGATCGTAGGAAGCTTGTTTCATGCCCAGCTCGCAGCTGCTGCCTAAACCTTCCTCAAAAGAAATAGGTTCAGATTTTATATTGCTACAGATGCTTGCTGGCTGAGGCCAACTAAGTCTTTTAGTGGTTTCCATGGTAACTGTCGGCTGTTTTTGATCAGAGGGGACTTCTGCATTTGGGTGAGGAGGCGGCGGCGGTGGCAGGGGTGGAGGGGGAGGAGGGGGATGCACTAATGTTTTACTCTGCAGAGTTTGAGAGGCACTGGCAATGTCATCACCTTCCTTAAGCTGAATGTTGGGGGAAAACACACTTCCTAGCCTCAGCTGGTGAGCTGCTGTAGAAATATTCCCGTCTCCCAAGCCCTTCTGTTCCAGGTGTCTGCTAAAAGCAAACGTGTTGCAGCCAGGAGGGCCTTTGGAAGCAGTTTGCAGCAAAGCTGCCGTAGGGATGGGGCCTCTGGCAGCCATGGACATTTGGTAAAAATGCTGTCTGTGTGAGGTACTGGCTTCTGCGTGAAAGCTGCCGTTCTTGTCAACGTGAAATAGGCTCTGCTGGAAACTGCACGAAGGCAACGGCCTCTTCTGCTGCTTGATCTCCGGGCTGTGCGCGATCCGGCTCTGAATGGCATGCTTGTTCAGCCACTCCTGCTTGAAAGGCTGGCTGTGCCCGAGCTGGTTCATGCTGGAACTGATGACACAAGGAGCCGCTTTGAGATCTGTGTCCATCGCCACCTTCCCAGGCTCGCATTTAATCTGAGCGTGTTCCCCCACGGTCCTGGCCATCCTCTTTTTCGGATGGTTTTCACGCTTTCTCATTTGTAGCGGGGCGATGCCGCCTGCTGTAAATCCTTTCCCATCTGGATTGGGAGAGTTGGAAGGATGTTCAACCGTGCTCCTCTCGGATGCTGCTGTTTTACATACTGAGGTAGTTTGCAAAGGCAAGGGAAGCCTGTTAATTTCTAGTTTGGCTCCCGATCGGGGCTGCGGGAGCACTTTCTCCAAAGGCAGATTGCCTTGCAGTAGCTGTGTCACTAAGGGGTTGTTGGCCTCCACTGACGACAAGCGACAGCTTGAGCCCGTGGCACTGGAAACTCTCTTTAGGGTTTCTGTTGTCAGGGTCAGGGAGTCTTCCATGGAGTCCGCAATGGATGTCTTGGAGGTCTGTGGCGGCTGCGTACTCGTGGCTATTTCTGCTGGCTGGGCAGGCATTTCAGGTCCTGTAAAGTCCTCAGTGTCCATCCTGAAGCACTTGTCAGACTCATTCATTTCTGACTTAACGGGAACAGCAATACTCGTCAAAAGGCTCCTGGACTGCAGGTCTGACATCTGCGTGTAACCGGAAGGTTCTGTTTTGACACATTTTAGGCAGTTTTGCTCCGCGTACTCCTTCTGCTTAGCGGAGTTCAGATGGCCGACCACGGGCTGGTCTGTGCTCATTGCCTCTTCGTCGTGCCAACAGATTCTGTTGTTAGGGTTATACTGATTGGCACAGGCGGCATCCGCCTCGTTTTTAAACGCCGAAGGACCTCTTATTTGCTCAGCATAACCTTGATTGGGAGTAACCACCTCAATTAATTTTTCTTGAGGAGCAAGAGGCACTTCTCGAAGACCTGAACAACTTGCCTGCAAGTTCTTGCTGTCTTGCTTTGCTGTAATGCTGATAAAGCCGGCACTGTGCTCAAGGCTTTCGTTAGACACAGCTTCAGGACGGCTTATGACAGACACCTGAGGACAGGCTATACTTTGTAAGGCAGCTTCTGTCCTTACCGGTCTGCTCTGCAGGTCAAGGCTGCTGCTCTCGGCATTATCTATAGAAGAAAGCGACAGACTGGAATTCATATTTGTAGTGTGGTCAACAATGACTTTGCAAGGAATAGACCTATTCATGGCAGTTTGCGTAAAGCTCACGGGCTGAGATTTACCCGAGAGATCCATTCGGTTTCGCGCTCCGGAGCTTTTCTCTAAGAGATCAGCATTTAATTTAGTAGCGTTATCGTAAGAGCTTATTGTCACCACGTTACCAGTAAACATCGAAATGGGCGGCATCGCCACTGGATCCGCTGCTGCGAGGGCCTCACTGCAGCTCAGCGCTGACCTACCGGCCGTGTGAACGGAGACGGTGCTTTGCTCGCTACACCCGGTTATGGCTATCTTATCGGAAGAGTATCTGGTGGTAGCCCCCACCGGGGGAATCAGGACAGAACTACCAGAGAGATGATTTGGCAAATTATTTGCAACAGATGAAGCTGGCACAGTGGGATAATGAGCAGAGGCTGCGTTACTCGCATTGCTACTTGCTAGCGGCAACCTTTTGTCATCGATGGCACTGGATAAGACTGCGCTGTCTACGGAGACAGCGACGTTACCGCTCTCGATACATTTTGGTCCAGCGGTTATGCACGGAGTATCAGCCCCTTGGATGGTTTTCAGCACATTTACATTACAAGCTGAAACTGCTGTGTTCGCACTGTCAACAGACATTAAAACAGAGGATTTATCAACAGAACTTGCAAAAGAAAGTTCTTTAATTGCTCCAGACATAGCAGTGCTGCAAACAGACACAGAGACGGAACTTTTATTATAAAGCACTGGCACACTGTTACTGTCAGTAGAGGTAGATGAAATAACTTTCTCACACAGTTGTGGCACAGGTATGTTTTCATCAGAACTGTGCGCAGGAAGCTCAGTAGCAGTTTCGGGTAGCGTCGCTGTGTTAAGTGACTGCTGCAGTAAAGGGGTCGCCTCACGGTGATGAGCAGACTTGTTGCTAGGGGACCTGCAGTTGGGATTAACTATAATGACACCAGTAGAACCTTCAATCTTTGTGTCAGTAGAGGTTGGTATCTCCAGAGATGAGGTACTTTCCTTTGAGCTGAACTGCGACTTTGATTCTTTATTAGTCTGGAGTAAATGAGCTCTGGCTTGGTGCTTCGCAAATAGCTTGGCCTTTGTTTGCTCCTTGATGTGTGCCAGCGTTCTTGTCTTCCCACCTTCGCATGGGGTCCCCATTGCTCCGGAGACTATGCTCGCAGCTGCTGCCACGGCCGCTGCAGCTGCTGCTTCTCTTTGGGCTCTTGCTTGCTGCGCTCGTGCTTTGATATCTGCTAGAGTTCTGGCCCCGGTGTTTCTCCCACTGCTGACTGATGTACTTGGGGAAACTCGAGGTTCTGGTTTAGAAACAGGTTGGCTCTTGATGATAAAAGGTGGTCCAATTTTTGAAAGCTGAATCTAAAGGAAGAAAAAAACCCAATAACATTAATGAGATCACGGAGTTGCTGCAATCACCAGCTGTCTCTTAAAGGCTCAGAGAAAGGTAACGGAGGGAATGACTGCTGAGCGCAGCCGGACCGAAGAATGCAAAAACGCAGTGCTATTTACACTCCAGTGTTTCATCACCCTCCAACAGAAATAACTGACACCTGTACTAGCCTGCTCACGAGGACCCTCCTGACAGCAAGAAAGCTTGAACTGGACGAGAAGGCGATAACGTGGTCCTTACCCAGTACCATCTGCAGTCCCGGTTCACACGCAGTGAATCTAACTGAGAAGATCAAAAAGCCTGGTGCAGCGATACTGGAGAAGAGCCTAGGACTGAGCCCTTGCTGCGAACATGTGAGGAAACACAAATCCTTGACTGGCTTTGCTCCTTGGTCTCCAATGACCTGGACGGTAGGAACAGCCTGTCTTTTGCTCAAATACCAGACAACACTCTTGCCTTTAGACAGGAAGTAGCCGTGTGTCCAGTGAGCCTGCTTTTCACATTACAGAGCACAACAGAGGAGTGAATCTCCAAAGGATGCACCTTTGCCTTCTTCACTCCCATCTTTAGGACAGCTCTGGGGTAACTCCTACAGACATTTAAAGATTAGAAATGAAAACAGGAAAGAGTTAAGGAGCTAAAACTTTAAGCAAATGAATAACCTGTAAAATCATTGGGATTATGAATGTATTTCCAAGCAGGCACATCTGTTTTTAGGAGATTAAGAGTCCTGGGACCACTTTATAACTTGCACACCCTCGTGGAATACACAGAGGTTGGCAAAAGAATCCCATTTCAGCTTCTTAGAAGAGACCTATGTCCATCGTAACATCACTTAGCACTTAATGCTGTGACTACTCTTCTGAAAGGAACCGAGAAGAAAACCAGGCAGCGTGAGGAGAAAAAAGCAGCCATAACGTCTGACGGGAAGTGTGAGCCCCGGAGAAGAATGATTTAGGAGAACAGGGGTTCCTCTTCCTGTTTTAATTACAAAGGAGAAGGGTTTGCTGATCAGATGACCCAAGAGCCAAGTACTTGTTATACAAAAAACAGACATTTTTAGAACTGCATGCCAGCTTTTGACTATTCTTATTCACTGGATGGAGGCTTCAGGGAGATTCAATTCTTACGGCTGTGCAAGAATAACACCTGATTTTCCATGAGCTCAGAGAATCCTAGAATCCTTAGGGATCAGAAGGGACCTCAAAAGATCATCCAGTCCAATCCCCCTGCCACAGCAAGATCACCCAGACCAAGTGGCACAGGAACACAGCCAGGCGGGTCTGGAACGTCTCCAGAGAAGGAGATGCCACAGCCCCTCTGGGCAGCCTGTACCAGTGCTCCGGGACCCTCCCTGGGAAGAAGGTCCTGCTGAGATTGATAGGGAACTTCCTCTGCTCCAGCTTGCACCCAGTGCCCCTTGTCCTATCACCTTGAGAAGAGTCTGGCTCCATCCTCCCAACCAGTAACTAACCATTTCTATAATTATACAACTCTGTGCTGGTCTGGAGGGCTGGAGGACTTCACTCGTGCTAGCAGTTATATTTTTGGCTCGTAAATAAACACTCCTGCCTAACACCGCGAGGCTTTACCATCCACGTGAACCTTTTTTACAGGATACCACAAAGTCACCACTATTTCAAAGCATTTTTCTCTTTTCCAGTTTCCACTTTGCATCACTGCAACTGTTAAAGCTCTAAACGCTTGAGATTATTTTTACTCTTATAGTCATGAGCTTTTTTTCTTTCCTCCCTAGTGATCCATCTTTCCTTTGTGCTTAGTGAGTGAGCAGAATTTATTAGGCTAGATAGAGACCTTCCAAATATAAAAGAAGATGACTACACTCAGCATGGGCCAACTTCCAGTTGCATCACTGCTCGTAGGAAGAAATGAGTGGCAATACGCTGCCGCCCTAGCGACTAGAGCTGCAGGCAGCTCACTTGCCCTTGTGGCCATATTAACAACGGGCCGTGACCGCAGCAGTTAAACATAAATGCAGGAAAGGGCATTTCTGAACAATCAGGAACCAGGCTTAAGTTTAACAAATCGGGTCTAAAACTTGGCTGAAGTCACCGTGTACAGAATTAGAAGGGTCAACACGCTGAGCCTACGTATAACGCAATCTACAGATCCTTTCGTAAAAGTGAAGGTTTGAACAGGAATTTAGTGTCTTACCTCGCGGAATAATACACACAGATGTGTTGACTTAGTATATCCTTTTTACCTTTGGCTTTGCTGTTACCAAAGAGAAAGATCTATCACTGAGATGCTCCCCGCTGACAGCCAGATCTCTGTTCCAAATTAATTCTACAGGCAAATCTTAGACTTCAGCCTACGCCAACCCCTGCGCTTGCAAAGGGACCTCAGACTGTTCTGACTGTAGGTTCTCTTGCTGGATTAAGGCCCTGGTTGTTTTCCTCAGTGGTGGTGATGATAACATTTATTAGTCATACTTGCTGGAGAATTTATCCGCAGGAGAGCAAGCGGATACTACAGCTGGACAATTAGAAAAGCAGGTATCGCTGTGTAAATGACGGGGAAGCTCTTGCAACTGGTTCAGCCAAGTATCCTAGAAAAACCTTCCCTCACACAAAAGCACTTTTGCAGCAAAGACCTCAACTGAATAGGTGTATTGGGCATGGCAGTAAAACGAAACCACTGGCCCCAACACACCTCCACTAAAGTACCCCGTGCAGCCTGCCTGCACGCTCTTTGCAGAAGCAAGGTTAATAAACCTTTAGCTTCCAAGTCAGCCTGTTTATTCATTACCTTGAGGGGTGGAACTCGTGGTTCTTCTCTGGGTGGCTGATCTTTATCAGACGGACTTGTTGAGGAAGCACTACGGTTAGGCTGGTCATCCTCTATTCTCGCTCTCTTCTCTTTGCAGATTCCAAAACTGTGCTGTTCTGCCGTTTTCCTCTTTGGGATCTCCGGATCTCTACTTTCATTCCTCACTTCAAGTGATTTTGTGGGTTCTAATGACTTGGAAGAATGCGAACTCTCTAGACGGCTTTGAGTGCTGCTCGTTAGCTTGTGTGATTTACTTCTGCACACTTCTGAGAACGCAGCTTTCTCTAGAGATGAGGTATAGAGTTTCTCATGGGGCTTCGATGGAAGCAATTCGATGGTTTTGCTAACAGATCCATCAGGTAAGGCAGCTATGTCTGATGGCAAGACTGTACTCTTCTTGTCACCTCTTTGCTGAGCACTGTGAGTTTTAACTTTGATCACCTCTGGAGGAGAGTGTTCTGGGATGGATGCGATGTAGGATTTCTCTATTTCAGAATGCGACTTACACGGCTGATGACTGTGGTTTTTGCTCTGGGGCTCTTCCAGCACCAAAGTATCAGGTATAACTGTTAGTGGCCCAACTTTCGTATTTTCAGGGGCATTCTGAAGCTGCTTTGGCTGAACAAGAGTCTCTTCCTGAACCACCTTAGGAATGGCAGAGCTTTCTTCTTTCAAAGTGGAAATGGAGTCTTCCAACAAACCTGGTGATTTCCTTTGTTGCAGAATAAGTCTTTCATTGCTTGGGGAATTAGGAACTGGAGATGTCTCTGATGGAGGAGGCAAACTATTTGTCACGGATGTTTCGTAAGTTAGAAGGACAGAAGATACCGAAGAAGTTTCTGAAGTTAAAGGCAAATCAGACATCGGAGATGTTTCTGATGTTAAAGGTAAATTAGAAGCTGGTGATGCCTCTGATGTTAAAGGTAAATTTGACATCAGAGATGCTTCTGAGGTTACAGGTGAGGTGGACATAGGAGAGACTTCAGACATTAAAGGTGTGTTCAAGTTTTCATCATTGGCTTTTTGCTGAATATCACCTTCAATGTTTTCAGTGCTGGATACTTCAGATGAGCAAGCTGTTTCAAGAGAGGCTGGAGTACACGGCTCCTCTGAAGTTGACTGAGTGTCTCCTCCAGGAGAGGCAACACAAACACAAGTTCCTTCTGGACTTCCAGAGGAAAAGGAAGTTTCAGAAACACAAGCATTCTCAGACAACTGTTCCTCAGGGTCACTTTGAAGCTCCATATCCACTGCAATGCCTCCAGTAGTGAACAAGGAGCCTTCCAGAGCAGCACTTTGCATTTCTGGTGCAATTAGCTCTTTCGCAGACTCAGAATCCTTCTCTGCCGAATCGCTGACAGAGTTTGTGGATGAAGCTGTTCGTGCTGGTGTTATGCAACTCTCCAGCTGATCTATCACAACTGACATCTCCTCCTGAGGGCATTCTGACTTCAACTCCACTTTAATTTCAATGTGAGATACCGTATCAGTCACATCATTCATCATGACACAGGACTCGGTGCTGTCTGCAAGCTGTACTACCTCTGTTTCCTCATTTGTGCCAGCTGGACTTACTGACTCCTCAGAAAACTCATGCTCTGTCTTATGGTTCTCCTCCTGGCATTCACAAATACTTGTCTCAACCTCTTCAGCAATCTCCTCCTGAATAACTGATTCTTCAGGTATCAATATACCCTCCGAGTCTGCTGTTAGATCCTTGACAGGAGCTTGTTCCATACCACAAAGAGATGGAGAATAATCTCTCTCTGGAACTGGTGGAATTTTAGCACCTTTCTCTCCTTGGTCCTCAAAGGCTGCTTGCTTAGAAGGACCAGGTGTGCCAGAAGATCCACACAGAGAACTGCTTTCATCCTCATCTTTATTCTCTGCTGCAGTGAGCTTCATTGATTCTCCTCTTGTCATTCCCAACCTAAACAGAAACACACAAATTAGAAAGGGTTTTGCACTAGAGACACGCTGAAGGAGTAGACTGTCTTTCTCACCCACATATTTTTACCTAAAAGGAGGACATGCATTCCCATCTCAAACAGCTCTTTGGCTACGTGCTGGCTGACTAATTTAGAAACGGGTTTATGTATTTAGGAAACATCCACATTTTCTTACCGTGCTCACAAACTCGAACGCTTTTAAAGCCAGTCATTTATTATTGCATTGTTGGGAACTTCAATGAATGAGCAAAGCAGGCTGCACAGATTCACTGCTACTCATTGTTTGAGTTTCTGGGAGATTTCACTTGAACCCCCCCTCCTGACACTGCAGTGCTGATACAGGATGCTGTGCAGAGGAGATGCACTGCTCTATCTTCTTCAATCAGAACCAGTTCTAAAGGGCATCTCATTACAAGGAGGACATTGAGCAGCTGGAGTGGGTCCAGAGAAGGGCAATGAGGTTGGTGAACGGTCTGAAGAACAAACATAGTGAGCAGCAGCTGTGGGAGCTGGGGCCAGTTAGTCTGAAGGAGGCTGAGGGGAGACCTTGCTGTCTGTCCTGCTCTCTACACAGGAGAGTGTAGAGAGGTGGGGGTTGGTCTCTTCTCTCAAGGAACAAGTGATAGGAGAAGAGAAATGGCCTTAGGTTGCATCAGGAGAAGTTTAGGTTGGCCATGAGGAAAAACTTCTTCATGACAAGGGCCACCGTGCCTTGGAACAGCCTGCCCAGGGAGGAGGGTGAATCGTCACCCCTGGGTGTGCTTCACAGTCGTGGAGACGTGAAGCTTAGGAACAGGGTTTAGTGGCCTGGGCTGGGTTACTGGTTGGACTCGATGATCTTAGGGGTTTTTTCCTAAGTGAGCAGAAGTTATCTCAGGATAATGAGGAAGGGAAAGAAATCCATTGCATCACTGAAAAATGAACCAGTAGTCTATTTCCTGTAGCTGGCCTAAAATCAGGAAGAGATATTGCCCGATAGTTATCTTTACGGGATGAAAACCTGCAAAGGAATGAAGGATGGGATAAAGATGAGCACAGCTTTCACAAGGACGCTACACAAATACGCACGCTCTAGTAATAAAGTGAAGAGGCAGGAAGGTAAGGAAATAAGATCATGCAGGATTAAGGCCAGTAGAACACACACTGAATCTTAATGGGCTGGGTTTTTTCACTACTTGGCAGTGCTACTATCTTGAAGAAGATAATGCAGCAAAGAAAAAGCCTTTCCAAAGGACAAGGCTCCACGTTTAGGGCAATCTCAGATTGCAGGATAAACAGCTGATCTGTCTCCGTCCTTAGAGAAAAAGATAAGACTTTGCAAAAGAGCAGGAAAATATGAGGACAGCATTAAGCAGCCATCAGTGAAAGTGTGAAGGACAGGTTTCAACTCAGAACGTAAGGGCAGTGAGTCATCAAATGCAATACCACTAACCAGAGTGCTCCTCAAGGATATATGGGCGCTGCTATTTTAGTGTTGGGATAAGTAACACCAGGGGAAACAACAGTAGAATAATAATAATCAAAAAAGGAGAAGGATAAAATTAGCAATAAGTTTTAGAGGAGGTCCACAGAAAATTAAAGCTTGGATTTAGTGAGCTGGCAGCACTCTCCTGGCATGTAACTCTCTCTAGAGTGGGAAAGGAAACACCATATTGAGGCCATAGAGTGCAACCCTGGCAATCCTGGGGCAACAAGCCAGAAGAATGTGGATTGCTGGCAGCATGCATCAGCTGATCCTGGATAAATGGTGCGGAATGAAGACTGCTTTTATTAAAGGACATGAGAGAGGGGAAAAATGAATGACCATAAGGAAGCAGAAACAGAACGTAAATGGATGGAAGCAAACTACGACCAGCAGTCCAGTGAGAAAGAGCCTGGGTACAGGTAGAGCCATACAATGGATCAGGTTGGAAAAGGCCTTCCAACCAGTAACCCAGCTGTCTCAAGCCCACCACTGAACCATGACCCTATGCTCCAGACCTACATGACTTTAAACACATCCAAGGGTGGTGGCTCAATTTCCTCTTTAAGCAGCCTGTCCCAAGCCCTGATGACCCTTTCCAGGAAGATTTCCTAATATCCAACCTAAACATCCCCTGATACAACTTGAGGCCATTTCCTCTTCTCCTATCACATGTTACTTGTGAGAAGAGACCAACCCCCACCTCTCTACACCTTCCTTTCAGGTAGCTGTAGAGAGCAATAAGGTCTGCTCACCTCAGCCTCCCTTTCTTCAGACTAACCAGTCCATCTCCCTCAGCTGCTCCTCACTAGGTTTGTTCTCCAGAACATTCACAAACCTTGCTGCCCTTCCCCAGACCCACTCCAATACCTCAAATGTCCAGTAGTTGTGGTGTGGCCAGTACAACAGACAATCACTTTCCTACTCCTGCTGCCCACCTATTGCTGATACGAGCCAGGATGCTGTTACCCTTCTTATCCACCTGGGCACACTGCTGGCTCATATTTAGCTGGTGATCAATTAAATCCCTAAACACAGGAAAAGTAATGGGTAGAGTCAGTACAGAAGAAACACTCTAAAGGCTTTGAAGGCCAAAACACAGGGAGCATGTAAAAAGGTTTACAAAAGATTTTGCATTTCTTAATGGTCCTTCTCTAAGTATCAGGTGAAACTTGAATTTGCTGGTGGAATATTTAAAATTAGCTGAAGGCAGAGCAAAAAAACCACATTAAGTGTAAAGTGAGCACCCTGGTACAGGAGAGACCCATTCTGCAGGCAGTGCATATGAGAAATAGCTTGGGAAGCTTTTTAAATCTGCTATTTCAGTCCTCAAGGGCAGCTGTAGTCAGGTGGGGGTTAAGCCCTTATCTCAGGCAACCAGCAGCCTGAAGCTGTGCCAGGGGAGGGTTAGGTTGGATATTTGGAAGCCCTTCCTCAGGGAAAGGGTGCTCAGAGCCTGGACTGGACTGCCCAGGGCAGTGGTGGAGTCCCCGTCCCTGGAGGTGTTTAAGGACAGCCTGGCTGTGGCACTTAGTGCCCTGGGCTGGCTGATGGGGTGATATCAGGTCCTGGGCTGGGCTGGATGAGCTCAGAGGGCTTGTCCAGCCTCAATCATTCTGTGATTCTGTGAAATAACACGGCTGAAGAGACAAAGCTCCATCATACCCAGAGCAAGTTTTAAAAGATGTGAGAACTCGAGACAGGGTGAAAACTACAGCAAAAGCTACCACCCAGTCAGCAAATGATGAGAAAAAGTACTTAAATCTGGCCAAGCAGCTAAGTAGCAGAAACGGTTATGTAAGAGCCAGGGAGGAGAATGGAAGTGAAACAACTTGGGAAAGGTCAGGGGGGACCAGAGTGCAACTTCAGTCAAAATGGAAACTGTATGCAAGATGACATTTTGCATAACAATGTTGGTGTCACGAACCCACCAGCCCAACGCCATGTATCACTGCACACCGAGGAGCCATCTGCCAACCACTGTAGCGCCCAGCATTCAGCTGGCACCGCGGGACGGCTGGCTCTGCAAAAGGACAAGAGTCATCCTCTGTGCGTGTGACAGTCATTCACAACTGAGGCTCAGGCTGCAGCTGGAGTGAGGTGCTCATGCCTTGCTGGTGCTGTGCTTCTACTGAGTGTGGTAGGTCCTACGTCAATACCATGCACGGTCCATCAGGAAAGGTTGGTGATCAACCCCTCCTCCTGACATGAAAACACATGCTGTTCCTTATCTAAAAATCTAATTCATATTTTTGTGTTAGTTACTTATTTTGATGCTGAGGTCTCCGAGATGCAGAGCAGGAAACAGAGTGCTTGACAATAAGGAAGTCTAGAACTTAAAAAGCCTAGGATTTCTATTACATGTAAAGATAAAGCAGCGTAGAAGCAGCAGTCACACCTGCAGCCTCAATCATAAACTATCTCAAAATAGATCTCTCCGTGTGCTGCCGTGTTTTCACTACATTTCCCAGTGGTCCAAGGCAGTGGGTTGTTAGAAGCAGCACTGTTCCCGTAGAAACACTTTAGTTAATGCCTTAATCTTTAAGTTAATCACTTAAGTGAAAGGTTCTCTGTGCCTTGGAGTTCTTAAGTAAAAAACATCTAATAATAAAACCTAAGCGATGATGGTTCCCAAGGCACGTTTTGTCTGCTAATTATTATGCAAAACCACCATTAAAACATGTCTAAAAAGAAATAAATCACTTTTAAAGAGTTAGTTTATACTTTACAGTAATTCATACTTCTAATATTTTTAGAAGAGAGATGTAATTCTATGTACTCATGGATCACAGAATTATTAGGGATCGGAAGGGACCTCAAAAGATCATCCAGTCCAATTCTCCTCCCACAGCAGCATCACCTAAACCAAGTTGCACAGGAACATATCCCGGCAGGTCTGGAAGGTCTCCAGAGAAGGAGACTCCACAACCCCCCTGGGCAGCCTGTGCCAGTGCTCCGGGACCCTCCCTGGGAAGAAGGTCCTGCTGATATTGATAGGGAACCTCCTCTGTTCCAGCTGGCACCCAGTGCCCCTGTCCTATCCCCAGATGCCCTTGAGAAGAGCCTGGCTCCATCCTCCTGACACCCACCCCTCACATCTTTATAGATATGAATGAGGTCATCCCTCAGTCTCCTCTTCTCCAAGCTCAAGAGCCCCAGCTCCTTCCGTCCTTCCTCATAAAGGAGCTGTTCTACTTCCTTCACCATCTTTGTTGCTCTACGCTGGACACCCTCCAGCATCAAAATGTAAAGCAACTCAAAACTTGAAAAAGCTGTGAATATCCTCACATTTTTATTTTCAAAAACCATCGCAGTACTGAATGTTTAGGTGCTGCAGAATGACATCTGCACCATCATCCCTGAAATTGTGCTGGCTCACTGCAGTCGTGCACCTGCAGTGATAACTATTCAATCCATTTTAACCAGTTAAGGGTCTGCAGTTATTTATTCTCTGCCTCTCACTTCCAAAATTAAACTTATCGCTTCCATTTGTCTCTAGCCAACATTTTTTCCGTGTTTATATTCTACTCCGGCAAAGGGCCACCTCAGTCAAACAATAAAACGACTTCATTTGATTGCAGAAACTCTGCCAATAGCTTAGCAACAGAAATAAGCGTCCAACAGAAATATCTCTCCTGTCTGCAGAAGCTGTATTTATATTTGCAGGAGGAAAGAATTGCCCTCATGCTGTCTTTTCAAAGATAATTAGAAATTATTCACACGCTCGGGCCTTGTGTCTTAAGCTCCCCTTGGAATGAATTTTTATGGATGAGTTATGAACCTTTAAACAACGCAATCGTAATGCGAAGGCAGACTAACCCTCAGCTCCTCGTACTGGCGAATGCCTGCCTTTGATAACTGCGTGATGAAGTTTCACAGCCTATGACCACGTTATGCGAAGCAGAGAATTATATTTTCATTTCCTTTTAAAAGAAAAGGAAGAAAAACCCGCTTTTGTTTGCTTTGATACTTACTTTTCACCATAAAACCTCTCAAAGAATTTTTCTTTCCAAGGTTCCGTTTTCTTTTCTTTTTCAATCTCTTGTCTGATGCGCAACTGCATTTCGGGTGTGAATTCTCCTAAAAAACAAATGCTAACGTATTGAGTAAAGGGTGTCGAGGATTAGCTGAAGGCAGCGGGGGGGCTCTAAGTTACAGAGGTGCCAGACAGTGATTTCATTCGGGATTGGAGGGGACCTCGAGGGATACAGGCATCCAGCAATTCCAGATGGAAACAACGAGAAGCGTATGACTTAGAGAGATTGAATTTATCACAGATCATCATTAGTTCAGAATAGATTGGTGGGAGATAGGTGTGTGCGTGCCTTTATTTTGCCAAGGGACAGAGCTGAAAGCACTTGTTTTGGTTAGGGTTTCTTCAAGCGTCGACATTAGCTGCAGCAGCAGGCTGTAGAAATACAGGCCACGTTCAAAATGCCCCAGTTTTGCTGGATTCCTGGTGGGTTAGCTCTATTCTGAAAGCATTTCTCAACAGACACTCTTCATCAAAACAATTGACCTCTGGTAAATCTGAGAACAAGTAGAGAGTTACCTTCTGCCAGTCGCTGTTTCCAGCCCTGTGCTGCATAGGCGAAGAATTCATTATTCAGAGCAGAACTACTGAGGCGCAAAACTCCATCACTTCCCATCTAGAAAAGAAGTGATGGCAGCAGAAGACAGCGTCAGAAATTGTGTCAACTAAGGTTAGAGAAAACCAGAGCCCTAATTAAAGGAAATGGGGAGGGATAGGGACTAGGAACAACAAAGAAAATTACCCACTGCTACTAAAGCAGCATTTTCATCACAGTCGCCCCTGTAAATGCAACCCAGCACCGGTGTGCTCTCCTCACTCATTGGTATTACTGATGGTGACTCAGTTTACACATGATTGATGTGTTTTAATCACAGCCCTTTATCTTGAGCCTACGTCTAGAGCTACTGTACACAATCAGAAATCAAGATCATTATTGTCCTTGTACATCTGCCTGGAATATGGTACAGAACAAATTAATCCAGTGTAATGGAGACGGTCACTTTGCTGCTTCTAAATAAAGCTAATACTCACATTAGCTACTACGCTGTAGTAGCTGAACACTGGATGACAGGTAACCGTGAAATAACTGCTGTAAAGTCAGCCCTGAAACTCAAAGCAGCTGTACGCATCATTTTATAGCCACCTACAGTGGGAACTCCGGAAGAACAGGACGATTATTTCTACTCTCATCTCTCAAACATTCATTGATCAAACAGCACTTGAAGTCTTAACTGCAATCTTTTCTACAGTAGCTTTTAGAAGAATCTAAATATTGAGCTCCAGTTACCACAACTGCTTATTTTCACATTGTGAGGAGAAGTCTGACTATTGAAGGAACTGTTGTAACTGAAAGCAGTAATTATCTGACATGAATTAGCAGTGGGTGTCACCTCTAGCGTGAGAAATGCACAGACAACAAAAACAAACTAGCAAATAAAGAGAGAAAGAGAAGAAAATACAGACGAGGTGACACCGCTAGAACAAACACCCGCTATTCTACATCCTTTCAGGTAACCAAGAGAGAAATGTCTGACCAGACCATTTGTCACGTAGCACTAAAGCCCAGCACTTTTTCCACCGTATCACCATGTTTAGCTATGCAGTATCCCCTGATTCTCAGTGCTCGTTGCAAATTGGAGCCAGAAAGAAGCAGTGCATAGGTACCCAGTGCACAGTACCAGAGCCCCTCAGCTGGACACCAGCTTACAGTACTGCTGCTATACGGCCTTGCTCTGCCAACAAGTCATAGGGTTTGTGGTTCAGCAGGATGGATATATGACGGTCCCATGCTTCTCGTGATGGGCATCAAGGAACATGTGTGTTAATTACAGATAGGCTACGCTGAAACCTCTGAAAGACCAGGGAGAAACAATGAAACACACAGCAGAAGCAGCAGGAAAGTGGATGAGCTGGGAGAAAGGCCATAAAAGAATCAGAGAATGGTTTGGGTTGGAAGGGACACCTTGCCACACTGGGTTTGGGTTCCAGAGACACTTCCCACTAGACCAGGCTGCCCAGAGCCCCAGCCAACCTGGCCTTGAACACAGGGCGGGATCAGCCACAACCTCCCTGGGTAACCTGTTCCAGTGTCTCAGCACCCTCACTTAAAGAATTTCCTCCTTAGTAGCTAATCTTTGAGCTTACAGCCATTCCCCCCTGTCCTATCACTACAAACTCTTGTAAAAAGCCTTTCCTTTACAGGCTCCTTCAGGTACTGGAGGGCTGCTTACTGTATAAACCCAAGTGGTGTGACACATTATGTTCTTTCTGCAGAAATCAACTTCTTCAAGAATATGCAAATCCATGGACTAACACACTACAGTGAGGTGTTAGGCACTGCTGCCTTCTGTACTCGAGCAAACAAACCAGCACTGGGTTGAAAACAGCGCTCACACCACTTCCTTCAAAGGTAAGGAGAGAAGTTACAAAGGAAAGAATCACAAGTCTTTAAATAAACAATTCATTAATCCTCAAAGAAAGGTGCTGAAGCTACCTTCAGCTTCCACATGAAAGGAGATGAAGCAGTACGTGGGTTCTACTGCAGATACCAAGATTCTATCAGTAACTGGCAGGAAAGAGCAGTACAGGCATGGAATTGCTAGCATATTTAACCACACTGAACTGCAGGCAGAGTCTTCCAGAAACTCCATTACTCAGCTGATGGCAAACAGTACAGTAGCCAGATCACTGGCCAGATCTCATAGGGAAGCACTCATCAGCCGACAATGACTTTCTGTTAATTCAGCAAGACAATCCAACTTACCCTAAGGTTACACAACCATGAGACCTCCTGCAAAGCTGGAATACACCAGAGAGATGGAATGAGCAACTTTTGAGCATCAATCCACTTTGAGACTGCATTAAACATCATATGAAACTGTGGCCAGTCAAGGGTGATGGAGCTCTTTCACCAGGCTGCATAAATCAAGGCACTATGAAGTCTGCCAGGTGATTACGATGTGAACTCAGGGACCCTGGTGTTGTAAGGACACAGGAAAAGATAGCGTTGTAGAAGGAGTTACTGCATCTTTTGTTTTACTAGCTAACATCCTTGGGAAAACAGCGCCAAGCTTGGGGGTTTCCAGTGTCTTATAAGATGTGAGAAAGAAACTGCTAGCCCCAAATTAAATGCTAGAAACAGCAAATTCGGGCAAGTTCAAGTTCACCTAAGAGGAAAAGCACAGACTGGAACCTCAGAACAGGCACACACGTTAGTGAAGTCCTAAGTGAAGTTCACAAATTCTTGTGGACCAGAGAAAACCCCACATGTGGAGTAAAAATGGAGAGGGGAGAACCCCCAGAAGAATAACAGAGAAGGAGACTGCAGTGAGTTACCTAAGAGGATGGATAAGGTTAAATATGCTTCGGTAAGAGAAGCAAGAACTAACTCCAGAAGTAGCTGCCGACCTCATGATAATCACTACTTCTGATGAACTGGCAGAGAGGAGGCTCCCAGGTGACCTTATTGTGGCCTCCAGTATCTGAAAGGGGCTACAAAAAAGCTGGGGAGGGGCTTTTTAGGATCTCAGGGAGTGACAGGACTGGGAGGAATGGAGCAAAGCTGGAGATGGGGAGATTGAGACTGGATGTGAGGAGGAAGTTCTTCACGGGGAGAGTGGGCAGAGCCTGGAATGGGTTGCCCAGGGAGGTGGTTGGGGCCCCGTCCCTGGAGGTGTTTAGGGCCAGGTTGGATGAGGCTCTGGCCAGCCTGCTCTAGGGTGGGGTGTCCCTGTCCATGGCAGGGGGGTTGGAACTGGATGATCCTGGGGTCCCTTTTAACCCTTCCAAACTTCCTCCCAGTGAGGGTCCCAGAGCACTGGAGGGGGCTGCTTGGGGGGTTTGTGGAGTCTCCCTCTCTGGAGACGTTTGAAACCTGCCTGGACATGGTCTGGGTGATCCTGTTGCAGCAGGGGGATTGGACTGGATGATCTTTTGAGGTTCCTTCTGATCCCTGATGATTCTATGACCCTATGACCCTTCCTGAGACCTGTGGTCATCAGACCACACACCTCGTGGAGGACTGAAGTAGTTGGAACAGCTGAAATGTGGACAGAAGAGCATTTAATAATGCAGAAGGTGGAAGCACACTAATTACTTACAAGAGGAGATTGCAGTGATCTGTTGTAACACGGTATGATGGAATCACTGGAGACTAAGACACTACTGAGGGATGCATGAAAGCAGCCATCATTATCCAGACTTGCTACAAATAATTTAAGATAAGAGATACAATTGGAAAACAAATAGGAAACAGAGTTGGGCAGCCCCAGAGACTTCATCAAACTTGCTCAGAAATTTGAGATCAAAGGAAACCTGTGCTGGGAACGGAACAGAAAGAATTTATTCAGTCAGTTAAAGCTCAAAGAGAACCGGATAAGGGGAAAAAAAATCTGAAAGAACTCTTAATGGCCAAAGAGCTACAGTGAATGAGACAGACATCTTCAAAATACTACGGAAAAGGCACAAAGCAGAAAGCAGATCCACTGTCAAATGAGAAGAAGAACCTAAGTTAAGTTAAAACAAGAATTTCAGATATTTATTTTTAATTTTGCTATTGTTCTGCACAGGGACAGAGGTCTGAGCAAGTTAAAACAGACACAGAAGGAGAAGCCTCTTTGCCTCCCCAGGTGACTGAGAAAAAGATCTGAAAATCATGTGAAATCACCTGAAATTGTGTGAAATCAGGCTGACGCCTTCTCTGTTCTGCTAAACTTGGAAACACTATGGAGCCTTCCTCCAACAATATCAGCTATTACCCCCGAATCAAACCTTCCTTTGCTTCCATCCCCACAAGATGCATTCTCAGCCAAGTCAAAAAGTTAAAGTGGAAATTGAAAATGCTGAAGCCAAAGGGTGTTTTTACTTTTCTATACTCTAATGATAGAGAGAGCACAATTAACCACTGGGTCTAAATTAGAATGTGAAGAAACGTGCCAATAAAGCAGTTCTTAAATACACTATTAATTTTTATGGTATATAACAAATGCTGTCCAACAGAGACAGGGTGTTAATGAGCTGGAACAACACACATTTCTTGGGAAGTTTATGTTTTATTCTGTTGAGCTTTAATTTTCTGGTTTTTTTCTGATTAAGCACAATGGTAGAATTATGTTTTCTAATTAATACTTGTGTGCAGCGCTCACAAAGGCTTTTAAACAGCCTCTCTTTATTGAAAGCAAACAAAAAAACCACCCAACCCCAAAACATATCTGCTAAAAACCTAACAGCTGTTTGCATTATGAAGCAAATGTCAAACACTCTTACCGAAAGGAACCGAGCAATCTTTCTATCAACAATCATTTCAACCCTTTTCCTCCAAGTTCCAATGAAAATTCTGCTCTGACAATAAGGCAGAGATTATTTTTGTAGCTCGACCTGAAAACGCACACTGGTGGCTCCCTAGAATCATAGAATCCTTAGGGATCAGAAGGGATCTCGAAAGATCATCCAGTCCAATCCCCCTGCCACAGCAGGATCACCCAGACCAAGTCCCACAGAAACACAGTCAGGTGGGTCTGGAACGTCTGCAGAGAAGGAGACTCCACAACCCCCCTGGGCAGCCTGGTCCAGTGCTCCGGGACCCCCCCTGGGAAGAAGGTCCTGCTGATATTGATAGGGAACCTCCTCTGTTCCAGCTGGCACCCAGTGCCCCTTGTCCTATCACCAGATGACCCTGAGAAGAGCCTGGCTCCATCCTCCTCCCACCCCCCCCCCACAGATTTGTAGACATGAATGAGGTCACCCCTCAGCCTCGATACCTCAAGTACTGCAGAGGTGCCTACTGGCAGCTTATCTGATCTTGGTTAGAATGCCCGGAGGCAAGGGCTCAGCAGATGTATTATTAACTTTCAAATGGCTCAAAACTGTCCTAATTACTTTATGAAACCACTGAAGAATCCTATATATAGGGCTTGTCTGCTGTGACACACTTCTCACATTAAAGCTGACATGGGAATGCCATGCCATGGCTGTAAATGCTCACAATACACAAACCAAGGAAAAAGAAAGAGAGAGGAGTGAGGATTCACCCCAACGAAGAGTTCAAACCCACTGAAGGAATTCCACCTTTTCTAGAAATCCCTCCTGACTTTCTCACGTTTGAGGGGAAGGACACAGACTGTCCCAAAGCTATGCAAAAGGTTTGTGCAAGAGATGGAAGGTTGAGAAAGCACACTTTGACACTTCTGCATTAAAGGCTCCAGGACATTCAAATGAAGGGTTAGCAGCGTTTACACCCCACCCAGGAAAAGCTGCCTCCTCTTTGTGTATGTGGAGAGACACCACTACCACCCTGTAATACAGAATAAATCCTAATGCTAAGGGAAACTCTCTCCAAGAAACAGAACTAAGGTCATCAGGCCTTGGAACAGGCTACCCAGGGAGGGGGCTAATTGGCATCCCTGGACATTATTAGAAGTCACTGGAGCTTAGGGACAGCGTTTAGCAGTGGGCTGGCTACAGCTGGGTTAATGGTTAGACAAGACCTTGAAGGTCTTTTCCAACCTGACCAATTCTGTGATTCTATGTTCAAGTCTGAGTACACAGAAGTAAGCAATGTAGGTACTGCGCAGCATCGCTCTGGACCAACTCCTCTGTTAGCATTAACAGTAAGAAGATCGGACTTCAAATTTGCTAACTCAGATGGTCAGCATGAAACCAGGTTGTGCTGGGAACAGTGCTGACAAGACAAGGATGTTTTGGGTACCGCTGAGCAGTTCGTATGCTGAGTCAAGGTTAATTCTGCTCCTCACCCCACCAGCAAGCAGGCTGGGGGTACACGAGAAACTGGCAAGGGACACAGGTGGAACAGCTGACCCCAACTGACCACAGGGATATTCCAGACCACATTGTGACTTGCTCAGCAATAAAAGCTGGGGGAAGAGGAAACGCAGGGATATTTGGAGTGATGGCATTTGTCTTCCCAAGTCACTGATTCAGCTGAAGACTGGAAGAACCAATGGCAGTGTTCAGATGTGGCCTAGGTTACTCATGTCTTAGCTAGTGGACAGAGGTCTAGCTGATGCAAGCAAAGGAACCCAGAGGACTACTCAGCTGACTAGCAAGTTGGCATCTACTTTACAGTGAGATAAAAGAGCTCTTCAGGCTCTGTTCATGTATTGACTCTATCTGCACAATGTAAAATAGGAATTTAGACACTTAGCACATTCGCAGATACCTAAATCTACATGGAGACCTCATTTGGAGGTCAATCCTGTCCCTCCTCTGTGTCAAACAGTGCATGAACTGGATGCTGGAAAGCTACAGAAAGGTTAGACATCAGCACAACAGAAAAGCTGTTTAAACAGAGGCAGACAGGCACCAGTAACTACTTTACATCTGCAATGGTTTGGCTGGTTTGGAGTTCAGATGTAAGAGCACAATATCCCTAAGCACACCATCACAGAACAAAAGGCTGTCTCCATGCTAAACCCTCCAAACCTTTGTTATGGTCTTCACAGACACAGAAAGATAACCCCAACATTAGAACTTGTTCTGGAAAAAGGAAGGAACCGATTCCAGTAACAGCCTGAGAAAAGACAGTGCTCCCAGTGACCAAGAGATTGACCACATCCAAACAGGATTCCAAGGTGGAGTGGAGGAAGAACAACAGAGGTCATCTGATGAACCTCATGAAGGTCTTGCTTGGTAGGCACAATGCTCTGATGTTACCCAGCTACCTTCACTTTAAGAAGAGAGCCAGAAATGCAATTTAGTGGCTCAGAAGTGAAAAGAGGGATCTAGGACTGTAACTGAACTTAGGGATCCGGTGATGCTGTCAATACGGGTAATGAAGCTGTTGTTAAGAGGTGCTATAGAAGATTGGCTTTGGCATCCGTGGGGTGATGCCTCAAGAAGGTTTAGAGATAGAGCAATAGGGGGCAAAGAGAGAAACCCACTCTCAGAAAGGAAAGGCCAAGCTTGCTAACTTCTCCACCATTTAGATGGCTCCACGGAGTTGAGCAAATAAAGTAAAATACAATAAAATAGGACTCTGTTCTGTGGACCACTGCCAGAACAAGTTTATTTATAAAAGGAGAGGTTAAAGTTGGGGTCAACGTGAAAACAGTGGTACATTTCTCTCAGACGTAGATGGCTGAACGTTAATGCAAGAACTACAAATGGTACGTAGGAGGACGGGGAGGGTGTAGTTGACAATCAACATTTTGACTTAATTAGCAAAATGGAGATCTGGTGATTCATGTGACTGATGGTTACGTTAAAGACTGAAGCACGTTTGGGAGACAAAGAAGACAACAGAAGCAAGAAAGCATGTTTCAAGTGGACACGCTTTCCTAAGTGCAGAACTAGCTGGAAAAATCCCCAAGAACATGGTGGGAGCGAAAAAGGAGTTAAAGAAAATTCACAGTTCTTTAAATAAACAATACTGAGCGTATGGAGTGCAAAGCCTCCTGCAAAGGAATAATGGGGACTGTACAATGAGACCACATTGTCTTCGTCAGGACCTCACTGCGGATCTCCCAGCATGAGCAGAATGGAAATGAGGTCAATCGCTAAGCAGGAATCCCAGAGCAGAATGTGCTGTAATGGGCCAGGGTTAGACAGAGCTGACAAAGGACACATCCAACTCTGGAAGAAATAATTCTGTAAGTATATTATAGGGAAGAAGATGATGAAAGAAGTTAGTTCACTGTGCAACACAGAAAAAAATCAGAGGGATACAGAGACAAAGCTAATGCTCATGCTGGCTCTTTCTGCATCCATCTTCATCATAATGTATTGAGATGCTTAATAGCATTAACGCTGGCATCAAAAGGCTAAAGCGTTAGAGCCTAACCTTAAACAAGCGAGTAGCTGAATAAATAATACTTAAATGCATTCAAATCATCTGGGCTCGATGGACTAGCCCTGAAATGCTGAAGCTATTTCTGAACTATTAAAAGACGATTACAGCGCAGGAAAGAGGCAAACTGCAAAATTGGCTGTGTGGGCTTTATGTGCTGAGCACGGCTGTAGCACCCGTGTCTAAAGAAGAGGATAAGCACAACTAAGGATTTAGAGAATAAGCCAGCTTTGGAACACTGTGGCCCTCCACAGACAACTGATTCATTTTTGAGATGCTCTAGGGTGTCCTAAGGGATTCATAGGGTCACATTTTGGGCAGATACAGTCCAAAACCTACAAGGGAACTACAGCCTTTTGAAGAAGCTGGGTACTAGATTACATAGTACAGCACATCTGAACTGACACGAGAAACCTATGTTTAAATAGCTTGCTTGCACCTATTGCCTTCAAGCCCTGGAGAACATGTGCAGTGATTAAAGCACGAGGTATCACACTACACACAACCGCCTGGAAGTTAACAAGGAGCTGATCAACAGCCAACATGGATTTGTCAAGAATAGGTCACGTCAAGTCAGTGTATTTCCTTTTTGACAGTATAAAAGGCTTTGTGATAGAAGAGAACCAGCTCAAGTTTTCTATCTTGAATGTAATGATGCTGTGTCAAATGACATGCTGAACCTAAGCTAGGATATATCGATTGGAATTAGGTGGCTACAGAACTCTTTACTTAGGAAACTATTGTTTATTTGTCATCAACTGGGAGGTTGTATTTCAGGGGCCTTAGAAAAAATCAGAAGGAATTCACACGTAACATCAGTCAGAGAGGGATTGAGTCCATCAAATCCTACCTATGAAATGCAGAATTCTCTTGTTGGAGTTGAGAATTACTTTGGAAACAACAGGGCAAGCACGGCATTGCAACACAGGGGAAGGCAAAGGTTCAGGCTCTTGTAGTAATACTTTACTTGTAGTAATATTTTACTAGAGAAATATAAAATGAAGAAACAGTGGCTGTGTAGTGTTTGTGTGATAGAAGTATTTGTGGCTTACGAGCTGATCACCAAGTGGATATAAGTCAACCTTGCTATAAAATTGCAAAGAAGGCGAACACGACGCTGGAAGTTATAAATGGGAGAACTCTGTAAACCCGCAGAAATCAGTTCTGCTCTCCCTGGGGTCACTTGTCACTTGAGCTGAAGTAATATATTTGTATTTGACTGTCGAAACTCAAAACTTCTGTGAAGTCCAAAGGAGAAAAATGCAGCTGAGCACAGACTTAAGGTCCTAGATTTACAAAGGCTGCATTAATAAGGGCTGCTTCTCAAACAAACGCCAGAACAACCCAGGGAGATGGGGAATGGGTTGGTGCCTCACAGCGTCGAACGCTTTCATCTTTGAAGGCTATTTTAAAAAGAACACAGCGGTCTCCATGCTCTCCATGTAGATGCCAAACTGAACAAAGAATAACAGAAACACAAGAAAGACTCCGATGAAACTTTGAGGAGAACTAACTTTTAACAGTGAAAACAGTAAGGGACTAGAGTGATTTGGAAAGGCTGAGAATTTTCCATCCTTGAAAAGCCAAACCCCCTTTGAGACAGTATCTCTCGAGCCAGACAGTCATCGTTGATGCCGCCTTGGTGCAGAGAAGACTAGATAAACTTGTACGTCAAGATATAGAAAATGTTGGAGAAGTTTAAAAATAAATGAGTAACAAGTGCTTCACAGCTCACGAAGATAAAAGGATGGCATATCGAGACACCATCTTTTACATCACAATTAAGAAGAAATCTATGAGTGCTCTTGCGTGCATTTCCCTTCTGACCAACTGACAGTCTTATTTTAAACACAGGAGTTTAAGTCAGTCCTTGCATTCTGTCTTCAACACCTCAAGCCTCTCAATGCCCTTCGAATGGAGCCACTTACTCTCTGCAGTCCAGTGTGTCTGACCACAGCTCGTGATTTGTGTCTGGAATGAGTGAGCACCTGGACAGAATGACCTGCAGAAACACTCTGATTTCATAAGGTAACGGCTGAGGTTTGCCTGTGTGTGATTTAAACCTTAGAATGCAACTAGTTCTGAAATCTCTCAAACAGATCCAGAACACTGCACTCTTCCTGGCTTCGCTGCTATTGTGGACGCATTCTCTCAGTTTCTGGGACTGTCCTTCTCAAATAGAAACCCATGGTATCAGCCACCACAACTGTGTTTTGTGACAGCTGGAAGGAATCTTAGTTGTTGACCAGCTCCTTCGCTAGCGATTGATAGTTTGAAGTATATTAGAAGTCAAGTTAGCTACTTTCTGATCTGGAGGCTGAGTATGATGCCCCTGTACAAGACTTCACATTAAGCCCAGGAGTCAGGATTTAGCACTGGGAAATACAGAAAGAACTAGTACAAAGGCATACATATAAAATGTTATACGCTCTGTCCATACCAGTAGTTTCCAGGAAAGAATGTTACCATCACCAAATGGACAAGGTATTAAAAAGGGGAATGGAACTCATTACTAGAGGTGCTCTCGTCAGACCCTGGACTGTTTAATTTCTGACTGACACATTCTTCTGAAACTTTAACAAGGTCTGCTTGCACTCACATAAACCTACATTCTCTATAATAATGCAAAACAATGATTTCTCTGTTCATTACTCCGGCTAATGATCTGGGAATCAATTATGTCAAGGAGTTCTCCACAGCTCCAGCTCTCCCTGTCAAGTAATAGTTGGCAATTACAAAACTTAACTTTTATCCAGCTGAAAAATACTTCTAAGTGAACTGACATGTATTTCCAGTATGAAAATCACTGAGGAGGTTTCTCCCTTTCCTACAGAGTACTGCTGACTGTTCAAGTATGCCATTACCCACCTCAAAGTCATTTTTCCAATTATCCATCACCATTCAAAGAGCTTGTGATAAATGGGACCAAACTAAAGGAAGCTGCAACAGTTGGTAAGTCTGTAATGGAGAACGGTGAGGAAAGGAAAACCAGCTCTAGCTGTCACAAAAACCCTGTCGCCTCTGTTAAATAACGGCTGCTCTTCTGATGATAGTGCTTCTGCTGCACAGCTCCATGTGAAGCAAAGGGACTGTATTTTTCAGCAGTCAGTAATATGTGACTGGTATGATAAGGTAACACTATCACATGAAATCAGAGGTTGAACTAACTAACCCTTGACTACTGCAAAGAATAAGTCATGTAGATAAAGCTCGTGTAAGATCATGTAAATACCAATTACTAGGAAAGCTGTCAAAGAAAGATTGCAATTTCTAGACATTTCTATTTTCCATAAATATTTCAGTCCATTTGATAACTGTGTAGCCACATAACTGTGGCTACTACTCATGTAGAGCATCCACCATCTTCTGTTTGTACCAGTTACATTCTGCCAGCGACCAGGTTCAGATAGCTTTTGATTTCCCACAAAGAGAACCTACAACCTCTCCAGGGAATTTGTGCCCTCACTACAAAAGGGTTTTTCTTATGTTCATATGGAATTTGTGGCCGTTGCCTCTGGTCCTGTCACACCCTCCCTGCAGGTACTTACACCCATTGCTGGGATTCACAATTCTTCCCCCGCTAAGTCCCAGATCTCCAAGAACTTTCTTCATGTGAGATGCTCCAGTCGCTTAATCCTCGCAATGGCTCTTGACTGTAGTCTCCAGTAGCTCCATCTCTCTCAGCTAGAGAGCCAAGAGCTGGACAAAGCAGTCTAGGTGTGGCCTTATCAATTGTGAGTTAGATCAGATGGTCCAGCAGGCTCCCATCATGATGATGTCCATACCACCAGCCTCTCCACTGACACTGACCCTCAAGAACTGAACCAGACTGTAATCCACCCTACACGACCGCTCTATGAACACACACTGCGTCCCCTTGAGGGCAGCCACTCCCCTTGTCCTGTCTTTTCTCAAGAGAAGCAAAAGTTCCTCAATGGGTTTGCTGTGTTTCAGTAAGGGAGAGCAGCGTGTGCAGAGAAAGGCGCAGTGAGGCACTGGAGAGGCACAGGAACAGGGTGGGGAATGAACAGTGAAAGAGTTGGTAATTACCAAGTTTAATAGCAAATGTTGATTTCAGGTCTTGAGGACACAGATGGTAGGAAAGTGGCAGTAATGCAGTTGGAAGCTGCAGAGCATTTTAAAAAAACAGACAGGGTTTGCCAAAAACACAGAGGCAAAAGGAGAGCAACTGTTCCTTCGCCTAAGATAAGGAACACTCAGAGGCTCCTCACAAACACAGAAGGACATCCACACATTTACATTTACAACTCCGAAGAAAAAGCCATCCTTTCTTACAACAGTTTCCTCAGATTTAAAGCCAACAATGGAAGAGGTTCTGAGTTTAAGTAGGTAAACAGCCCTGTAAGGAAACTGCTTCTGACAAGAGGCAATTATCAGGACCTTTTAGCTGTTGTGATCACAGAACAGCTGCAGTAAAGCTGAGAAGTACGGGAATGACAAGACAGAGACATCCAACACGAAGGAATTCACTGACAGCAGTACTTGCTTCTAACCGGAGCTGCTCCTGGGACAACAAACTCTGCACCCCTAGCCTCATGTTGTAGGTAGGTGACATGGAAAGGTACCAGCTTACATCACGTCTCTCACAGCCATTCTGATGTAATACAACTTGAGTGCTTGTGCTCACTCTGTATAATCTCTCCCCCATGGGTCTCACCTTTTTGCAGTAGAGTCCAACCTGACCCAGCATATGGCTAACTTTTATTTAGTCCTGATTACAAAGTTTTCAATCCTTATCCAAAAAACTCTTGTCATTCTCAGCTGATCATCAACCTAACATAAACAGTTTGTCCCTGAACACAAAATGAAAAGACAGATTCTGAAGACAGATGGTGAAAGTAATTCTGAGTATTACTTCAGTCCTTTAAAAAATAACCAGCTGACAGCAGTACTTGCTTCTAACCGGGATGAAAAAGAAACTATCTGGTACTATAGGAGTAATTGCTTCAGACAAGAGGAGAAAAGGGAAGAAAGCCTTTTAAAGAAAGAAACAAAGACCTTTTCCATCTTCGCTAAAGTGGGAAATGCGCCGAGTAAGGCAGAAGAATTGCAAACATATGTTTGCAAAATGAAATGTGACTGGCTAATTTAGCCCTTGTCTGTATGAAGAAGACAAGTGGGATAGCTATCTTCATTCCAATACACTGCCGTGTCAAAAAAGACAATGGAATCCAATCTGGCTGATCTCAGATGCAAGAAATGAAGTGGAGTTAAAGGAGAACAGTAAACCTGACAAAATGAAAAGATACAGGGCGTTATAAAAGGAAGCAAAACCCGAGTAAACCCAGAAGCAGAGTATGAAGCAAACGGTACCTTCCAACTGCCTTCAGCTTACAGAAATTACCAGTAAAATGCTTTTTGTCTATTCCATCCGTGGTACCAACACCACTCCCAAGCATAGCTGAACACACAGGGAACAGCCAGTATTTATGAAGGTACTAGAAGAGGCACGTAAGCCTGGAAGAGAGAAGGTAAAATAGAAACAGACGTAAGCTGTGATCAAAACAAGCCCGTCTGAAAAAAAGAAAGATGCTTGGAGGATATGAGAAAGAAAAACATTATTGAATCCTCCAGTGATGCTCCTATATGGGGGATGGCAGGCACGACAAAAGGATGCAAACAGTCTGTGAATTTAGCTTTTGATAAACGACACGTGTCTCTGACCCTGAGAAGCAGAAGGTAGGGGGATGTTACATGGAACCATCTAAATTGAGCCTTTTCTGATAAATGAGAAGGCTCCTAATGTCTTTTTTCTAGGCACCAGAAAACATTGTCCTGCTGTGCATAAATAAATAAACAGCTGTGTGGTCTGAACACAGGAGAACAGAGTAAGGAAATCCGAGTTTAAGTAACTCAGAGACAATGAAGAGCAATACTCTCAAATAATTCGGATAACCTCCTCAACCTCTTTTCCCCTTTTTTATTTAAGCAAAATAAATATACTGAACAGAGGAGGGGGAGGGAACGGGAGAGGGAGGGAAAGAGCAAGAGTGAAGTGAAGGAAAGTAACTTCAGCAGAGGCATGGAGGGATGACTTCTGCTTGCTCCTCTTTCTCCTGCACCTGCATCCAAGATCCTGTTTCAAGTCCTTGGCTGTCTTCAGACTAAGGAATGTTGTGTTCTGCACCAAATTCCAGTGCAGCCCTACAGTGGTAACACCAGAGGCACTGCAGACCAACTCATGGCACTCAATTACTAGCACTCTGCAAGGAAGGAACAGCTGGAACACTTGATACGAATTGCAGTAGGGCCAGGTATCCCGAACAGACACCATCTGAGGCACAGCAGTCACTGGGGTGGCTTTGCCTCACCATTTACATACACAGATACACTCTGACAGCACGACTCCTAGCACAAAGTCTTCTAAAAGTGCAAGTCCTTTCCCACGCCAAGGGAGCTGTGTTACTACTTTATCTTTTTAGTGATCATTCTGTCAAGTGTGAATGGAACTGGTATTGGGTACAAGATCCTCTTCTGAAAAAAATGCTAAGAGCTGAGCACCATGCCTTGGGCAGTTTGTTTGGAGGGAAGGGGAGGAACAGAAGCTTCACCAGTTTGCATCAGAACAATCATGAACACAGGGCCTCTCACTCTCCAGAAGGATTTACAGATAAGGATGCTGTAGAGACAGCTGCAGCTCTTGTACCTTCAGCCTTCACTGGGCACAGCACCACGTGCCACAGCAGCTAGACGTGCTGAGTTAAGCCTTGCTAGAGACAAATGTAATTGCAACAGTTCTGCTAACACCTCTGCAAATGTTGTTTGTAAAGGTGAGAGAAGGTTTACGTGTGACAAGAGCTTGTCACTGGGGCTTTACAAACGAAACAACAACTTCCACAACACGGATGCGGTGCGGTGGAAAACACGGGTTCATGTTTCTGACACAGAGTGCCCAAGCCTGCAGAAACACATAAACACGACACTTGATCAACAGCGTAAAGCCTCCTACCCACTCAGGTAGAAGGGCTGATCCTGAAGAGGACCCCGAAGGATTATTGCAGACAAGCAAACAAGAATTTCATTACCACATCAATCCCAGCAGCCAGACTGCAGTGCAATTGCAGCGAGCCTTACAGGACTGCATGAGAGGAGCTGAAAGAATATTCCCCTCGCTAAAGCCAACGGGGATTCTGAAGTAAAATCCTTCAGCCTTCAACTTATGTAAAGTGAAACTGATGTTTGTTGTCAACACAGCACTGTGGACGTGCAGATACAGCGGCCCTACAGCTGTGTTAGGTAAGAAAGGTATCAACTTGCAGCACAAGGACAGAGGGGGCCAGGCAGGGGCAGGAACCTCACTGAACATCCCCTGAGCCCCAGAACCTTACTGAAAATGCAGCTTAAGTGCTTTGGAATTCCTTTGCCTCTCTGGTCTACAAGACAAATGCATTAAAACTACCCGACTAAAGCACAATAGAGCACCCCCTCTGCTATCCACACTAACCTATGAAACTGAAGAAAACCTGTCAGCGAGGGGGAGAAATGTGACATCAAATGATCTTCAATTACTACAGGCACGGCGGTGCCGATTTAACAGCTTCAGAATGTGCTTGGGTGCAGAAGACACGTTACGTTTAGCCCGCTACTGCAAATGTTCTCCTCTGAACTAAGTGCTTTGGTCAAAATGCTAAAACTGTTTCAGTGTAAAACTCAAACATTTACAGGAACACAATCATAAATATTTGAAAGCTCCTGATGATAGAGAATTGAAAAGGACAAGTACAGGGATGCAGAAAAGCCAGCTAAGTGAGAGAAGGTAAGCATTTAGCTCCAACGACTCAATGATTCCATGCAGAGAGATGTTAAACCAAGGGGCAAATAATACATGAAGGAGTCAGAATGCAGTTTGATGGCTTATAAAGAAAATGCTGGAAAAGTCCAACAGCAAACACAGTCCTCAAGGACAGATGAAGTTAAGAAAGCAAAGAGGGAGATGGTTACGCTGCTCCAAGAAAGGCACTGTGAGAATAAAACTTCATGTACTCTCTTTTAATATAACCCAGTCAGATCTCTAATAACCAGGAATTACTTTATTCTTTTAATTACACACAATAAAATAAACCCTAAGCATCAGAATGGGAGATTCCACACCTCTCTCCTGGTCTTCAACAAGTGTAAGACTTTGGTGTGTTATTCATTACCTGCTGTCCACTGCAGAACTCAAACCAACGAGTTCAACAACAACGGTTACCTGTTGTTATCTTTGCTCACAAGGCAGGAACAAGAATTAATCTGATTCATTCTACAGGAAAACAAAGAGGTTTTGAAATGAAATTCTTTAGGTGACCTCCCCACAGGGTTTTCTGTAAACAGAACAGGGCAAGTCCTTTTTTCCACGCCAGGCGAGAGAGAGGCTTTGCAAGGTTACTGAATCCACCTGCAAGAGCCAGCATCTATCTGAACGGAGAGGCCAAGAAACACAGCGCCTGCACTGACCTCCACACGAAGGATGCTGTAACGTTACTGCATAACCATACTCGCACTGACCCAAGATGTAGTTATTATTTTGGGATTCACTGATTTAGAAATGAAAAGGAAGTGATTAAGGTGGGCTTTGACCCACTTTAGAATCCTAGAATCATTAGGGATAGGAAGGGAGCTGGAAAGATCATCCAGTCCAATCCCCCTGCCACAGCAGGATCACCCAGACCAAGTCGCACAGGAACACAGCCAGGCGGGGCTGGAACCTCTCTGGATGACTTGATCGACTCTGGATGACTTGATCTAGTTGAGGCTGTCCCAGCTCCCTGCAGGGGGGTTGGACTAGATGACCTTTGGAGATCATTTCCAACACAATGCATTCTGTGATCTCTTCCTGGAAGCTTACTGCATGGATGTGTTTCCCTTCCACTTCTCCGTATCCCAGTGATAACTGCAGGAATTTCACTCCCCAGTAGCAGAAACAAGGAAAGCTGGTGTAGACAAGACCCTGGCAGCTGCCGTTGCTGTTCAGCCACCTGTCGCACAGACCCGCTACTCATCCTTCGCACAACGCACATTGTTTAATTAATATTTGAACAGTCACTGCTGCAATCTAGATACAGAGAGAAGCTTCCTGCTTTGAAGATGAGTATTTGCTGAGCCTTGGTCAGGAAGGCTGCTGCTACATGTAATTATCAGTGTGCTGCGTTACTATTAGAAGCAGGGATATCTTTGATGAAAATTCCATTGTTCCCTAACAGGTGAATGCTCTAATTAGAGCTGAAAAGAGAAATATTTTGCTGGGATTTGTTACAACGGTAATCCTTTGTGCAGAGCGACTCTGCTTTCCTTATAGTTCCTGTACCCACATGTGTTCTTCATTGCTGGCTCAGTCATCTCATTCTCCTGGGGCATCGCCCAACAGCTCTATCAGCTGAGCTTTAGGGTGTCTGAGCTTTGAAGTCCATATAAATTAATAAAGACTTGAAAACCTGATGTCCAACCTGAGTTTTCCAGTACCCCAGGATACAAATATTAGAGCAGTCTGCTCAACACATACAGATTCAAAGAATCATTATGGATTGGAATGGACCTTGAAAGATCATCCAGTCCAATCCCCCCACCACAGCAGGATCCTCCAGACCAAGTCCCACAGGAACACAGCCAGGTGGGTCTGGAACATCTCCAGAGAAGGAGACTCCACAACCCCCCTGAGCAGCCTGTGCCAGTGCTCTGGTACCCTCCTTGGGAAGCAGTTCCATCTCTGGGACATGCCTGCTTCTTTGAATGATGTCCACGTACTATTTCACTTCGAGCCCAAATGAAAGCAAATAAAAGCCTTGATAAAACCTATCTACCATGACGGCCAACTTGCTCCAATTTCTTTTATAGGCGTTTTGAACACAGAATATTACACGCAGGCCTCATTGCTACTGAAATAAAATGTAAACTAATATACAAGCTGAAATCAATTTCAAGTGTGAATAACTGATGACACAATTCATCTTTTCCTAAGGGAAAAAAAAAGGGGTAATGACACCACACTTCAACTTTTCAACAGCATCAACATCAGCACAATTTTTCCCAACTTCTTCTATTCTAGAACAACCCTTTCTCAGACCTTTTGCTCCCTGGGCATCCATGGCTCCTGCTCTACAAAGGGTTCTCACAGCTCCCTGAGAGCAAGCAGAAAATGTAGAAACAAGAAGAAAAATCACAAAACTCATCCCAGGAAGCTCCCGACTTGACCCTGAACTGTTTTGGAACCTATCAGACTAAGCAGGCTAGAGAGCAGAGTTAGTTATTTATAATCAATGCTGCATGCAAGAAAAAGAAGAAATAAGAAAGCTCAACTCCCTTAACTAATGGTTTCTAAAAATGCTTATTCAAAGTGACATATGCACGACAAGTTTCAGGCAGCATGATTTAAGGAGGAGGATTTACACCGCCCAGAAAAATGGTGTTTATGACAGAAATGACAAAAGATCATTCATCACAAGGTTTTTCTATGTGAGGCAGTAATAAAGCCTAAATGAGACTGCACTTCATTAGTAATTTATTTCACAGATCACTCTATATACACAAATAGCATAACTCTATTAGATTTTTATAGTGCCATTCATTACGGCACTTCACCTACGACATCCACGTGACAACGCAGAAAAGCAGCTATCTCTGGCGAAGACACTGCAGAGCAATGCACAGGCAGGAAGCACCTCGATGGAACGGAACCCTCAGAGGTGGGCACACAACTCGAAGAATAGTTGTATTCAAGTTTTGCTTGTCTGCTTGATTTATATAATAGAAATAACGAAATAAAAGACTGAACGTCACTGCCTTGTCCCACTGGGGAGAGACTCAACGCAGAGCTCCCCAGTTGGAATTGTCTTCCATCTCACTTGATCCCTGAGCACTACAATGCCACATCCATGTGCCATGGGAAGGAAAAGAATACCAGTTCAGCTGCTTTCACCAGTCTGTGCCTGGGATGATACTCTTTAGACATAGTGCTCGACATCTCAAGAAAAGGGATGTGACTCTTTCACTACTAAGATCTCCACGAATAAGGACTGGGGGTTCTGTCATGTCCACCACAGAACGATCTTCAAGCTATCACACTGGGAGGCCAAATGGTTCCATTAATCTTCCAGAGAAGAACAGAGGCTCTTGTCCTCCAAACACACATTCATAGCATCATAGAGTAGTTTGGGTTGGAAGGAATGGATCTTTAAGATCACCTAGTTCCAACCCCCTGCCATGGGCAGGGACATCTCTCACCAGACCAGGATGCCCAGAGCCCCATCCAACCTGGTCCTGAATGTGTCCAGGGATGGAGCAGCCACAACCTTACTGGGCAACCTGTTCCAGCGCCTCAGCTCCCTCACAGTGAGGATGTTATTCCTATGGTCTAATCTGAATCTAACATGGCATGCTGTTCAAACCCTCAGAACTCTGTGAGAAGACAACAGGAGGAAGGCCACCAGTAAAGGTCTCATGACAACTGCTCTTGTGTGACTGCTTCTCTTGTGCAGTAACAGCGTCCAACTACGCACTGTTGGGCCTCTGAAATCACACCCCCTCGTGAGCTACATGCAAACACCTTCTGAAATAAAAATGGAACAGAAATCCACTGCTTTTCACTGGTGAGGTGTGATTCAATCCAACACATACTCCCTTGATCTTCTTGCCAAAACCACTGCTGTAAGAACGCTGATAAGGAGGTGAATGGCTTGTCAGTTCTAGGGCTTCCCTTTTAAAAAGTACCTTTTAAAGTAAGGAACTTCGAAATGTGATTCGTGAACACTGAGATCTTTGAAGGTTGAGGAGAAAATATGATT
The DNA here is from genome assembly GCA_013397515.1 of Upupa epops. NCBI lineage: Eukaryota > Metazoa > Chordata > Aves > Bucerotiformes > Upupidae > Upupa > Upupa epops. Next base: position 125,345 of record VZRI01004174.1, on the reverse strand, counting down.
TCACATACAATTATTTCTTCTTTCTCTTCGGGTAAATTAACTAGAAAGAGAAAAAGACCTCAAAACTACCAGGAAAATATTTGCTGGGCACTAATTTCAGATCTGTTTTACAGCAGGGAAAGAGGTTCTCTTAACCCTGACAGTACTGCCTTGGACTGTCCTGGGTGAGCTTGAGAACACACACATTTACACCGTACTCAGTGCCTCTGGTTTTAATGTGCTCTGTCAATGATGCCGTTATCAAAGGGCATCATTTTAGCCCGCGATATCAAGTACCTAGTCCTGTAGGAGGCTGAGGGAATGTGCTTCAACACACTTCTTCTGTCCCTTTTCTCCTCATGTTGCACTGCTCGCCCCTGTGTTCTCTGCTAGGCGCTAACAGTTTAAGAATGAAACCAATGCATTTAACACGCTGGTTTAGGACACAGGTTTTAATGGAATTCTCCAGTTACATTACAACAAGGCTACGGACCGTCTGCGAAACCTGCCCTGCCCTGCTTGGGTGAGTTAATGGGTCTGAACTGAGACAGGAGTATTGCCCACTGAAACTGGTAATCTGGAGGTGAGGCAAGGGCATAAATGAAATGGGTTTTGGTCTCTTGGCTATTTTAGCTGCTAGACATGCTGGAATGGCTCTTTTTCTTGCTCTAAGCAGCCCAGGAACGGACCAAAAAAATGCAGAAAGGACTAAACATTGTAGGAAAACCCATGAAATAAGCTTTTATTTCCACCCTCTTCTTCCCCAAACTGTTCTCTTCAACAGACCTGATTAACAAGCCACATGAACCTACAGCCCTGAGCTCTGAACAAGAACTTCCTCACAAAAGGAGCGAATGAATGGATTAAGAGGTGACGAGAAGAAACTAACAGAACTTAAATTGACCTGGACATCGCTGGCAGAGGGCCCAGGAAGATCACAGAGGAAGAGACTCGGCGTAAATAAAATCTTGAAGATGAGAAATTTACCTTTGACACCATAGGTAGAAAAACTAATTAAGAGATTTGGCAAGTTCAGAAGACCTGCTGGCCAGTTTCCATTCAGACATATCAGGTTGCTGCAGAGGTTCAGAAAAGAGAGGAAGCGGGAGCTGCCTGACGCTCAGATAAACTTTACAGTCATTCTACATCTAACGGTTTTGCCCTAAGAAAGCATGGAAAATGACTTCTGATTCTGCCACGGACCAATTCCTAGTCAATCAAATCAGGCTACGCAAGCACGCTGCAAAAAAGTCTCATTAAAGAAAGAAATATTGCATGATGCTACTTACCTGCCTGTCTACTTCTGGAAGCAAAAGCAGGAGGTATTGTTGAAAATGCTGAGGTAAAGAAGCAAAGGTGTGTTTATTTATTAAAGCCCTCAGGTTAGTGTTCACTAGGATAGATCCTGGTGTTTCTATGTCGATATCCTCAGCTTTGGTCCATTTCAAATGCCCTGGAGTAAATAAACAGAAATAACTTCAAAAATAAATGAAGAGAATAAGAACAATGCAAGTTTTTAGCTTTTAGTGCATAACCCAGTAAGCTCCAGACAAATTCAGCTCTGAGAAGGGTAACAGAGCCTTTTCAGGGAGTCTTAACACCCTCTTATATTCCCCATGGTTGTCTCCTGAGCTCCTACAGGATCCATGTTCCAGTCAACATCTGAGCTGACATCTTCTTACTTCCATGAGACCAACTCATGAGCTCATGAGACCAACTCAGCTCAGCAGCACTAGAGCCTTTTCCTGCCAGGCCATCAACATAACTACAAACCAAGCAAAATGCTGCTTGATGAGGCTGCTGTGAATCAATCACAGAGAGAGAGCTTCTCCTGCACCATGCTCCACATCTGCCGTGCACTGTGGCCCACGCAACTTGTCCCTGCTGAAAGCTACCTGTGTGAGCAGGCAGTGATCGTAGCCATGGGAATATTTATAGAGCTCAATTAGTGAGCTTAAAATTAATTAATTAATTAGCTCAAAACATGTGTTTTCAGAAGTGTTGCAGACCCTACGATCTCAGGCGACGACAGCAGGGGTTGTCTAGAAAACAGGGTCTGTGAGGAAAAATACAAACCTGGGAATGAGTAAGGTACTGACTCGTCAGAGGGAAGGGGAACTGGTGCTACTCAGTGGAGAGCAGAGGGAGTGAGCAGGAAGAAATACTGCTGTGAAGATACAGGGAAAAGAGAGCTTTCAACTAGCAAAGACAAGGAGACGCTGGACTAGGTCCACTGGGAGATATTACAGCAGAAGGTGTTAAGAATATGTTTGACAAGTGAATGACAGGTGTAGAACTGATTTTGCCCACTGGATGTCCCATGTAGTTATTATTTGGTCATTATTTCTAGGATAATATGTAAACCACACTGTTTAAAGCTCCTTAAAGAGTAATTACTGCTACCTTCTTCAGGGCACATACCTCCTGCTCAAATCCTTCTCTCAGGACTAATAGGCTGCTATGATACTGAACATGGAAATGAAGAAGGTTTTCTAGGTGGCTGGGAAAACTCAAAGTGCTAAGTGCTCCCCTCTGCCTTTGGCCTGCAGTACTTTCAAATACATCCAACATGCTGCAAAAGGGGTCTTAGCTGAGTGGTACACAAACTCCAGCAGAATCTCTATAAAAACTATTGGAAAGAGCATCCCACTGCTCTGAGCAATGATGGCATTCACACGGGCCCCCTCAGCCAGGATTACGACTGACAGGAATCACTATGCTTTACCAGTGGGGGAATCTGGGGATACTGGTTATAAGGAACCACTGTGATGCCACCAACTCGTTAACAGTAGCATTAATAAAGTTGGATGGATGGGCTGAGGGGAATTGTCTGAGGGACAAGAAGGCCAAGTGCTGGGTCCTGCAATTGGGTCACAACCACCACAGGCATTGCTACAGGCTGGGGGATGAGGGGCTGGAGACCTGCCCAGCAGAAAAGGACCTTGGAGTGCTGGGAGACAGCCAGCTTCATAGGAGCCAGCAGGGTGCCCAGGTGGCCAAGAAGGCCAACAGCATCTGGCCTGGATCAGGAATAGCGTGGTCAGCAGGAGAAGGGAAGGTCTTGTGCCCTTGGACTCAGCCCCAGGATTACTCTGTGATTCTGTAAAAATCATGCAATTCAGATTTCCTGGAAGGCCTCTTGTAGTGCCCCCTGAAAGGCTGTACTGTCACCCAGAAAATGTACGGCTGACAGAAAACCCAGCAGATTTGTGTATTAGAAAACCTTGCCTTCAGCCACAGCCTCCCACAAACATTCTTGCAATTTCCTTTCACTTTTCCACAGACGACAATCACTGAACGAGACAAGAATTACTCTGCACTCAGCACACGATAACCTTTCCCAACGCATATTTCCAACGTGCTGTATGTCAGTACAGCAAGGACTCCATCACCAACGACTGAATGCCCCGCTACAAAGGACAATTGTATGGAGAAAGGCTCGTTTTCATGAATGCATCACAGTAAAATGTCCTCCCCATCTGTTCCACCCACTAAATAGAAATGCAAGAGGAACACAGTCTCCGAGCCTAACACGAGTAGCTTGATGTATCTGACTGTAGTGCCTGTATCTATACTCTTGTTTAATCAATACAGAATACACATCCTCGTGGTCCAAGTGACTCAAAACGGAGGGAATATTTTCCCCAGTTAACTATTCATATCCTATGGAGAGACACACAGCCAGAGGGGAGCCAAAACAAACCGGGATACAGGATGCACAGTCACCGGGGTTCTTCAGCAGCTGGTTTTTCAACAGTGTGAAAAGCCAAAGGCAGTACCAGAGAGCCAAACCTAACTCTGTGTGCCTGGGTCACACATTTCCTCACCTCTTTTACTTGCTGCTGCTGCTGCTTACAGGCTACTACAGAGGTTTCTCCAACCTGTGGAAGCAATAGGTACATTGTTCCTAGGATGAGAGACCAGTGGCTCACAGCGAATGTCCAGCTCAGCCCTACAAAACCCAGTATCTGTCCAGAAGGGCAACAAATTCCCTCTCCTGCAGCCTTCCTATGGGTAACTGAGGAACATTCTGCGTGTCGTGTAGTTTTAATCAGATTTAGCGACGGACTGGGAGTCGTGTGGAAAGTCCTGGTTGTGTGAAATACGACCAGCGTATTCTGTAATACACCGCTGCCGCATCGCTAATCGTAAGTCTGAGAGGAGTTTATGACAAAGCATTCATCAATGTTTTTTTCTATGTATTTCCACTGAGAAAGGCATTGTACAGTTGCTACCAGAGTCTGGAGGGGGGTATCACTGCCCAAATCAACCCGAGAATCTGGAAGATGAGAGAAACTCAAGTCTACAGACTTGGAAAAGAAGGGATTAGTCTCCAACATAGAGAATTAACTATGAAAAAGATGGGAACACCATGATCCTACATCAAAGTATGAAAATCAAGATGGGAGAAGGCTAGAAATCACATAGTTGCCAGAATCAGAGAACTAAAAGGGGGAAAATACATCCTATTTACCCGGAGCTAAGGCAGACTGTCAAAGGCAGCACACAGCGGACGCTGAGCACATCAGCAGAGCCCCAGACTATCAATCAGTGTCTGGAACCGAATCACACACTATCTAACACACTGGACCCATTCTCAAGGATAGTCAACAACTGCTCTATTAGCATCCCAAGACATTTCATGTAATAAGAGAAACATTCAGCTGGTATAAGAAAAGATACTTCAAACAAAGTTCCTCCTATTCAAAGCTGTGTTGTCCCTAAAGGTCAGAGGACTCTATCTGAAAACACACAATGGTGGGGGGTCAGAAGGGAATTCTGGAGAGCATCTAGTCCAATGCCCCTGCTAGAGCAGGTTCTCCTAGAGCAGATCCCACAGGAACGCGTCCAGGTGGGTTTGGAATGAATCCTGAGCAGAAGACATCACAACTTGTCTTGGCAGCCTGTGGCAGTGCTCTTAGCTCACTGTGAAAACTCCCCAAACAATCTAACGAATTCAGTCTCTATTTGGTTTCATCCAACATCGTATTTCAGCAGATGAACTCTCTGGGGACGGGCAGGAATGCACACATCAAATTCTGTATCTCAGTCTTAAATTCAAATAAAAGTTAAAGGAAATCACAACCTGAAGTTATCTTGGCACAGAAAAAGCTGTACCGCTGAAGGAGTCTTGCCATGTTTGAATAATGCCGTTTGATCAACACAGAGAGCCAGCTAGCCATCTGAGACCGAGTCGTCGTCTGCAGAAAGGTTACAGATGAACCCGAAGTAGTCATTCCTGAGATGTAATAAGGCTGGCAGGAAACGGTTCACCAGGAAGCAGTACTAGCATTATTTATCCACCAACCTTAAGATAGGAAGTAAAGCACCTTCAAGCTATTTTACAGGCTTGTTATAGATAAAAACAGGACTAGGCTGGATCATGAATAAAGAAGAACTATGTTATAGTGACTCAAGTTTATCAAATTTAATCTACTGCATGGGATGAATCATGAAGATGCTTCACCATTGCAAGACAGGGACTTCAGTCTGAAACGAGTCTGCATTTATTCTAGACCAGGCAAATCCATCAGAGGAACTGCTGGCAAGTATTGTGAATTCTGTGCTAGACTGAACCAGAGAAGAGGAGGCTGAGAGGACCCCTTATTTCTCTCTGCAGCTAAAAGGGGTTATGGTGAGGCTGGTGTTGGTTTCTTCTCCCAAATTCTCATGATAGGATGAGGGGAAATGGCCTCAAGTTGCATCAGAGGAGGTTGAGACTGGATCTTAGGAAGAACGTATTTATGAGAGAGTGGCTGGGCACTGGACCAGGCTGCCCAGGAAGGTAGTCCCTTCAGGGGACTTCAGTCCTCCAGGGGAGTCCCCATCCCTGGAGGTGTTTAAAAGGGGAGTAGCTAGAGCACTTGAAGCCATGATCTAGGGGCTGGGGAGCTGTTGGGATGAGGGCTGGACTTGGTGATCCTGGAGGTCCTTTCCAGCCACGAAGATTCTATGATCAACACAAAGAAAGGCATTAAATAATTTTTAGGATTTTCCAGCCAGCAAAGAGCTTGTTTGCTCACTTTCCAATATGGCCACACTGCAAAATCCTTCTTTAAATGGTTCAGTAGTCTGCTGAGCACAAAAAGTCCTTTGTAAAGATACAGTTATGTAATTATTCTGCTTTACTTTAGCCCAGACAAGAGTCTTGGTGAACACTACATTTTCTGCTCCTTAGGGAACATTTCCAATTATATTTCACGCAGAGCAGGAAAATCTGCCTATCACATAGAGCTGCTGAGAATTTACTCTCAGCACCTCATAAGAGAAACTTCTTCATTAATTACAGATATCATCCGTGAATCTTGCTATAAAAACCACAGAAAATAAAAGCACCTCAAGAAATGCAGCTTCAAAATAATTAAGGCTCCAACTGAAGAAACAGTGAAGTAAAGACAATCAACTGCAAACGATACGCCAAGGTTTTCTATGAAAGGAAATAATGAAGATGAAGAAAAGAGGGTTAACTTCTAATAGGCATGGATGTAAGCAAATACACTGTTATCCTTGGAAAGAAACGTAAGGAAAGGTTCCAGGAAGAAAGAACATTGGCTACACCCTGCCCCCATCCCCCTAAAAATCATAATCAGAAGCTAATTGCTAAACGACCTCTCTGCCTCTAGTTGCTTAGGTCTGTCAAACTCTGAAAAGCAATTACAGAAAAGCATCCTGAGGCTGGTGGGGTGGAGGAAATGCCCATGGATTTTCCAGGTAGCCAGAAAGACAGACGCCTTCTTGGGACAGATAAACCAGAAAATAAAGCTTTTCAAGAAAGCAGAGAGTTCAGAAAAAGAGCAGAATTACAATCACAAGGAAGACTCTTATTTTACACTTACTCACCTAAACCAGATTTTTTCAACCTCTTTAAGTGCTGGCTTGTATGTTTTCCAGTTGGAGACTTTTGCCCATGTTTCATCTCTTTATCAGAACCATCCGCTTCACCATTTTTAGATTCAGATCCTTAGGAAAAAGAGCAAAAAAGAAACCCCCAAACATGATACCGATGCACCTGTACCAGCCATCCCTCCCCCCTACACCGACAACGAGAGAAAACCAGCATCAAAATAATAACGTGGAGATTTACTTGTGAAAAGGCAAATACACCTTTCTGGTCAGAGGAATGATTCCTCATCATCAGAGGAAATGGAAGTTAAAGCTCAATAAATCAATTAAGTGCTGAAAACCAAAGTTTACTGAACACTGCAGTCAATAAAAATGTTCACTGATCTAATAAAAATCACATTTTCCTTTAATGCCCAAGAGATATCTTTAAAGGTATTTTAACCTCGAGTTATAGGGCAGTAAAGCAATCTAAAAGCATAAAAAAAACCCCAAACCCCAAGATCATTTCTTTGTGAGGAAACATTTATAGAAAAGCTATGCCTGGAAATACGACTGTCAATTTGTGCTAAACATAGATATAGAAATCTCTTACAATGACGCAACTTAACCAGCTGAAGTAAAGGTCAAGGTTCTGCTGCAGTGATAAGGATGGTACCAGCAGAAGAAAAGCTAACAAAAGGAGCCGAGCATTGCAATGCAGAACTGAGACAGGAATTGAGAGAGAAGCTTGCCTTTCCACCCCCCTCCCCTTTCCATGGCATTGAATAGCAGCATGTGGTCCTCCATTAGAGTTCCAGAGCCAAACAAAAGGTTACTCTGCATTCCTTTAATGCTGCTGCTTGTTACCAGTTGTCATTTTACTCTGTGTCTTCAGTTCTTTAATACTAAAGAAAAACATCTCCGTCCTTCCGACACCAGGACTTGATGAGGAAATGAAGACGTTAAACAAAGCCACCAAGTGGAAATGTTATTCCAGCAGTCCCAAAATCTCTACGCTACAGAGCTGATCCAGAGGAAGGCTCTGTGACTAGAACTCATCTTACAAGCGGTCCTTTAGCTATTTACCTGAAGGTGAATCCGACTGCTCATCAGACACCTTTAATGGTGTCAAAACAACACGAGGAACAGTCTTGTTTACCATCATTGAGACTCCATTTCTTCTTTTCTGCTGTTGCCTTAAAGCCTACAAAAATGATAACAAAACAGGAGACTGTAACAAAAAATAATGCTGATAAGCGAATTACACCAGACATTTCTCTACCATTAAGCTGAACCTCCTCAAATAAGCACAATTTATACCGCTCCTGACTTGCCAGATTTCACACTCGTCCCCTTTATGTCATTTTCCTTTCAAACATAAAAATCAGGCTTTTGGTTATAAAGAGAAAGAGTGCACCTTAGATCATTTTCCAATACAGCTTTGACAACAAAGAAGCACATAACTGTTTGCTCTACCTTAACAGCACAACATGATAACCCATGGAATGTGAAACTAAAGCTTCCAAGTGATAAAAATGAAAAATAAATGGTTCAGAACCAGAATAAAAATATATAGGTCTGCACATCTCTCGCAGGTGCATCCTCTCCAGTATACTGCTCAGTCAATCAAGTTAACACAGAGTGTCATCAGTATGTACAGCATGTACGGACTACAGTATTGATGCACTCACTCAGCCGTGAGTAGTGCTGCACAAAATCACTGAACATGGCAGGAATCATTTATTTTTGTGAAGGGAATCAGTCCTAATCTTGGAAACCTTGCAGCACTTGGCTTCTGTCTGCTTGACTTTGGGCATTAACCTTCAGAACACGAACACGATGGTGTTCTGGTAAATCTGGGCAAAAATGATACGAGAATAAATCTCTACAAATGGGAGTGCTTTGTGTTTCATAAATGGATCGAACGAAGGGTTGATAATGCAATACAAAATATTTAAAGATTAGAGCTAGCAAATACCTGTCAGAATGTTTTATATGGGTAAAGATAACCGATTCGAAAGATCTTAAAACATGCAAACGTGAAGAGTTTCCCATTAATACATTTGCAAGCATTAACATCCTGGAATTAATCAGAGTGGGCTGGGCTAAATACAATTCTCCTCCGTCCTCTTGTTTATTTTTCTCCAGCCTTACAGTACTCTCTCTTTTTTATCACCGTGTTTACAATTTGTGTTACGATCTGGGGAGGATTTATTACAGTAATACTACATCAAAGAGGAACAGATTTGATATGAATTATCCCTGTAGGTTTGATAAGCGTGAATGACTGATGCTTTCTAAGGTCTGTAATTTCAATTAATCCGTAGTATCTTTCCAAAATAAATAAATAAGAAGAAAAACAACCCTGAAAAAAAACAGAAAAGCAATCGATATCACTCCTTTCCTCTAAATAACACACTACACAACATAAAATACACGGAGCCTCACAAAAGCTATCCCATCGATTAACCCCTTTTATAGTCCACTTCTTAAAGGACACATAAGCATTGTGCAATAAAAAGCAAATTAGAACACTTGAAATCAAACAAAGAGCAGAAGCTGCTCAGATATGCACTGAACCAGAGAAGCGAGCAGAAAGCCATGAAGAGCAGCCTAGGCTTCACACAGGTTTTGAGACAGAAAATTCGTAGTGGTATCGAGCAAGCACAGCCAGACTTCTGGACAGAAAAGTCCAATATATTGATGTTTCTCAAAAATTCTCTATAATTCCAAGTATGACCCTCAGCACACAGTCCTGCCCAGCTACACGATGAACCCAGAGATCTTTATGAAGCAGTAACAGCACTGAGACAGTAACAGTCCACTAAAAATGAACTGAAAAGACAGCCAGCATCTGCGCTAGCGGCGTACCGGTGTAACCACAACCCACACCCTGCACACCTTGTGTGTCCCACTGCCTGGTCTGTCTGATGAGAAGGACTATCCATCCTCAGTGTCATCCTACCTACACAATGCATAAGAGCCCAAATGATGCCACATGTTCTCCTCCAGCCTCCTCCTGAGCCTTCACCCACCCCTGCAGCGCCCACAGGCCTGCTGCCAGCATCCATAAGGACATCCCGTTTTAAGCACTCGTACAGCCACAGCGACAGAGGCAGCCGCTTTGCAAAGCCTCACAGTTGATTTCCAACCCTTCAGACAGAGCCGCCATGGCTGAGAAGCTCAGCAGCAGTGTATTCACCACCCATGGCAGCCAGTGCTTGGACAACGTAGGTGACCCACGCGCTGCTGGAGCCCGGGCAGCTGCACCCCACTTTGGACTGGTGCAGCACTTACCTTCGTTCAAGTTACAGGAGGCTTCTGAGGATTCTCTCATTCTATGACCTCAAGCACACGTTTATGCAACTGATCTGACACTTACACGAAGCACAGGCAACCCCACGATGAAGGAGTGTTAACACGAGCCAGCGTGGCCTGATCCAGCACTGCCCAGACACGCAGCCACAGGAGTGCGGAGCATGGCTGGGAGCGGGTTCTACCAGAACCGCTCCCTCTGAGGCACAGGCTAAGCCCCTTGCCACGTGAGGATCAAGCATGGATTGTAAAGACACCATTTCCCTTCGGCACACAATTTCTTCCCCCCTAACATTAATATTTCACTGGCAGTCCCTCCTCCATCTCCACTTTCGCCACGCAGGGAACCCATCCTCAGGCAGAGCCCAGAGTCAGTGTGTCAGACTGACAGTAAGGCTGCACACATGCATACATCTCACAGATGGGTTTTACAACCACATGGACTTCAAAATCCAACTAAGCTTTAACACCAAGTGCCAGGGAATAATCATTCCTGTGCCCCTCTATCTCTTTCTTTGTCAAAGATAGGAGACAGGAGGGTACACAAGTAAATAATCTAACTCTTGACTTACAGGCTAAAGGGACGGATGAATTTCTCTCCGGTTGTCCTTTAGAGGAACATACTATTCCCAGCTAACCACAACCATATTGTGCCAAATTCTACTCAGAGTTTAAAGGTGGGGGGTCTGAAAGGTTGGAGAGCCAAGCCTTTGGGAGACCACACCAGGAGCAACCCAGCAGAGGGAGACATTTCCGACTGTCACCACATCGCTAGCGAAGTCAACCACCAGAAGGAGTTAAGTACAAACCAAGGACACTCTCTGCTGAGGACGGCTATATAACTTCTCTACACGTAGCCTGAGGGGTATTAATTTTAGGATACAAGACTACTGTAGGATAAAGACAAGGATCTTGTATCCCAAGATAAACTCTACGTAGCCGGGAAATCAACGTGCTCACCCGAAGTCAAACACACACCGAACGCCTTGCTATATTGAGCTTTATTGTGCACCAAGCTAACTACAACCAAATCCACCTCTACTTGTGGTTCTTCTGGCGAAGAGAACAAACACGAAGTAGAGGAGTCAAATTTATCACTAGCGCTGAAGAAAATGAGACATTTTGTAAGTTGTGCTACAGCAAACCGGTTCCAAATCTGACTGTAGCTACAGAAAGAGTAACTAATACAAACTGAAACAGCCTTTTGCATCTCATCCATATTCGGAGATTTAAAACCTCCGAGCTGGGCTTCCTACAAAATGAGCCAAAGCTGCTACCAAATGGTGAGGTGTCATTTTTACTACGGAAAATAAGAGAGAAATACACACGGCACATATGATAGCTTACATAAAGTATCTCTTCTTTAATGAGGCTCTATGTTTGCTCCTCAAATGTATTCAATCACTTGGTGCTAAATGCTTGAGTTAAAAAAGCAGCAAGCTGTAAATTCCTAGAACTGCTCACTGTTGAAGCGTTCTGTAAAACATTACTACCATCCCATCTGTACAGCACAGAAATTAAAAAGCAGAGAAAGAAAATGGAAGTTGGTGTGAAATACAAGTTAAACATTAAAAGCCCCTCTTAAGATCACCACCAAAACAAAGTACTTACATCCAGCCTTCCACCAGCAGGTTTGCAAAGCACATCTGTGAATCTCACGCACATAATGAGGATGGAGAACTCCCAATATTCCCAGTCATAACAATGAACCTGTGCCTAGCTGTTGAGTAACATTTTACAGCACTCTGCACAATTAATGGCTTCAATGCGATTCGTTTTGATGCTGAAATCTTTCAGGGAGCTACCAATCCATTGGCATTGAGAGAAATCAAAACAACAGAAAAAGATGAGTAGTCAGAAAACGCAAAGCCTGAAGATAGATGGCAAAATTAAAACCCCATGGAATTAACAGCAGCCTTCTAATTTCAAATTCTAATTTGCTTAGAGGTGACGAGAGCAATTCTGCTTCTCTTTTCCAGGGAGTTTCTGCCCCTGCTGGAGTACAGCAGTACGCTGGAGGTTGCAAGACTGCTGTTATCTGGCCTTAGAAAGAGCCATTTCATATGTAGTTGATCTTAACACAGGAAAGACTTCGTTACCTGTGTGACAAAAGGCTCCTCTGCCTTCAGTGAAAACTAATAAAACTGTCTTTGAAGTAGGAATGACAGGAAACAATTCAAACTGAACAGTAACTGGAGAGAGACAGAGAGAGAGGGGGGAAAAACCCACCCCTGAAAGCGCACCAGAAGCAACACGCCAAGCTCCGCGCTCCGGTTTTACTGCTGCTTGGGATTTCATTTTTACAGTATTTTTCTTCCCCACATCTTTCAAACTCCAAATGAGTAAAACGCAGCACACAGCTAGACCGCTAACGCAGGAAACCACCACCATTCGGGCTGAAATGCATGACACGCCGAAAATGTTAAGAATTAAGTCATTAACAACAAAGCTACGGAACACTTGGCTGCGTTAAGCGACGTCGTCCCAGATTCCTATTTGTTCCACAAATGTCAAGTCGACATTCTGAAACTGATATCATGAAACATAACCTTTGAAATGTCACACGTTACGGATCCGAAATGTAAAGCTATGGAACTCTTCCATTCGGCCACGTGAGCAACACCCTGCACAGCAAATAACGACTCTGCCTGGTGGTTGTGGATCCCAAACTGGTAACTGTGGAGCAGGTTTATAGTTTGTCATCGATTCACCTAACGTCACCATAACGTTTGGTCTTTATTCTCCTTCTCACCTTCATTTGTCAGTAAAATTAAGACAACCTTTCATTCCCATGTTGTTATTAAATGAGTAACACTTCTCAGTGGCAACCTGTTTCACGGACACTCAGAGCCACTGAAGTATCACAAGTCATGAAGGAGAGAGTTGGGGCTGTTCAACCTGGAGAAGAGGAGACTCTGGGGATATCTTAGAGTGGCCTTCCAGTACGTGGAGGGGGCTACAGGAAAGCTGGGGAGGGGCTGTTTCCAAGGGCTTGGAGTGGTAGGAGCAGGGGGAATGGTTTCCAGCTGGAAGAGGGGAGGTTTAGACTGGAAGTCAGGAGGAAGTTCTTCCCCATGAGGGTGCTGAGACCCTGGACCAGGTTGCCCAGGGAGGTTGTGGCTGCCCCCCAGCTCCCTGGCAGTGTTCAAGGCCAGATTGGCTGGGGCCTTGAGCACCCTGGTCTAGTGGGGTCGTCCCTGCTCATGGCAGGGAGGTTGGAACTGGGTGCTCTTTAAGGTTCCTTCCAACCTGAACCAGTCTATGAATTTATGAATAAACATGTTAATGTTCTCAAGATGCCACTACGTACGCTAAACAAACATCAAAAGCTCTCAGGTGTGACCATGCCAACGTAAGATTAAAACACTAATAAAGTTGCTTTATGAAAACAGCTATAAAAGGCCATTTCCAAAGCTCAGAGCACAATAACTGACTTCCAACCAGCCTTGTACCCAACCATAACACTGCTGCTGCCAAACGTACACAACAGACTGTCTGGACATGAGGAGTAGTGGAGGCCAGGCTGGAAGTTTGGAGACCTAGGGTTTATTTTCAGACTGATATTAACTTATCAAATAGCATCTGTGCTTGTCCCAGGGCACCCTCCCACGCTGTGACACTTCTCTCTGTGTACTTGTTCTCTAGGTTCCAGCAGCAGTCAGCATCTCTCTGCACAACCACAACGAGCAGTGAACAACTTCACTTTTATCTGTGTATTAGCAAACCTTGAACTAAATTGCCTGGACAGGGAGACGTGTGTGTTTGTGGGTGTCTGTACACCTGCAAGCCAGCACTACCTGCTATAGGATGACAGGACTGCGTTTGCAGCCACAGTTGATGCAGATGGCAACAGACTGCACAGTACGTGTGTTTGTTTTGTTGTTTCCCCAACCACAAGAGAAGGGCAAAACCCCACGCGATGCCTTCTTACTCGCACGTGAATGGGAATGATGGTGGCACTCCCATGCAGTGCTGGGTCTTTTTTAAATTGCTTGGGTAGTACTGAACTACTGCTCTCTACCAGATGAAATGTACTTCATGGGGGCATCTGCTTCTGGGTACAGCAGAGCACAGAGAGGTAAGGAAACTGTGTCAGTACAAACCTTATTGCAGTGATCAATATTTGCATGAGGTCTAACTTGTAAACATAGCCTGCATGGGGTTCAAAGCACACAGTGGGGAATTTGGGGATCTACTACCATTCTCCAGATACAAGATCCTGTCCTGTTGCCCCTCAGAGAATCAGGTCTGCCAGTCTACGCTGTGCCAATGGATGCAGTCACAGTGGATTGCTCTCTTACAGCATGAGTTCTGCCACATGCCCACAGACCCTGAGCTCACAGCCTTCTGGGGAGCTGCTCCACAGCTCCTGGAACAGCATTGGGACATAACTGCTTGTTGGCATTCTGTAGGATGCTCCCTAGAGCTTGGAGGTGTCGTGAGCTGCTCCAACTCCTGCCTTTCCTGAAAAGGCCAACCATTCCTAGGCCATGCTTCAAAATCAAGGCATCATTCACTTTCACCTGGGTGCCACCTCGTTTTAGAAACTAGCTGAAGCAAAAGCTGTTCTTTTCACATGGCCCAGAAGAAGACACTCAGACATCCACTGCCACTATATGGAATCACTGGGAACGCTTGACTGGGGCTCTCAGCTCCAGCAACATTTGTCATTACTACAGTAGCAATGACCAATCCACCTTAAATAGCTCCCCAGGTTACCTAAAGAAAAACATTATCTGACAAGAGCAAAGCTCAAGAACTGGGCCACTATCATCAGCCTGATTGTCTGAGACTTGGGACAAACAATTGCATCTGCAGAACAGAACAAAGAGCTTGGTATTTGAGGAGGAGATTCCACTATGTAGCAGTGGCAGCTTTAACCAGAGGCAGCGTTCACGCCAAGACATATTTTAAGCGCTGCTGTGCTACAGAGAGGTAGAGGAGCAACTCCACTTCAACGCAGTACCCTTCTAAAGTTGCTTTCCAATCCTTCTTCGTTATTTCTCAGAGTAAGAAATTCTGGAGAACACATTTATTAAAACACAAGACATGCAGGAGCGCTGCAAAAGGCATGCTGTGCAAACAACCCCAGAGGAAACACAAACAAGCACAACGCCCCAGCAGCTGGGAGCGCCTTATTAAACAGCAGTACAAAAAGAATACAGGATTGTCTGGATTCCTGTCCCTTTCCTTCCATCACAGGTAAGGGCTGAGCACCATGGGGACGACCCAGAAGAAAGTCTCATACACTCTGTCTTGTGTCTTACCAAAGCACTGTGTTGAGCAGCTGGTACATGCTGCCCATGCATAGGGACCTTTAGAGGGACATACCGTGCAGCCTGCCTTCGGGCAATGCATGTACTCCCTGAAGAGCTCCTGCTGGAACTCTTGCTCTTCCAGCTTCTTTTCCCCATTACGCAGTCTCCCTGCCATAGTTTCTCTGTCCTCTTCCCCAGACTTGTCTTGGCAATCAGAAACTCAGTTTAGTTTATCAACTTCAAACTTCCATTGTCCTGACTGCATTCTGTAAATTCCACTGTCCCTTCCCATGTCTCTCTAGAAGTCAAAAAGCAACATGTTTTCCTTGTATTCCATTTGTTGTCAGGAAAATTTGTCAAGAATCATCACTTATGTTGCCAGACATCTGATCAAATGCTTCAGCTAGGGAGTGAGAATTCTCCAACTGTGGCCTTGGTAAATTTGTGGCATCTGAAATGAAACATAGGAAAATGGTTAAGAGAGACACTGAGAAACTGCAGCACATTCTCTATACTGAGGAATTCAGTACAAAAAATACCTGTCAGTTCACAGTGGATTTTTCAGAGCCTTTCAGGAAGACACCCTGTGCTCAAATTCTAAGTGATAAGGACATAATCATTAGGATCTCCTCTGTCACCTCTGTTTCTTTGGGGACAAGGAAGGGAAAGGAGGGCAGGCAACTATAGTGGAACGTGTGAGTGAGTAGTTGCTCAAATGAGTCAAAGGACAGACACCACCGACAGACTCATCCTGTGCTTCAAGATAACCTGCATCTGGCTGTAGCCAAGGAAAGAAGTCCTAACAGAACGTGTGTGGAGGGAGCAAGACTGGTGAGTTTGCTCTTGTTCTTCTCTCAAAGCAAGGGAAACTGTGTGCCTGAGCTGAAGACAGGAAAGTAAATCCACACCAACATCAAGGGAGATCAGCATTCTGCCTTCAGTGGCAACCTAGGCACTGGGACACCTGCGTCCTTAAAAAAACAAACAAAGAAATCTTGAATTTGGGTAAATCGGGGCTAAATTGCACCGCTCACCATCCTGCTCTGAAATTTGGTCTCTTGTTGCCTCGGTCTGCAGGTTGGTTTCTAATCATAATTAAAGTTGTGCTGGAAAAGTCAGCTTGAAACGTTACTTGGAGCTGTACAGAGCTAACGTTCTATCATTCACAATAATCCATGAGCCAAACAATAACGTCCCCATAGCTCTCTTACTGCTTGGGGCCTGACAGCATTCATTTCGGGGAGAAAAAGGGGCATGGAGCTGCCACTTCTACTTTAAGAACAAATCACACGGATGGGTGCCTTCCTTCCCCATAAAAAGCTGCATCTACCCAATTTATGAATAAAAGAGTGGCACATACGTGAACCCAGCCACCAAGCATGCAGACAAAGCCCCAAGTTAAGAAAAACAAAACAAACCACGGCAGTAACATACCTTGTGTAGATTCCCTTATTTCCTGAGCTTCTCTCCTCCCAAACCCACTTGGCTGCTGTCTCTGGAGTTTCTGTCTCTACAAAGAGATCTGGATGCCCAGCACAGTCTCAGACATGTCCTGGTCTGTATTCAGATCCTGAGTCTGAATGGAGTATCCTTCTCTTCTCCCAAGAGAAAATTTATGGGTACCCTTCTTGGTGCTGATTCCACAGTGCCAAAAGTGAGGCAGGATTTTCTTCCTTGTCTGGGACGTCTACTATCACCCCAGACATCGTTATAGTGCATCTTCAAGTTCTTTATCCTCTCTTGGTACTGCCCCAGGAAACAAGTGGTGCACTGCTGGACAAGGTGCTCTTATACTTGGCTATCAAGAGTCCAACAGACACTACCACCACCTCAATGTCCTGGATAGTCACACATGCTCAGTGTTAACCTACGTGAGGCCCGTTTGCAGGTATGATCATTTCTTCTGAGAAATGTTCCAAGAACATCTTGACAGATACAGAGAAATATGGATATAGCGAAGACTTCCAAAAAGAAATACCACCTCAAGTCAATGAAACAGAAACTGAACCAGAGAGGAGCATGGTAGGTACTACGGCATGACTTGATGTCCGTACTTGGGTTAGCCTTGTCCAGAGCAAGAACAATTCACACCGTAGTGTGACCACGCACCACTGCTAGCAGATGCAGATGTGGTTCAGTACTTTCCTAGGAAGAGTTTCTTAAATGGGTCAGCATGCCAGAGCTCTCGAGTGCAGAAATGAGGTAAATCAGTCGGAGACTGATGGGCACTGGCAGGAAATCAGGGTGTGACAGCATGCCATGGACCTTCTTTGCAAAGGGACTAGATCAGCGACAGCTGGGCACACAGACCCAAGCACTTCCAACAGCAAAAAGGGAAACAGAAATATGTAAAGTCTGCCATCAGGAAGCCAAGCACAAAAGACAGCTCTACCCCATGAATTCTTTGCTCTAAACACTCCTGAATGGGAACTGCTTTGCTGGCCATTACACTCCGGGATTCTATAAGAGCAAAACTGAAACTCCCTCAGAAAGGAAAAGGAGCAGGAAACAGACTCAGTGCTCAAATACTTAGAGTACTTCTCCTGACAAGGACACTGCGGAACGGGGTGAAGCTAGAAAGATTCCAGAAAATGGCAGCACAGAACCCAGCCTTTGACAGGTGGGGGCATCCCCGCTACTGCGAGAGGGTCACAGGTTTGAACTGTGAGAGTCCACTGCAACTGCAAACCTCCTTAGCCCCTGCAAAGTACCCCAGTCCCACTGCTACCTGAGAGAAATGAAGACCAAGAGCCAGGGCTCAGAAAACACCCTTTTGTCCAAGCTCCTAGCGCAGCTCAAGAAATGCAGTGTCGTGACTAATTTGATTCATGAGAACGTCCTAAAATGCAGGCTGGTACAAGCTAAATCCAGGAATATAGCTCTAGAATTCATTAAAAACCAAATCATATGTAAATCCAGCATCAAATACTTTACAGAGAATCACACATGACTACAGTGATTAATAATTATATAAACAGTGGAGAGAAATCTTCTAATTCTGGCTCAGATCTGCAAGCAGTACAGCTTGCCTCTCCCTTTGATTTGAATGGATTACAAAACAAATACACACAAGATCAAGTTAATGTGAAGAACACACAGGTTTTAAATAACTTGTGTAGGAAAGTGTTTCAGAGACTACCCATCACGACATAACATGTTTGTATAGTATAAGCACTTCCTAAGAACACGATGATGGCTCATCTTCTGTTACTTTTACAGGGAACCAGTTTGCACCAGTTAGAAACTGCCTAGTTTCTCGTGCAGTCAAGGATTTTCTTTGTCTGGAATAGCATTGCAAAGACTGCAAAGTGAAAAACCCAACAGGGATTTTATCAGTAAAATCACTGTTACAGCTTATTCACCTCTGGTACAGTATCAAATCACATCTGCAGGCTGAATACGGCAGTAGCCAACGTGACATTTTAAAGAGATGAAGAATCCTCTACTATTCCACCGTTACAAATGCCCATTTGTCTGACATGAGACACAGAGAAAACATTTTACTGATGGCTCTGATAATACTCTCCCACTCTGAAGTACAGGATCTAATTACCATCAACTTAATTAAAACCAATTTCTTTTTATTGATTACTTAACTTTCTGATGTCGCTCTGACCCTACTGCCTCAGGGAACGTTTCCAAAGATTTCCATTAATGTTATGACTTTTTATATTAATTAAGCTATTCTGATTAGGTTGCCCTTTTTAAAAGGATTCTCGGTGCTATACATCTGCTAAATGACAAATGGTAGAGTTTAAACAGTTAGGCAAGTTCAAGCATTTGTAGCTTTGCTCTTCTTTTCCTCCCTTTGTTCCCCTCTACCAGCTCCCTCCGCTCCTAAGAAAGTTCAAGTATCGCAAAAGGTTTAGGGAGAAGAGTCTCAAAGTGTGACTTTTTCCCAGCTATCCACACAGTCAGCGAGCTGCTCTGATTTCCTGACCAAACACAACCCCAACCCAACCTCAAAACCTCTAATTGAATAATAAAGGTCTATTAATTTTAGCAGATTTAAACTCAAACCACACAAAAAACCCCAAGCACAAATATTTAAGTGTTTCGAAGAGATACGGGCAGGCTTTGCTTAATTTAAGCCTAAATCAGGAACACGGCAATAAAGTTCCCCATGAAATACTAGAACTCCATTCACCAGAACTACCCAGCAGTCATGAGCAAAATAAACCCAACACAAACTCATTATTCTAACATTTTAGGAACCTTCTAGTCCATTTTTATACCCCTTACATGACTAAACCAAAGCTTAAATTCTTGACTAATGGTATTTTTTTATGAATTATAGTTTTATAGTTTTCGTTTTTCATTTGTGCTGCTGCAAGTTAAACTTGGCACCGCTAGGAAATAGTTTGCACAGCGTTATGCTTTCCGTTAATATCTGACTTTCAATCACGAGCTAACTTTGCCAAGCTTTACTACTTATCAGGCGATGTAAATCATCCAAAACATAAGTGATTCCAAAGACAAAAACTACCCCGCTTTTATGCACTGTAGTGTCAAATACAGTATGGAATTAAAAAAACATGTAACAGACCATCAAAAAAACCCCCTGAACAGCAAGCACAGCCGGCTTCTTACCTACCCGCACAACTCCCTTCAAAATATGTGTGTGTATTTTAAGCCTCACATCAAATTTTCAACACAAACCATCACATAGGAAAAGCAGGGATGCGGTAATACAAACACCTGAGAGCCCATCAAACTCACCACAAACAGCAGGACTGCACCACCACCAGTGTAACAGGGAAAAAAAGAGGAAAACCCCAGCAATGTGGCACTAAACAAAGCACCACAAACCCTCCACATTCTGCTGAGGTCTGGTTTGTCCCAGAGGGACACGCATGCTAAAGGGAAGCCAATTGATTATCAGTCAATACAAGCTTACCTGCTTAAGTGCTTTCTTTGTGTGCTGCTGGAAGGAAGATACTAGCTTGCTTTGCACCGGTGCATTAGTAAGGCTTGAATCACGATTGGAAGACATTTCTTCAGATGTCTGCTTTGGGCAAACTTTGTAAAAAGAAAAATAAATAAATCAGAAGAGTGTTCTGGGGGGGTTTTATCTTCTCTCTATCTTGGATAGCCCTGAGGACAGGAACAAGAAAAGGCAAGTGCCTGGAAAGTAAATATCTTGCTCTAAGAAATTCAACTGTGAGGTCCAGAGGAGATGGAGAAGTGGCCATATTCTACATAAATACACTGTCTCTTGGATATCTGCACCTCATGGTATCCTGAACATGCAGTTCTGTATCTGCATCACATGGTACCCTGAATATGCAGTTCTATATCTGCACCTCATAGTACCCTGTCTATGTAGTTCTATATCTGCACCTCACAGTACCCTGGATATGCACTTCTATCTCTGCTCCTCATGGTACCCTGAATACGCACTTCTATCTCTGCTCCTCATGGTACTCTGTCTATGCAGTTCTATCTCTGCTCCTCATGGTACCCTGAATATGCAGTTCTATATCTGCTCCTCATGGTACTCTATGTAGTTCTATATCTGCACCACATGGTACCCTGAATATGCACGTCTATATCTGTTCCTCATGGTACCCTGTCCATGCAGTTTATATCTGCACCCCATGGTACCCTGTCTATGCAGTTCTGCAGGCCTTGCATGTTGTGTCCTCAGCATCCTGAAAGGTAACTGAAAGGGTTTAACTTAGGTTCTCACACAGCAGCTTGACAAAAATGATCTCCCTCACCAAGACAATTTTAATGGTTACGTGTCTAACCATGGATTTACGGAAGAGCCACTGATGAGCCAGTGTGCTGGAAGTAAGATGTAACTTCATGCCAGATTGTGACTGCTCCTTAGGATCTGAACTTACCCATTCTGCAAGTACTTGTTGGTAACACCAGGAAACAGCTTCCCTGCTTAATGGACAGACTGGGGTGTCCTTCAGAGAGGATATTCCCTGGTCTCAGGTTATACCCACAGCTACTTGTCTGCCTTCTAAATAACACATGTTGTAATGAACAAATCCTGCAGTACTCGCATTAAACAGCCTCTTGAATACGTGTTGTGTGTGAGACATAAAAAGTCTCCTAGTTAAACAGAAAAGGGAATATGATTAATTGTTTTATAAAAGCAGCTTTATTAAACAGGCTGTGAAAATAGCTGGAGGACTCTATTAGTCTTGGTAGTCAGCAAGGCTGACTAAAAGGGCTTTAAAAAATCTTTCCACTCCTAATGCTTTGAATTACTATTACCCTCACTAGCGTCCTAAGAGAGCCCTGCATTAGCATGGATCCACACATGAAGCAGTTTTGCCTGTTCTCTGCTGACTCAGTTCTCCTTCCAGCTCTGTTCGAAGCTGGTTTGCAGGCGGGCAGACCTTCTTTATGAAGGCTCTGTGGCTACACTTGGTTTTCCAGCTTTGCCCACCTACCAGAATAGTCTGCAGACCCTGAGAGCAGCTGTAGAGACACGTGCCTGAAATAACTTTAGCCCCAGGTTTCAATTTTCCCCTCCCATCCTGCAGACGTCTGAAGCAGCATCCCAAGTCCCTTTGCCTTCAGCAATGTTTTGCACGAGAAATATTGTAGTGATTTTTTTGTTTGTTTGCAAGAAAAAGCCGAGAGAGACAATTCAGTTATTAAAAATGTAAGATGTGTGCCATGCTCTGCATTTGCTTTTCATCCTGCAAGATAAAACCAATTGATACTTACCCCACAAGCAGAGAACACGCTGTTTTATGGCACCGGTATGATGTCAAGGTAATTTTCGTATCAGATAAGACAAATCCTATTTTTTCACAAGATTTATAACTGTTATTTGTCAGTTGGGTTTTTTGTTTTTACCCTTAGACTTGAAGGATTTGTCAAAACACATAAAGAAGCTACAACACAAAACAGGCTCCGAGTGTGCAGCATCACCTGGTTTGGATCAATCTTTTCCACATGATGAGCAAAGCTTGCTATCAAAAAAGACAACTTCAAGGAGCGGCAGAGTCAGACCCAAACAAACAATGGCTGCTTTATTTAAGCTAAATCACTGCAATCGCTAAAGCTCCTGAGACAAAGAACACCTACACCAAAATGAAGACCTGACATTTGAAATCACCCAGCTTTTGCCTTTTCTTTCAAAAAGAGAATTTTTTGTGCGGTTTCCTCGTGATGTCTGAGAGTCAAAGAACTGAAACAAAACAAAACAACCACCCACAAACGGTGTGAGCGCACAAACCCCAGAGTTAGGAGACAACAGAAATACCTGAAGAGTAGAGAACAGTTACATAAATCTGGGCCCCTCAGTTTAGGAAGGGTGTAGAGGGGCTGGAACGAGTCCAGAGGAGAGCAACTAGAATGGTCAAGGGGCTGGAAGGTCAGCCCTACAAGGAGAGGCTGATGGAGCTGGGGCTGTTTAGCCTGGNGTCACCATCTCTGGAGATGTTCAAGGTTAGGCTGGATGAAGTGCTGAGTGGCATGAGCTAGATGGCAGATGTTAGGTTTACTTAGTTTAGTTGGATTTAGGTTGGACTGGATGATCTTTAAGGTCTTTTCCAACCTTACCATTACTGTGACACTGTGATAATTCAGCATTCCCCCACACATGACCCATCATGAAAAACCAGTTCCTGCTCTCCAGGATGGCTACAACTGCTATTCCTGGCATGTAAGTGTAGGAAACTCAGGCATTCATTACTCTGATCCAGGAGTTTCCCCTATTTATTTTTCAATGTTCATCCTGAAGAGGTCTGGCAACACTAACTGCTGATGCTCAACTCTACAAAGCCACAGTCCGGAGCAGGCATAAAAATAAACACGGCTGGGTATGAATGATGAGCACTCAATCCTTTCTCTTTCAACAATAAACTCTGAAATTGTGACAGAGCCCACACTTCTTGTTCCTATCATAACTTCAATTTCACATAAAGATATTATGGGTGTACTGGTTTCTTATTGCCTCTGTTTCTTTACGACAACAGAGCTAAACCAAGGAACAGGGAGTTTTCTATGGGTGAAGCAACCAGGACTGAGGCTCTCTGAAACAACGCAAAGCTTTCCATTGCTGTAACTCTTCTGCAAGGAATACCTTGCTCCTGGCAACTCCATCCTAATTCCTTTAGAGATTTGAAAAATAAACTCATTCCTGTAGTCTGTGGTTAAAGAAGCAGTTATGTGGGGCTGCAATCTGCTGCTTAAAATGTAATAAATAACCAGGTCATTTTAACCAACGAACGATACTTCCCACGTAAACCCCACTTTGTGCATGAGCAGTGTTTTCCTGCTTCCATCTAGCAGCGTAAACCAGCAAAAAGCTGTTTTAAATATTGTTTTCAGTGTTGCAGTGAAATTTTGGGTTCCATTACAACCAGTTTGACAGCAATCATGGTTATAAACCTAACCATCTAGTAAATAAGAGATGACAGGGTTTATTTTCCAAAAGTAGAGGATATAAACAAAACACATCTGAACACAGGAGCCGGGCAGAGAGAAACTGAATGAAATACAACAAGGGTCAGGGGAGAGTCTGGCATCCGGGCAAGAACAACCCCAGGGACCAGGAGAGGGTGGGAACTGACCTGTTGGAGAGCAGTGGAGGAGAAAGGGACCTGGGGGTCCTAGTGGCCAGCAGGATGACCGTGAGCCAGCAATGTGCTCTTGTGGCCAAGGGGGCCAACAGCATCCTGGGGGCGGGAGTCAGAAGGGGGATGGTAAGTGGATCAAGAGAGAGTATCAGCAGGAACCTCTTCCCTGTGAGGGTCCCAGAGCACTGGCACAGGCTGCCAGGGGGGTTGTGGAGTCTCCTTCTCTGGAGACGTTCCAGACCCACCTGGCTGTGTTCCTGTGCAACTTGGTCTGGGTGATCCTGCTGTGGCAGGGGGATTGGACTGGATGATATTTCAAGGTCCCTTTGATTCCTAATGATTCTATGTTAACTGATGTAATTGCTTAATAATTTAGAGTCTATCCTCTTTATTAGCAAAAAATACTACTGCCATTGTTACAGAGGCTTTATTCCGAGGATAATCCAGGGATTGTTTACAAAACAATGTGAACTGACTTTTCTGTAGGAAATTAAACACAACCGTGAGGCAATGAATCCATTTATTCATTAAAACACCTTCTGGTACTTAGTGATGTCAATCAATCTGTGCCAAAAGCTCGCTGTGACACAGAAAACAGTCTTTATCCATCGAAATGAATAAATAGTCCACCTGCTTCTCTGTGAATAGGGCAGCAGTAAAAAAATAAAGAGGGAGAGGCAGAAATTGTGATAGAAAAATATGTAATGGTTTCATATGAAGACTGCTGATCCCAGGGATCGCGATGCCTTAAGAACAGAGCAGGCATTTCCACTACGGAAAGCAAAGAACAGAGTAAAAGACAAACAAATTCTAGAAGAACCAGTGGTCTTTGCACATCCATACAACTCTGGAAAGCTGCATCCGCACTGAAGATGCGTGAATATTATTAGAGCCACGTTGGCTCAGAAAGCTTTATCAGAAAAGAATGCTAAAAATAAACCGGGGGCCTGGAAAGAAAAGGAGAATCCTGAGAGACTGCAACAGATGAAGGAAAAATATTTGCATAGCAAATAAAGAGGAACCGTTGTTATTGCTCCAGTAGAAAAAGCGAACAAGAAGAGTTTTAAGCCTACAGGAGGCATTTCCATTTAGTGGAGAATAATTAGGCTCCATTCTTTAAATTGGCTTCTTCAATGGCCATGACCGAGCAAGGGAAGAAAGCAAAAAGCAACTATTAAGCCATAAACTGTTAGGTTATGAGCTGGAAGAGCAGCTGGGTTTCTGAAGATAAGACCTTCTTAGTGAGTGTTCAGAGAGTGTTAACACGAATGATAGAATTAGAATTACTTAGCAAAAATAGACTGTTTAAAATGTTTCCGACAACCTCCATTTAAAATAACTTCCTCTCTTCCAGGGGGTTTTTTTTTGCAGCCCAGTTTTGGTAATTATTAGAGAAGGCTATCATTTATCAAAATCAGCAGCGCTATCTTTTCATTTCACATTTTATAGGCTATCTCTGGAACATTTTATTACCTTTTACCTTCCCTGCCAAAGAAATATGACACCTCCATAAATGTATTAGAAGAGATGTTGATTCTAAGACACAATTTTTATAGTAATACAGCTTAAAATTATTGTGCCTCACTGCCACTGAAAGCAATTAGGAAAAATGAGGAACAGATTTATAACACTGGATGGACAGAAAAATTCCTGAAGTGCTTTAAAGGGCTTATTCTCCCAAAAATAGAGAGCGGGATTAATTCTGATTTCAGACACACCATAGTGATTTAAAATCGAACCAGTAAAATCAACAGCAGTTCACTTTCTTCTTTGTTACTGAACCCACAGCACATGAGGAGGATTGTTTACTGGTGGCCACGTTGCAAAACACAAACTAATATTGCTACCATATGCTAAAGTCTAGGGTCTACCTCAAGCATAAAATGCGGGCACATGCTCTGGAGACACAGAAAACATACACGTAAAACCTCAAAGATATCCATCCCCTTCAGGATTGTCTTTGGGTGACACAGATCTGCACTTGTATTGAAGTAACGGTCACGCAGTGCCAACGGACATGTCGCACAACTCACCTCCACCGCTCTGATCTCCAGAGCCAAACAAAAGCTGAACAACTCCAAACACGACTGTTGCCATGAACTCACCAAACCAGAAACCAGTCCGGGTGTTGGCTAACTGTCCAGGTTTGCCAAAGCAAGCTAAAGCAGACGCATGTTTGAGAGGGGTGGGTGTCAGGAGGATGGAGCCAGGCTCTTCTCAAGGGCATCTGGGGAGAGGACAAGGGGCACTGGGTGCCAGCCTGAACAGAGGAGGTTCCATATCAATCTCAGCAGGAACTTCTTCCCAGGGAGGGTCCCGGAGCACTGGCACAGGCTGCCCAGGGGGGTTGAGGAGTCTCCTTCTCTGGAGACGTTCCAGACCCACCTGGCTGTGTTCCTGTGTGACTTGGTCTGGGTGATCCTGCTGTGGCAGAGGGATTGGACTGGATGATCTTTCGAGGTCCTTTCTGATCCCTAATGAGTCTATGATTCTATGTATCATGAGCTGCACTGTGACTGTAACTCTCTTCTCTGAAAGAGAGTTCTAGCCTTTATGATTTCACTGTGAAATGGTCAATCCTACTGAATGGAATTTTCTGGAAAAAGACATCACAAATACACCAGCAGCGTGGTAGCTTGTCCTGAATTATGTTATATTCTCAGCATATTCTTGAGCCCAAACATTTCACAAAGCTTTCAAAATGATGAAACCCTATTCTAGAGGAAGTCAAAGTTTTCCATTATACATACACAGCCTGCTGCCACTCAGTTCTCAGGCCTTATTAACCCTACTGTAGAGTAAAAAAAGCTGACGAGAAAGAGTGGAGACTCCAGGGAGATCTTATAGTGGCCTTCCAATACCTGAAAGGAGCTACAGGAAAGCTGGGGATGGGCTGTTTCCAAGGGCTGGGAGTGGTAGGAGCAGGGGGAATGGTTTCCAGCTGGAAGAGGGGAGGTTTAGACTGGAAGTCAGGAGGAAATTCTTCACAAGGAGGGTGCTGAGACACTGGACCACATTGCCCAGGGAGCTTGTGGCTGCCCCCTCCTAAAACTGTTCAAGGCCAGATTGGCTGGTGCCAATGGTCTAGTGGGGGGTGTCCCTGCTCATGGCAGGGGGGTTGGAACGAGATGCTCCTGAAGGTCCCTTCCAACCTGAACCATTCTATCAATCTAAGAATCTATGTCTGGGCTGGGGAGGGAAGTCAGGCTATCGTAGGAATTGCTACCTCCTCGTGCCTTCCATCACTGTGCATCCCATTGGCTTGCGTGAAGGCAATTTTTAAGCAACTCTATGGCTGATGGATTAGCCCTGGTTAAGAAACCCTAGGGACAAATACTCTGTGAGAACAGAACACCCTATTGATGGGCCAAAGGATATTATAGACATCGTTTTGCCAGGCAACAGCAATTGGGATTTAAATTCTTTTGCTGACTGCATCGCAATGTGCTGTATTCCGAGGGAAATGGGATTTGTAAGAAGATACAAGCTTGCTAGAGAGCTCCCAGAGAAATCCCATTGCAAACAAAATCAGCTGTAGTGGAGTTTCTTTCACATACGCCTTTGGAGGAGACAGGGATTCTCTCCAGCATCTGAAATATCCTGAGGTGTGACCATTCCAGTTGCCAGTGTGGCAATGCTGACGTGGAGTAATAGCTTTTGCCAAGCCCTGTGTTTAAATCTGAGAGACGTTTTTATGTTATTATGCTAATAAAATTGTTCAGTAGCCTGCATTTATACTGGGAAAAATGTGCCTGCTGGGGCATAACGGGATTCTGAGTGTCAGCTGGTACTTTTTGCTCCAAAAGCTGCAGACTGTCACCTGAAATCTTACAGAAAGACTATTGCTCAGGGCTTCATCCTTAATTTTTAGCTACCTTGAAAGCAGCACTTTTGAATCTCTTGCTACACGTATTCTGGGGCTTCTGGACAGCAGCAACGAGTAAAAATCCAATCAATTGGGCAATTAAGAATACAACATGCAAGCAACGTCCTTAGGCACAGGCATCACATATGTTGAGGCTGAAAGGTGACACTGCTGACCTTTTGTAAAACACGGGTCACAGAATGTCAGAGAGCTGGTTTTTTTGTGCTGAATCAAATGTTCTTTTCATGCCACGGAGCAGTTTCATGGAAAGAAAAAAGAATCCCAGCTTTAACGTGAAGAGTTTAATTGATGGATATCTTGTTAGACGTGGTCTGCTAGAGCAAATGTTTTCTAAAGAAGCAGCTTTTCTCCGGTATTTACCAACCAATCAAGTCATGGCCTCATCTCTGATTAACTCGACTGTCCCTATTAAAGGGAGGTATTTGCTTAGGAGTTCTTGTATGTCTTTTCCAAATCCTCTTCTATTATTCTTAATTCTTTCTTACAGCTATAATGAATGCAATAGTGCTATACCCAAAGGAAACACTGCGTCTATATTCTTTAATCAGCAGTACCACAATTATAGTCTCAGAACTGCATTGGATTAATTAGCAAAAGCGTCTCATTCATGTTCAATTTGTTCCCTATTGTGATCCTTAAATGCTTTTCAGATTTACTGATTTATTGAATGTATGTTTCCACTAAGCAAACACGAACCTTTTTCTTCCCTTTAAAGTCAGAAAATTCATACTGTTCAATCAGAACGCAATCAAGAGGGCTCTCAACATTGTTAGACCGGGGGGGGGTGCTGGTTGACAGCCGGCTGAACAGGAGCCAGCACTGTGCCCAGGTGGCCAAGAAGGCTGACATCATCCTGGCCAGGATCAGGAATGGTGTAACCAGTAGGAGGAAAGAGGTGATGGTGCCCCTGTACTCTGCACTCATACAACCACATCTTGAGTACTGGGTTCAGTTTTGGGCACCACAGTATAAGGGGGACATAGAGGTGCTGTAGTGGGGCCAGAGAAGGGCAACAAGGCTGGTGAGAGGTCTGGAAACAGGCCCTCTGAGGAGTGGCTGAGGAAACTGGGGTTGTTCAGTCTAGAGAAGAGGAGGCTGAGAGGAGACCTCAGTGCTCTCTACAGCTACCTGAAAGGAGGTTGTAGCGAGGCTGGTGCTGGTCTCTTCTCCCAAATTACTAATGATAGGATGAGGGAAAATGGCCTCAAGCTGCATCAGGGGAGATTTAGATTGGATCTTAGGAAGAAGTTCTTTATGAGAAAGTGGTTTGACACTGGAACAAGCTTCCCAGGGAGGTGGTGGAGTCCCCACCCCTGGAGGGATTTAAAGATGAGTAGCTAGAGCACTTGAGACCATGGTCTCAAGTAGTAGGAGCTGCTGGGATGAGGGCTGGACTTGGTGATCCTGGAGGTCCTTTCCAGCCATGAGGACTCTATGATTCTATGATCCTACTTATCATCAATGTATTTCTACAAGAAAGATTTTATAGTTTCCAAGAAATATTGATAAAGATACTGAATGAAAAGCAGTCAAATCACATCCTCAACAAAGCAGCCAAAATACCAATGGTGGATGAGCTTTCCCACAGCTTGGCACATGTAATAACGTTGGATTTTCAACCCAGTTAACACCAGCTGCATTTCTCTTCTCTCTCCTGGATTTAAGACAAGCATTCTATATGACTTCTAAAATTCGACATATGCATCGACTGATACCTTTAACCATAAAGCTTTCAGTCTCTAGAAAAGCTATCCTAAAACACGTTTGACAAACTACCTTTTCTGCATCAGACCCGCTGCCTTCACGTCCTCACTGATCACACACAGCCCCAGCATTTCCATATGAAATAGAGACTCTCTGCTGCCATCCCTATTCCCCTTATTAAACAGATCTACACCACGACATCCAAAAAACCCTTCAACAGTCTTGTTTTCCATGAGTTAAACAGATCACAGCTTTCCAGGATTCGCTAAAGGTGAAACACGAGGGGAAGCTCTCAGCTTTAAAAGCAATCTAGGTGTAAATTTACTGCTCTACCCCAAGCCTTTCAAAACGCTTAATTTTAGCAGCCGTTCTTTTATGTCACCTCAAGTGCTAGAATTATTTGTATTACTGTAAAGTGTTAAGATAGAAGGCAGCCTCCTCGCAGTCAGAACCCAGCAGTTTTCTACTTGAGGCAGCCTTAGTTACACCCTACCGCTCTGAAATAATCGCCAGTTTTGTCGGTTTTATTGGTTATAGCAAGTAACATCAACTTTTGCTTCTCTATCTGTGTTTTCACTGCTGCATTGCTCCCGGGGCTTAGGGAAGAGTACACCCACAAACTGAGGATCAGCCAGGAACTGCTCAAGGACTACAGCCACTGATGTTGGCTTGTACATGCAGCATGCTTTTCATTACCATCATAACACTGCACATGCAGAGTCTGTTCACTTACACCCAAGAAAGTGAAGCAGAGCCATTTAATAATTCTGGAGTCTTGTTTTGACTCTGAGCTTCAAAACTTCACCACTAGATCCACAACAATATCGCTCAGTAGGTCTGTTACTCCCACCACTGACCAGCGTGTGATCTGTCCACTGGTGCTGCTGCGCGATCCTGAAGTAGCAGCATCGCTGCTGGACAGGAGGAGCATGGAAACAGCTCAAGATCAGCAAGGAAGTTTGCAGCAGAACAACAACACGAGGAGGCAGCGGAAGAGAAGAACTTACCAAGGAAAGGTTCCAGAGGTGCTGGCAAGCCTGATTTTTGCATAAAGCATGAACTTTATAAGCATTAGTTGAGTTCAGGCTTAAGAAGAACATTCATTTCTATGGCTTGCAAGTAATTGTAGGTGACTGAAGAACGGTGGTTTCTTTCTGAGCAATTACTACCCAGAAAGAAAACTCTTTGCCTGAACTAGATGATCTTTCGAGGTCCCTTCCGATCCCTAATGATTCTATGATTTCATGTCATTAGAGACTGTTATAGCTTTCAAGTTCTTGCAGTGTTTCACTCTGTCATCACCTCAGAGAACATAAACACACAAGATGTGATACGTGGGTATGTCTGTATGTCAGCATGGCACCCAGTAGGAACCTCTGCCTGAAACAAAAGACATCCAAACCTTTGTCCTGTGCTCAGGACTCTACTGAGTGGGGACCAACCCCACGTGCCAACACAGCACTCAGCGATGTCCATCTGACAACCACAAACCTGAAGCTGTATCAAGCAAATTCCTCTTTAGCTGTGGGACTGAGAACAACCACATTACCCACTCAAAACACACCCGACAGCTCTACTCACTATCCTTTACAAACCTAGGCACTTGGTCCTTCTGTTTTGTTTATAAGGCCAAAAAAGAGAGGAAGTTCACCCACAGGTATTGCAACTGAGCACAGAACACTAGTCACACCGTTTAGAAATCACACCATGAAAACCTGAAGTAACCAACACCTTTTATTTTCCCAAAATAGGCCCCCTAATATCAAAAATAAAACACCTACCACCATTTTCTTCTCCATTATTATTGTTTGTCTCAGCCATTTCCGTGCCATCTAACTCAGATTCACATCCTAAATCCAATGTTCCATCAGTAGGGCACGTTGATTCTTCTTTCTAAAGTTAAAAAATGAAAAAGGAAACTAAAATTAACGAGAGGGGGGAAAAAAAAAATCAATCATGATCTTGCTGCATCTCCAAAAATAGATTACTGCAGTGTACTCTCACGGTTACGTTTCCAAACCCAGAAGAGAACGAAATCAAATAGGCTCGTGTGAGTTACTTCACAGAAAGCCATCCAAACAGACCTTCCTGAAACAACTTGCGAAACAAAAGCAGCACCGCTCTTTTGTGAAGCCATAACGCGCTCGGTTTGAAACGATGGCAAAGCAAACGCAAGGTTCTTCCACTCCTAGGTTTTTTTTTTGTTCAACGGAAACAGATCCGCCTGTCTGTTAAAAATCCTAGTTTTCCACTTGAGCGTCCGAAACGCCGCAGCCAAACAAATCCTTTAATGTTTCTTTTCTGCCTTCGCCTGTTTCCTGAAGTCAAAGAGCTGAAGCAACCTGGAGCTCCCAAGCACGGGAGTGATTGTGGATATCTGGATGGCTGCCAAGAATATCTCCCGATTTAAAGCAAAACAACAGCGTTTGTTTCAGTAAATTAAGGAAGAGGGCTTCTCCTAACTATTAACACGAGCTCAGCTAGAGAAGTTTTAACAGGAGGCGAATCTATAGAGTTTGGTATCTTTTAAACCTTTACGTCCAATAAGTCTGTCATAAACCACAAAATATCCTTCCCCTGGCCAAAATTCTTCATTGACTGCGTACAGACTGCCAAGAATATAATCTTACTTTCTTGTTTCTCGCTTCTGCCTCACATTCCTCCACTCCTATTGTGAAGCCCCTCGAAGTTTGATCATGTGCAGCAGGAAAACATTTCCACCCACACAGCAAAGAAGAAAATAAAACGGGATGGAAAGAGCAAAGAGGTAAAATCCTAGCACTACAATTACATTCTTCCTCAAAAGCAACCGAGCAACCTGTACATTAAAAGCTGATTTATATTAGGCTTGCCAATAATTTTGCGCTATTCAAAAGCCAAACGTTAATACAATTAGTTAATGAGAAAGTCAGTGATCCTCTTGAGCTCGCTGCTCATAAAACAAAGGCCTTCTGTGAACCACTCTGAAAAAGCAGCATTTTTAGCTACACTACTTGTTTTCGATACCATATGCCAAATTCAAGAGCATGTACACGCTTTCTAGGATAAAGCAGTCCATGTTTACTTTCATTATAAATCCTTTTAAAAGACATCTGAAAGCACTTACAAAGACTGTCAGGTCATTTCCTCCGCAAAGAATCTAATCTGTTTACCTTTCTATCTATTGAGACATTCGTAAAATGGATTCATAGCACCGCGTGCTCTCCGTATACAGAATTGAAACTTACTTTGAGAGCGTAGAGTCCCGACTTCCCAGGGATTTTGAAGAACGTTCCATCACCTACACGAGTGTTAGTATGAAGCATTGCATTCAGGCAAGCTAATGGAGAGGTTCCACTGAAAAATAAAACAGTGCAGTCCAAGATTGAGTGCCTCTTGGAAAACTATTCCCTCCGTCTATTTTTTTTAAAACTCATGCTTGCCTGCCTTTTTTTTTTTGCACCCCCCCCCCCCCCTTTAATTCTCTCAACCCTGAAAACATCTACATTACAATAACAGGCCAGTTTCAAACTTAATCATATGCATCTGTCCCCTAGGCTCCAGGCAAAAAGTCTGCGAATTATAATTATGCTTTTCTCTCCGTAGAGCAACCAGCTCGACGTTCTGAGAGAACCCAAGTCCAAACGTTGATGTGAAATTACTTCATAAATAACACCATGAAGCCTCCTTTTTAAACCCGTACAGACAATGTGGCTGCTGCACATGAATGATCAAATCGGTACAAGTTCAAGGGCAGCTGCATCCCATAGGATCAAAGGCAACAAAAGAATAATAAAGAGCCCAGGAAGAACACATTTAAAATTAAAAGTGATATACGGGGAAGCCTTCCCCGGGCTTGACATGGTCAGCAGGCACTGCTACGCATAAACACAGGCACGTCTGTACCCTCTGTGAGGCACTGGCTGTTCTAATTAGAGTTGGGTTGGAGATTAAGAGATTGACCTAGTCAAGGTAGGAACTGTACTAGCAGTGTGGAAGGCATGTTGGTCGGCTATTTAGAAAGACAAAAGGAGCGCTTGTCAGCTCTGTAACACGCACGTGTTCATGTCAGAAAAGGAAAGCAAGCGTTCCTACCCCTAGCTACCTGATCTGAAAAGCTGATCTAGGATACGATGGGGGAAGAAGGTGGTCACAAACGATTTCATTTCCATTTCAGGATTGAAGCACAAGATGCATAGATGTACTGTCACATCTTTGTCCCCATTTACTGCCTGATGCACTCGGTGTGCTCAGGGAGGGAATCTGAAATTGTGTTTCTTCCCTGGGGTGCCCAGCCGGCACGCATGCTTATCTTTAGCCACGTAAATATATTCCACTCGGTTAAGTGGAACAATGCCTGCGCATTAAATTAAGTGTGCTGCTAAGTATTTCAGGCTTAATTATACACTCAAATATAAACCAGAGCTTCAGAAGTCCATCAGAAACCAGCGATCTTTATTATTCAGTAGTGCAACACAACATCCAGTCTTCGTTAAAAATCACAGGGCTGATTTTTGTTTTCTTTAACAGAACTGGACTGAAAGTGTAATTTTTTATGTGCTGACGCTTTCTGTTGCTTTCCGTGGCTCCGTCTGAACAAAATTAATCCATGCCATTACTGTAATGCCAAGATGGATAGCGTGGTGATTGCTCTTCCAGTAAAAATTAAACTATTAAGCATCCTCAGGACAGGAAATAGCGCCCAATAGAATTGATTTACTGTTGGTCACGTTACTAGGCATGAAATAAGAAAGGCACCAGCTGAAGAGCTTATTCTGTGATAGACTCATGCCGTATGAAACTTCTGATGAGTATTTTTGTTGTTTCTTCTTTTTTTTTCCACTGCAAATAAAGCAAATTCCACATCTGGTTTTGATTTAACACTATGACAGAAGACAAACCTAAATACACTGGAAATATAACAGTACGGCTAGCAGTAGCACAGAAAACATTAAGAGAATTTCATTGAGTTCAACAATTACTTAAAGCAGTTTTGGAATAAGGAGGATACCTCTCTTTACACATTTCCCTTCCTCTAGTAAGGTCTGACAAGCAGAGACACAAAGCGTTTAATAGAGCAGTTCTAGTTGTGTAATTTCTTCCATATGTTAACATATAGGACGTGAAGCAATTTCAGCTCTTACAGGCTCGAATCTTTTCAGTGAAACATTATCACAGATTAAGATTTTCTCTGCAAGACAGAAAGAACTTGCTGACTCTGCAGCAGAGGACAATATATCAACAAGAAGCAAAACTGTGTGTGCATGTATGCACCGTTTGTGTCCTCCTCCTCCTCTGATCCCTCCATCCTGGATTCCAGACTTATTTTTAGATATCATTAACCAATTAAAATGATACAAGATGAATGAACCCAAAACAGAGGATTTGGCAATACCTCACGACCACTACTGTGCTCACAGCAGATATCTTAATCTTCAAAGTCTAGCCAACTGGCAAGTGGACAATAGAAACTGCTCTGTGACTTAAAAAGAAATCCGTATCAGCTACTGAGCCAAGAAGTACTTTAACTACTGTTATGCTTGTTTCCTACAGATCCCTGCAATTCCTAAGTAATTTGGAGTGCAACCAAAGGGTCATATCTCCCCTTCTTGAAGATTGGACTTGTGTACGCCTGTAACGAGCACAAAACACACCACCCATGCTTCGCTTGAGTTGCAATGAAATAATCATCTGGACACTGTGGGGTGGGATTTATTTTGAGCTAGCAGCTCCAGCTGAAATTCCATGGTGTCCTTTATCACTGCTATTTTGACCCGTGTTAACTATTGAGTTGCCTGTTCCTCTGTGAGCTCAGGCATACTTAAAACACACACATATATATATATATATAAAACTCCCAAGCATTACTCCCATTACTGCTGGCAAGGCTTGCAGTACATGCCATCGCGATGCATGGCAGTGCAGGAAGAAAAGCCAGCAACCAGAGATCCCGTGATAAAGCCTGATGTCGGCACCCGAGCAGTTTGTGAGGGATCCACACTATTTAGCGTGCACTTTCTAAATTTTCCTACAGCCTGAGGATATGCTTGTTCTGCGCAGAGCTGCTGGCACGTATTAATCCAGCAGTCAAGAGCTGCCAACTACAAGGCTGAGGATCTTCAAATGTCAAAAACTGGCAGTTTGACCTACGTTCTCGAAGCACTCTGTATCTGTTTGCCTTTGAGTTGGGTAAATCAAATCAGATACCATAATATTTGATTTTCTGACTCGGTATCTGTGAATTTTTAGAGCCACAATGGGTTTTGAACCAATATGAAGTGAGTTTTGTAGCTGCAATCATCATGAATGTGTTTGCCATTTGCAGTCTTCAGATGCAGACTTTTCATCCCATTTATCAGCTTTTGGGTGAGGCTGCTTTAAAGCGATGTGCTATTGCAAAAGCCTCTCTCACACACACAGAATAGTCCTTCTTGGAAAGGACTTCCTAAACCACAGAGTCCAACCATCCCCACACCAGGAAAAACCCTCAGTCCCTGAGAGACTGACAAACACAACCTGACCCCCTCCCTACTGCCCCTCGAGCAGGGTGTGAAGCACCATGGCTACAGGGTTCTTCAACACCTCCA
>VZRI01004174.1:49012-88865 GCA_013397515.1 Upupa epops | reverse complement strand
GTCTCTTCCAACCTGAACCATTCTAGGAATCAATGAACTCATCACAGCTCTCTGGCAACAACCAACCAGCCAGTTTGTAACCCAGTGAAGGGTCTGTTCATGGAAACCATGATTCGACAGTTTCCCCAGAAGAATGTTGTGGGAGACTGTGCCCAAAGCCCTCCTAAAGTCCAAGTAGGCAACATCCACAGCCTTCCCCCCATCCCAAAGGCGAATCACTTGGTCACAGACAGCGATGAGGTTGGTTAAACAAGACCTCCCACACAGGAGCCCCTCTCTTTGAGGAAACAAGTCTGTAGGATGGATTATTTTGTGCTCGTGTGTTTGTTTGCTATTCACACACATCTGTGTGGCACACGCACACTTTCAAGCGGCTTTAAACAATGAAAAGACACTTACTTTCTGTAAAGTTGATATGAAGTGGCAACAACCAGCAACATAGGAAAGAAAAGAAAGGAAAAAGTCATTAGTCTTCCAATACAAAAGTCGTTAGCACAATTCAGTCATTTAAAAGGCAGCGGGCATTTCAATGGTTCATCGATGTCTCTCCCAGCATCACTCTAGGTTGATGGTATTCAGCACTCCCTCCCAAACACAATCCCAACATTCCTGTACGGTATCCAAGCCGGTTCCTCACCCCAACTCTCCTAGTCAAAAACCTCTCCAATATTTTGTGATTCTGGGCTCCCTCTCCTGGCCACGAGGCCGGTGTTGCCTACACAGAAACCACACACCAAGCCCTGCAAAAACATGTAGGGGAAGTAGAGATTTCAGGGGGAAGAAAACCCAACTATGTGAAAACACCAGTAAAACCACTCAATTTTATATGGTAAACTTCTCAAATACACAGCTTTGTCAGAAACACCCTGCAAACTCCTGTGGTTATACTTTAAATGCTAATGGTCTTTGCTCGAGTGCCTGCCAAGCGAACAAAATTAGCATCTTGGCAAAAAACCACATGTTTTAAATATAAAAACTAATTTGACTGAAGCCAACCTGTCCAGACACTACAGTGAGGCAGACAGTGACAGCTCTGTCTGTGACAGGACGCAGACCAGGCATCGGGGCTTGCAGCAGGCAGCACTGCGCCCCCGCTGCATACAGTGGATCCCCCCTCTCCCAGGGTCTACAAGAGTTCGTGATGCATTCCCAGCTCGATAGAACAGGAACACTTAGCTATCATAAATGAGATCATTTTTATTTGCTCAATATCATCTGCTCATTTTATAGAGATTGGTAAATAGTCACAAGGGAGCCACATTTTTTACTCACTGCTGGAAAGTCAGTAAAACCCAAAGGGCTCACAACTGATTTCAAGCCCTGATATGAAGTCACACAGAATAAAGTCTGGTTATAATGCACGTAAGGTACATCAGGTTTGGAGCACAGCAAAGTCATAACAGATAAAGAAAATAAGAGAGAAGGCTGCAGAAACCACGTCTGTGTGGTCCCAGAAACTGAACGGCAGAGTAAAGGTCATTTTGCAGCAAAATGTGAAGGGATGTTTAAGTCAAAGGAGATCCAGTGGGGAAAGGAAAAGAGGTCAGAGGTAGCTCACCTGGAAGTGTGAACGTAGCTGTTGGTGTTTTTTAATCGACACCAAAACAGGGCAGGGAAGTTTGGGGAATGACCTTCATCTGAAGACCAAACACACACCAGTCCTGGCTGGTAAATGTACTGGAACCTGTGCCAGTGTTAGTACTGAACGACTCCTTGAGCACCATACCCTCCATTTCTGTATCTCAAGTCTGAGATTAACCACCTCTTAAGTATACTTTTCAGAACACACATGCTGGACAACTGAATAGGTATCTGGATGTGCACTGCTTGCTGGAGTATTTCACAGAGCAGCTCAGGCAGCACTGGATGCCCAGCGTGGCGATGCCAAAGCAGCTTTCCCACAGTCTCCAAGGAGCCGTGTGCATGTGGTCCTGTGACCCTGCCAGCACAATGTCCAACCTGGCCTTACAAGAGTGGAGCTGTGACCTAGCTTGACAATGACAGACAAAACCAGCAGGAACCTAAGGAGAAAAACCAAGGCAAGACAACAGCTCTCCAGCACATCGAGCAAGCACACAGACTGCCACTGACTGCTCCTGAGCTGTGCTCTCCCTACCGTGATGCCTGCCTGAGCTGGCAGTGCTGCAACAAACAGCATCTAGCACTGGGTCTGAGGATCTTCCAGCTCAGCTTCAGGAGGAAAAACCAGTGAATAGAAGACATTTTACTGTATTCAAATGGTACAGGCACTGGACCCTTCCCTTGGCACAGAGCAAAGCCAGGAGCCTGGAGTAAATGTCTGGAAACAATGCTGATGGAGCCACATGTCCTGCCAACCATCATGACCTTTCAGCAATAAAAGCTTCAAGTAAGTCTAATCAAATCAAATCTCATGATGAAGTCTCCACTGTCTTTCCTGGTTATTCTGTACATCCCTACACAGTGTGGTGGGTTGAGCCTAGCTGGACACCAGGTACCCACCAAAGCCAGTCTATCACTCTTCTCCTCATCTGGGGAGGGGAGAGAAAGTACAAGGTAAGGACAGGGAGATCATTCATCACCTGCCATTATGGGCAAAACACACTCAACTCAGGCAGACTAGTTTATTACCACAGAGTAGCATAATAAAGAGTAAAACCAAGTCTCAAGACCCCTTCTTTCCACTCCTCCCTTCTTCCTGGACCCAACTTCACTCCCATTCTATCCTTCCACCGCTTTAGCAGCACAGGGCAGTGAGGAATGGGGGCTGTGGTCAGTTCATCACAGTCACCTCTGCTGTTCCTTCCTCTCCAGGGAAGGAACATTCTGCTCCAGAGGAGGGTCTGTCCCATGGCTGACAGTCCTCCACAAACATCTCTACCATGAGTCCTTCCCACAGGCTGCTATTCTTCACACACGGCTCCAGCATGGGCTCCTCTCACCACATATGTTATCACAGAGATGTTACCAGCATCACTGACAGGCTCAGCCTGGGCCAGCAGCAGGTCCATCTTGGTGCCAGCTGGCATTGGCTCCACTGGACATAGGGGAATCTTCTGGCAGCTTCTCACAGAAGCCACCCTGTAGCCCCTTGGCTACCAAAACCCAGTACAAGCAGCATATTCGCCACGTTACACACAGTGTGTGTGTTCATTCAGTGTCATCCTTATTTCTACAGTTAGAAAAGCCACGGACTAAACCTTTCAATCCAAACTCAACCAATTTAACTTATCAAACTTGAACACTCCATTAAAATCTTGCTTTTAATTTTTTTTCCATTTATTTTCTTACCGAAAAGTTAATTCGTTCATCGCTCGAAATGATTCCAATGCCCCAATCAGCAAATAAATAGAGCTTTAATGCGGTATTACTTTGTGCTTATCAAGAGGCTATAAATGCATTCAGCAATTATCTCCCTTGGCTTACAAAAACTCACGTAAGTCGCCTTTTCTGATGTTAAAATAGCAACGACATCTTATTTACTAAATCACAAGGAGTGCATTTGTTTCTATTGAATCAATTTTGGAAAGAAAGAGGGACTTGATTAGAAGATTAGCTTTGAAATGCTGAGTGAAAACACAGAGATGCGTTGGGTACGAAAAGAAAAAGGAGAGACTTCTCAAAACACTTGGTATCGAGCATAATTTATCAAGCAATAAATGCATTATCGTTTAGTACGTGGGTAGTTGGTAGCTAGGGAACAATCTACCACTTTTATATCAAGACTAGTCAAACTCTAGAGCTGGTAGATCTCAGCCTCTCACTCCAAGTTTTTATTCATACATTGGAACAAGAAAAAAGCCTTTTACTTTTTTGAACTTCCAAGCAGCTTCTTTTTTAAAGGCTCTACTAATGAGAACAGCAGAAAATACTCCTGATACCTACAACTGCTCTGACTGTCAAAACTATTTATGTTTCAAGTCTTAACTGCTGAAATAATAAAGTCATAGTCAAGAAAGTCTTAAGCCTGAAACAGGCGGTTGTTAAAGCTTTATAGCAACTGAAGGGCAGACACGTAGAAGACTATTTATTGAGTTTGAATCAACTATACTTAAGGTTTATTCTTAATATAAACTCTCCCAACTGGATCTCTAAGTGTACTTTGAAGGATTAGAATACATTTCATAAAATAAATACCTATATCTCTATTTTAAGCTTAGTTTTAATAAATTCTGTCTGCGTTAGCCAAAATTAACGTCAGTTTTGCTCTCTGTTTGGGCAGAACCCTCAAGAAAATTATTGCTGTAGTTGTGCTTCACACATGGTACCTGACTTTCAGCCTTCAGATACCACAGACACAGCTACTACTGTTGAGCAGAGCAAGCCAGAAGGCTCCCAGTGATCAGGTAACGGGCTGACTAGAACAGCTGATTTCACTGTGGTCTTGCAGACTGCAAATAAATCCCAGAAGATGGTAGGAGAAAAAAACCCCATTACTTATACAGCTGACATATACTCAACCCCCATATAGGTTTCTGGTTTTCCTAAACCAGGTGAAGATGGAAGTGAGATTATTATTAATACGATGGGAAAACCAAGGACCAGTACAGACATGCTAAAACATATACCCTCTGGCACAGAGCCCTGCTGTCTGCCTCACCAGCCAGGAGAATTCACTCGTCAACTCCCACTGAAGTGAAGCAGGGTAGTGAAACCCACATATCAGCAGAAGAAGGCAGCGATGAACTTAACCTTGTAGCTTGCAAGGGCGCTACAATCCACCGACTTCACAGCTGACTACGGTGATGGGTCACCAAGAAACTGAGTCTTCTCAATGACGCGATACTGGAGACAAATTCACCATGGATACTCAATTCAAGCCAGGTGTCAAGGAAGGAAATCCCATTTACAAGCAAATCCCATTTACAAGCTCACTTAGTTTGGTTTAAAATACTGAATTCACCAAACCTTGGAGCAGGGGAGGGATGGGAAGAGAAACTGCTTTCGTCAAACTGACAGTGAAGCACGTGGCCTCTTCTTGGAGAAGTGCAAGCAGCTACCCAGACACACACA
This sequence comes from Upupa epops, assembly GCA_013397515.1. Classification (NCBI taxonomy): domain Eukaryota; kingdom Metazoa; phylum Chordata; class Aves; order Bucerotiformes; family Upupidae; genus Upupa; species Upupa epops. Next base: position 83,873 of record VZRI01004174.1, on the reverse strand, counting down.
CAAAAATTATTCCAATCCTCTGTGAAAGGAGATCAGGCCACTGCCTTTAAGACTTCTACATGAACCAATCCTTCTCTGGGCCTTCTGCACATCCATCTACACCCTGTGCGCAGTGATGACCACCTCTGGAATCTTGTGTCCAGTTCTGGGCCCCTCAGTTCCAGAAAGAGACAAAGCTGCTTGAGAGAGTCCAACACAGAGCCATGAAGGTTGTGGAGTGCAGCATCTCCCTAATGAGGAAGGGTCCTGTTGTGCCAGGGGGATTGGACTGTATGATCTTTTGAGGTCCTTTCCAATCCCTAATAATTCTATGATTCTATGAACTAGGTCTCTTGAGATTGGAAAAAAGGAGACTGAGGGGGGAACTCGGGTGTCAGCTGGAACAGAGGAGATTCCATATAAAGATGAGAAGAAACTTCTTCCCAGTGAGAGTAACAGAGCACTGGAAGGGGCTGCCTAGGGGGACTGTGGGGTCTCCTCTGGAGACACTTCTGGACATGTTCCTGTGTCACTGAATCTAGGTGATCCTGCTGTGGCAGGGGGATTGGACTGGATGATTTTTCGAGGTCCCTTCCAATCCCCAACACTCTGTGACACTAGCACACACAGAAAAGCAGAAGCATCACAAACCTTGAGCCATAAGTCATCCTGTAAAAAACTAAGGTGGAGGACAAGTGAATGGAACTGCTAGCCAAAGGCAAGCACAGCGGAAAGCCAGGGAACACGGCTAAGGAAAAGTCCTGTTTCTTTGTTGAAGAGTTTGCCAGACTGGACGCATTCACCCACAGTAACCAGTCACTAACTGACCACACCATCTGGGGGGATACTTGGGTTTCCTGGCAGAGCAAAGCTCTCACCATGATTACCCGTACATTTCTATTTTCAATCCCTCCGAGTAGCCAGCAGTTAGCTCACTTTTGCCAAAGACAGCAGAGACACAAGGTTTTCTCACCTTTTAGCTGTATGGCAGCACTATGGGACATCTGATGTTTATTTTTGCCCTCCGAGGCAAAGACTACTGCAAACCCACCAGCTCTGCCCTGTACAGTGGGCTCTCAGACATTCAGCATTTCCAGCCTCACCTTTAGAGCACTCTGTAGGCTGAGGCCACGGTGTAGGAAATTCTGGTACCCTGCAGCACTGATAACAGTGTTGTTTTTGATAGCCAGAGCAAAGTGTACTGCATCACGTCATGCCAGCAGCCTGGGAAATCTTCTCCTAGTGTCAAACCTGGTGAGAATAGCCATAGCAATGTTCCAGACAAAAAAGCCAATGAAGTTCATCTGCAGTGAAACCAGAGCTTTATTACGACTCGTTTAAAACAATAAAATGGAAACCCACGGGAACACAAGTTCATTGCAATTCCCAGCACTCCTTAAACCAGTGAGGCTTTCCTTGTTTGTTCTGTTCTTTTAAAACCACTTTCTCTCACACAAAAGCCTCGACACGCAAAAGTTCCAGAAGCTACGTAAGAAGTAAGTGCTCCCGAAGAGCAGTTTACAGTTATTGCTGTGGATTTTCCCCATCAAAATGTTTTTGCTTAAGCAGATTAAGAAGAATGGAAGTCTTGCTGGGGAGTTACGGGTCTATACCGTCTGCGAAAAACAAGACGCTAGCAGTTTAGCAGCTAAATTTGAGAACTCAAAAGTACACCCACCATCACACCAATGCCACACGATGCAGCGCAGGCTCAAAGGCATCTTTCCCGCAACTCCAATATCCCCACACATTCCTTTTGCCCATTCCTCTCTCCCCGTGCCTCTCCGTCGGTGTCCCTGAATACCTTGAACGCTCTGAAAAGTATGCTTGAAACACCACGCCGCCTCTCCAAACGATATTCACATATGGCCACAAGCATTCCTCGAGCAGAGAGGAAATGAGAGCACAAGTTTTATAGAGAATGTTTACACTTCTCTGCGTTCCCCAACACCTAGGAAAACTCCACGTTTTCCTTCTTTGTGCTGGAAAATCTCAGAGGAAGGATATATAGTAATTGCATCTCTGTACTTTGAACCCCTGCCATTCTGTTAGATGTAGTACAAATAACACAAGAAAAAAAGCAACGGCAACAAAGAAAAGGCATTTTGATGTCCTTTACAGAGACACAAAGATTAAAGAGGACCTTTTCAAATCATCCTGAAAGGAAATTATCCCCAAAGAACAAGAAAGCGCTGTGCGTCAGAGACGGTCACCACCGCAGAGGTGTCCTCTGGACTGGGGACACCCTCCTCATTCACCATGGCTGAAAGAAAGGATTCAGTTTCTTTGTGTAATGAATTCTTATACCGGGCAAATAACAGAGTTCTCTTTGTCAGCTGCCTCCTGTTCACTAATGCATGCTTTTTCTTTTCTCTTTTAATAGAATATTTCCTTTGCATAGTTTTAACTGATTTAATTAGAGAGCATTTTGTACTCTAACACCCGCGATCGCCGTGAAGGACAAAATTAGAAGGAAAAGGCAAGAAAAATGAGCTTCTGCCACATGAAAGGAACTCTGCAGTAAAGGTTAAAAATTGCTTTCCTAATAAAACCTTGGGTTTGATATATACGATGTCTTATTTTAGCATCAGATTTCACAGGCCCTTGTGGGTTCTAAATACATATGTTTAGAAAAATGAAGTCATGGCTGCGCCACGATCAGAAATGTACCGAACCCAAGAAAAACACTGCCACAAAACGTGCAATGTAGAACATGAAAAAAACCCCACCACCCCACCCCACCCTTCCAAATAGTTTTGGCTTCAAGCTGGGTGAAGCTTACTCCTCTAAGGAAAAGAAAAAGAACTAAGGTGGAAAGTGAAGTGGCTGTGCTGAACGAGACACGGTCAGCAAGCACCAAAGGCCATTTGGCTTCTAAAATTCAGTCATCCCCCATGAGGGACCTCTATGAAGTTATCCCGAGTTCTCTTGTTTGATTTGGCCTTTTAATTGGCCAGTCTCCACAATTCTCTCTGTAGTGCTTTAAGAATATCTGTGTGTGTGTTGCTGAGATATAGCTGGTTAGTCAACTGGGGATTAAAACCCACACCCCATCCCCACCTCAAAAAGTTAGGGCTATTTTAAGACTATTCAGCTCCACCGAGGTGCACACACTCATCTAATCGTAGCAAAAAAACATTGCAAGCAACTTCCAGAAGTTATCTAGCATAACTTCTTGCTCAAAACAGGGCCATCTGGACCCGAGCCTTGGTCAGTCAAGTTTTGTGCAGTCTCCGAGAATGGAAACTCCACAGCCTCTCCGGACAACCTCCTCGTGCGTTTCACTGCTCTCACTGGGAAAGTATTTTTCTGAGTATCAAACCTGAATTTTCCATGTTCCAGTTTGTGTCTGCTGCCTCTCATTCTTTGCTTGTCATGCTGTCACTGCACAAACTCCAAGAAAAGCGACACTGTTGTCTATACACCCTCCTATTCAGCGAGCTGTAGATCGCCAGAGGATCCCTCCAAGGATTCCCTTCTGTGTGAACAAGGCCAGGTCTTCCCTTCTACATCGGATGCTCTAATCTCCAGCCATCTTGCTGAATCTCCACTGCATTCACTCTGATGTGTTAATCTCTATGCTGTCCTAGGGGGCTCAAAACTGGACACAGTACTCCAGGTGCGATCTCAGACAGGCTGCAGCAGATGCCAACCACAACGTTACTTGTGTTGTTCTGCCCTATGATCTATCTCTTAAGTGCCCGTCAGGCTCATAAGTACCTCTGTTTCCTTGACTCTGGGACCTGCACTCTTGTCCAAAGCTACTCGGGTGTTCCTCAAACAGGTGGCTGACACTGCTTGATCAATGGTCAGCTGAAGACAAAACACACAGCGAGCGCATAAGAGCCGAGGGCAGCAAATGATATTTTGAATCACAGAATCATTTAGGTTGGAAAGCATCTTTAAGATCATCAAGTCCAACCATTAACCCAGCTCTACCAAGACCACTACTGAACGCTGTTCCTAAGCTCCAGATCTCCATGACTTTTAAACATATCCAGAGATGTAGATGCAGACCTCCCATGAGGCAGCCTGTGCCAAGGGCTGAGGACCCTTTCCATGAAGTTTTTCCTCCTGTCCAACCTAAACTTCCCCTGCTGCAACTTGAGGCCATTTCCTCTTGTCCTATCACTTGTTATTTGTGAGAAGAGATTAACCCCTACCTCTTTACAATCCCCTTTCAAGTAATTGCAGACAGCAACGAGGTCTCCCATCCACCTCCTTTTCTTCAGACATAATAGCCCCAGCTACCTCCGCCTGACAGAGGTTTGTTAGCCCCTGCACAGTGAAGAATGGACAAGGTGGCAGAACAAAACCATAGCATAGAATCATAGAACATGTTGGGCTGGAAGAAACCTTCAAAGGTCATCTAGTCCAATCCCCCTGCAGTGAGCAGAGACAGACACTGCCTCATGATGACTGCGGACTGGTTCTAGTTCAGAAGGCTACGTAGGACTTGGACTTTATCATATTATACCAGGCATACAGTCCTGATGTAGTCACAGCTTCCAACCACCTCCCATCTCCAACCTCCAGCTTTTGTTCTCATCTACAGCAGAAGCTTCTGGCATGGCCGCTGTGTCAGTGACAGGAGCTCACCCTGCAGTCCTGTCTGTACACTCGAGTGTAAGACATAGCAGAAACCACTGCACTAACCAGCCAGGCTTGCACCAAGATTAATACTGGGCTCACGTCACTTCCAGTCAGCTCTGCCACTCAAAGCAGCAGCTTTCAGTGGTTTCCCACATGTTCCTGCCTCCAGGACATGCTCTCCCCACCCCCTTTCTTTTTTCTTCACATCTTTATTATTTCCACAATCAGCCCTGCGGATGCTTGTGTATGCACTCAGCGAGGTGGGCAGCCCAGAGCAGGAATGAAACAGCTGAGAGAGAGCACAATTTTTTGCCTCTACTGCAATACTGGTTTACAGTAACTGAAGAAGGATGGCCTTGGACTCACACTGCTGGTTCCCATTTCAGACTCCCCAGAGCAAAGCCTGTATTTCACCTTCTGTCAGGAACACAACATGCTCCTCCAGCCACTCCCAAACCCCCATGCCAGATGCAGCTGGCTCGCCTGAGCTGGAGCCTCCTGGGTCGCTGCATCTGGCATGAGAAGAGGCAGGAGGTAACCACCCTGCTGAGAGAACATGGAATTACCAAGCCTGAAGCAGCCCCACACCCCCACAAGTACTTCCACTCAAGCCTCATACTATGTCCTGCTCTCATGTGATTCCAGCACAGCTTCCCAGTCATTGCTAATTGCAACTATAAAAGCAGAATAGGTACAGACATCCTCTCCCACCTTCCCCCAGTAACAGAAAGGCAAGAGGCAAAACACAGCACACTGCAAGGACCTACTGGAGTTACACTTTAAAAGGTAAGCACGCTTCAGGAGAGGGTTTCAACTGTGCCAATCTGTCACCATTTAAAGGAAATAATCCAGTATTACTGAGCAAAGTTCACTAACTACAGCTTAAAACGATCACTTCTACCTTCTCAGAATTATGCTGTTTACTTCAAAATCTTTAAATCTTGACTTTTTCTCAGTGTTGAGCTCTGAGATTCCTTTATTAAATAATGGAAAGCATAAAAGCAAACTGCTAAGTTGAACTTACAAGTGATTTAGTTTTCTTTCTCTACTCTCCCCAGGGAGAACTTACACTCAGTTTAAGTTCCCTGAATTGTTCTATTAACTCTGGCCTTGAAAACTGACTCATGCCAACGCAGTGACCTGCTGCAGTTTGCTTCTCTTGCAGCCAAAGCATCCATCTGCCTTGGTCATCGATTTCCCTAATTAGCATCAGAGTTTTAATATTTATTACAATTTCTATAGACATTTGTACCTGGAAAAATGGAATTCTTTGTGAAACAGCAATGCTGAAGCTCTCAAAGCTGAGGTATTTTAACAGAGGGATTTAATAGCTTTTACTTGACGGAAACTAACTTCCAGGGTTTGCAGCTTTGCTGCTAAAAGTAGTTTACAGACTCAGACACAGAGGGCTTGCTTAGGCTTGCTTCCTTTTAAATCTTCCTTTTCTCCCATTTTTCTGTCTCCTTTTCTTCTAGTCTTCCTTTTTCTTTTCTGTTTTCTCTTTTCTCTATCTGTTTGCCTTTTCTTCCTTTCTTCTCTCCTTTTCTGTCTCTTGCCTTTCAATTCTGTTTGTCTTTCCCCATTTTTCTTTCCTTTATCCTTCCTCTCTCCTTCCCCCCATTTCCTCTCCTCTCATGTTCTTTCTACTCTTGTCTGTCACTTTTCACCATCTTCTTCCTCTTCTTACCCTCTATTTATTTTCTTTGCACTTTTCCTTTCCTCTCTTCCCATTCTTTTCTTCCCTTTTTTCCTCCCCTCATTCCTTCTCCTTCTGTTTTTTCTCTCACTAATCTTACCTCTTGTCTTCCTCTCACTTTCCCTTGCTCTCTCTTTTCTCTTGCAGAGGGTTAGCCTTGGCCAGCAGCCACGTGCCCACCCAGCCACTCACCCCCCTCCTCAACAGGAAATGGAGAAGATGGGATGAAAAAGCTTGTAAGTTGAGATAGGCAGGGAGATGCTTAGCAGTCACTGCAAGAGGCAAAACTAGCCTCGACTTGAGGAAAATTAGTTTATAGCAAATTAAAATAGAGCTGGGTAGAGAGAAACACAGGCAAAAGAAAAACATGTCAAAAAAGAGCAGCTCCTGGCTTCAGGCTCAACTTTCCTCCTGATTCACCTACTGCTCCTTCACTGAGCAGGACTAAGGGATGGAAGGGTTATGGTCAGTCTGTAACTGCAGCGCTCCAGTGCCACTTCCCCCTCACACTTCTTGTCTGCTCCAGCGTGGACTTTCCAGGGGCTTCTGCTCCTGCTAGGAGCCTGCTCCAGCCTGGGGTCTCCATGGGCAATGGCTCCTTTGGGATACCTCCAAATGTTCCAGCACTCCAGATAGTCCACAGGCTGCAGTGTAGGTACCAGCTCTGCCATGGTTCTCCACAGTTGGCATGGCAATCTGTGCCCATGGTGCTTTTGATTCTCCACCTTTCCTCCCTCTCTCTGTCCCTCTCCCTCTTTCTCATTCTTTCTCTCACTCTTCTCTTACTCTTTCTCTCTCATCCTCCCTTACCCTCCCTTCTCTTTCCATCTTATATTATCTTGACAACGGAATCATCCTTCTTTTAAAGCAGAAGAATAATAATAAACCTGAAATCACTACATGCAATTTTATTTGTGTTAATTTCTCTTCAAAACAAAGAAAGTCTCTTATTTTTCACCCCATCTCTTGCACAAAAATTCAAGGAAATCTCCACAGCCTTTTCCTTTGTTTCCTCTCTCTAATTTTCAATTAGGTCATCCCTTCTAATGGAAAGATTTTAGAATGGCGACTTCTAGGATAACTCTGCAAAAGCATCCTGCTCAGTGCCAGCATCCACAACACTCTACCCAGCCCACAATCGGGAAAAGGAAATGAGAAGCTGGCCTATTTCTACATCTTCCTTTCACGTTTTTAAAAAAAATCCTGAGTTCTATTGCATCATGAGGAGTAAAGAGTGAATAAACAGAAAAACTCCCCTCCTCCCAACGATTATTCTCATGCTTGTACTGGGCCAGTGATTCAGCACTTGAGAATCTTCTATTTAATGACCACTACAGGCAGAAAAATCCAATGGATGTAGAGAATAAAGAATCTGGGAGTCACCTCAAATAAATAAAGTGGTTCCAAATGCAAAGTAGTGTTTTCTAGCAATATTTATTCCCACTAAAATGCTTACGTAAGCAAGCTTGTCACACTTTATATTCAAATTAATGTAACTGCTGCAACTTTTCTGACTAAATAAAGGTCAATCGTGTCCTTCAAAGATTTTTGTGGGGCACTCTTACCTGTAAAGAAAGCATGAAAAAGAGCTACACGCTGGGTAATCACAGTACATCCTGAGCCTTTAAAAATCCATCAACAGATGATTTAGTGTATTGGGTCAAATTAAAATATTTGGGTGGATGTGAAACGTTTAAGTTATAGCTGTTGTGCAAAAGGGAGTTTAACTTGGCAAAACAGCACAGCAAAAGGTTCTTTCCTTCTCTCAAAGGACTGAGCAGATACTTGTATTTTTGTGTTTTAACTCAACCCAGCTGTTGCAATTCATACTATTAGTAGATCCCCTTACTCTTTTGACTTACAACAGCTCATTAAGTCTGGAACTGAGAGACTGAAGTTTCTATTTAACTTATAGCTAGAAGTCAATCTCATTTCAAAACGTCACAGAAAATGTTTTCAATTATACCAATAGTAACCATCAAACGACTTGTAAAAATAAAGCACAGATAGCTGAAATAAAAGCTTCAGACTGGCCGTTCTTGACAGGCACATCACTCCCTCTTGATTCTGGTGAAGACATCAATAAAGACCCTTTGAATAGAGGGGCTGAGATACAGACACTGTATACACAGAGTAGGAGAAAGGCAGCATAAAGTGGCATCAGAAACAAAATTCAGTCTTAACCAGAAGTTATCTGTCATCCCGACCACTGTGCCTAAGCACACAATTACATGGTGAGTATAATACTCAACTATTGACAGATCAAGTCATCGATTCCTGGGCTGTAAACCTGGGCACAAATAATCTTGCATCACTACTAGTGTTACAGCTTTAGTTTATACAGTTCAGTCTGTGACTGGAGTGACTGACAGCTTGGTGCAACAGTTTACATTACTACCCTCAAGTTACTGCCACAGACAGAAAGGTTAACAGTTGGACTTGGCTTAGTGGTGTTGTCTTTGGAAGAAGGAGGCAGGCACACAGGATTATTCCTACAGCTAGAAACTACCTAATTCTCACTGGCTGAGAAAAGATTCTGTGCCTGAAAACAAGAGGCCTTAAAAAACACCAAACCACCCAGCCTGTCCAGCTCTCTGCAGCATCTTCCTGCCCTCCAGCAGACTGACACTCCCCCCAACTTGGTGTCATCCAGAACAACTCCTTCCTACTTGTGTCAATCTCTTTCTTCTTAAATTTCCTTGCTGTCCTTTACGTGTCCCAGTTTCTTTCCTTTGGAAGAACCGCAGGGGTCATGGAATTTTTGACACAATGGTTCCACGTTTGATAAAGCAGACACCAAGATTCTAATAGGAACAAAAACCCTGGGTGCATTGGTAACAGACGAAAAAAGTGGTAACAAGACCAAATACTAGTAGTCCAGATCTCACGGTGCCATTCCAAACCATGCAAGTTAGGTGCAGCATGCTCCATCTCAATTGAGTCCTGACAGCAGGTGAACATACCTCAGCTTACCGAAACAGATAGAAGACACTGCAGTAGCCAGTGGATTCTCTAAGACGTGAAATAGGGTGACTCAGCTTGTGTTTCCTTCCAGCAAGAGACCTACTAGCTCTCAATTCCCTTTTCTTATAATAACAAATGAAATGGGAACCAAAATAAATGGGTGGGGGGGAAATCAATGTGTCCTCTCCTAGTTACTGAGGGTAAACAGCAGAACAACTCCCAGGAATCTTCTGAGCTCTTTCCCACTGAGTTTGCTGTCAGAATAGCTGAGCAAAGGGATGTATTTGAGTATCACATTGTGATTTACAGCTCCATACGCATGTAAGAGTGCAGCATCTGCACCACGCTGATTTGTGTCTGTAGGTGTTTGCACACTCCAACACATCGACACCGAGGTAAGCAGCTGTGTTTAAGGTTTTCAGTATTTATAATTTGATATATACGTCTATTGATTCACAGTTCTCTGTTGATATTGTAAACGTTTGCCAGCCACACCACTCCAGGTTCTAGGAGAGAGCTGTCACAAACAAGCCTCGCTGACAAATGAGTTTAAAAGCTTTGTGTAGCGCTGAAATAAAAATCACATCTTGTATGAAACAAAGTTTTCCTTCTGTTTTGAAACGAAAAGCATGCACATAATTGAATTCCACAGTAATTAAGATCACACCCTATGAGAATCCGTATAAATAGCACGGAATTGCTGTCAGAGAGCCTCAGATAGGAATGACTGTCTGTAACGCACGTTCTCAGTAGTTCTATCTGATCTTGTTCATCACCCTTAGTGAAATTCTGAGGCTTTTCTTAGTCTTCATCCTACAAAAGCATACCTGAACATTTTAAACACAATACGCCAGTGCAGGACTATGAGAGAACTAGTCCTTTTTTCAGCCCAAGCAATATGAGGAGGGAAAAAAAAAAGAGAAACAAATTATTTCCATGTTTTTCCCCTTCAGTTAAGAAATGGGTTAATTACAGGTCGACTGAAACACATACCCCGTCTTTAGAGCAGCATAAAGCCATTCACAGCAAACTGTTCCAGAAAATAAATTATTACTAGAAAATGATGCTTTCATAGCAAGTCTGACAACGTTTTCTTCTTTCACATTCCAGTCAAACATATTTAATCCAGTCTGCCAGAAATGGCTATGCTGCTGCTCTGTGAGAAATATGCTAATGATGAAAATAAGGACTTGACAATTTACTGAATACTAAGCAGAAAATCTGTAATGAATTGCCTGTGTTGTTGCGTTGGGTTTAGGCTTTTTTTCTCTCCCCCCTCCCCAGTTCCTATGGAACACTAGAAAAAGCATAAAAAAAAGGATTATGGCATTTTGTGGGATGTTGTGCGTGTCCCTTAAGTAGAATGTGCTCAGAAATAAAGACAAAAGTCAGCTGTGGGATAAATGAAATTCAAAGCCGTAGCAAATAATAGGTTTAAGTACTACATTTTCAATGCAAAAAAGAAAGAGAAAGTACAGAATGAAAATGCCAGAAACATCCAACACCAACAAATAAATCTCAATCAGGACCTAGCAAGCTAAAACCTAGAATAATTCATTTTACAGCTGCAAGAAAAAGCAGCTTCTTAGGTTACTCGGATGTTGCAACAAAAGCTCATAAATCCATTAAACCGGGCATGTCTTCCAGTTCCCAGCCAGGCTTCGATTTTCACTGCAGGTTTTAAGTCTTCAACAGATTAAACTCTTTTCCTAAGAATATTTTACCAGAGTGTTCATTCAAAAGGTGACTCCTTCTAGCTCAGGTCTCGTTTCATCCCGTGTTGGGAAGTTTGATATATATGGCAGCTCCTGCCATGCTTCTGTGCTGAATCACAACTGCCAAGTACTTCCTGAAGGAAATACAGTAGATCATTCCTGATTTTTCTAAGCATAAGATTGCTGAACAAGATCGTTGGCTACTCAACAACAGCTGACACCGTGCCCTTAGTTAGCAAAGACTGATATGAAGCTCTCTTGCAGGTCTTTTCTGACTTATTTGAAAAGACCAGTCTTTTCCCTATGTGCTTTAATGTTAACACATGATAGATCTTCATCTCAGAACAATGATCAAACAAGAGCAATAGGACAAGAGGGAATGGCCTCAACATGTGCCAGGGGAAGTTTAGTTCAGACACTAAGAAAACCTTCTTCATGGAAAGGGTCCTCAGGCCTCGGAATAGGCTGCCCATGGAGNTCCTCTATTCCAGCTGGCACCCAGTGCCCCTTGTCCTATCCCCAGGTGACCTTGAGAAGAGCCTGGCTCCATCCTCCTGACACCCACCCCTCACAGATTGAGGTGTGCAACAGTTGGGTTAATGTTGGTCTCCATGATCTTAAAAGTCTTTCTCAACCTGAGTGGTTCTATGAAGAACACGTTCTGCCAAATCTCAGTTTACCAACAGATGTTTTTGAAAGCTTCTGGCTCTGGACACCAATGGACAATTATCACTGAACAGCTCTTCTATATCCTTGTTCCTCTTAAAAAGATGCTGTCAAAGCAGGATGATAAAAGGCAATAAAATCAAAGACTATGTGTATCTACCTACCTACCTGCCACACAGTCATGGTTCCATTTACAGAACTGCAGGCAGAGTTGGGTTAAAAGAACAGGAAAACACTCTGTAGACTGTGGTAAGTCTCAACTCTTCAGTCATTTAAGAAGACAAAACAAACTTAGATCGCTACACGATAGGAAAAACCCAACCAACCACCAACCCAAACAAATAACCCACCCCAAAGAAACCAAANGTGCAACAGTTGGGTTAATGTTGGTCTCCATGATCTTAAAAGTCTTTCTCAACCTGAGTGGTTCTATGAAGAACACATTCTGCCAAATCTCAGTTTACCAACAGATAGTTTTGAAAGCTTTTGGCTCTGGACAGCAATGGACAATTATCACTGAACAGCTCTTCTATGTCCTTGTTCCTCTTAAAAAGATGCTGTCAAAGCAGGATGATAAAAGGCAATAAATCAAAGACTATGTGTATCTACCTACCTACCTGCCACACAGTCATGGTTCCATTTACAGAACTGCAGGCAGAGTTGGGTTAAAAGAACAGGAAAACACTCTGTAGACTGTGGTAAGTCTCAACTCTTCAGTCATTTAAGAAGACAAAACAAACTTAGATCGCTACACGATAGGAAAAACCCAACCAACCACCAACCCAAACAAATAACCCACCCCAAAGAAACCAAACCGCTGGCACTGCTGGGAGGATGGATTATACATCTGCTGAAACCTTCCTAACTTAACTTCTGTGAGCATCTGGTTGTTTTCTCTCTTGTGTTTAGATATCTTCGACAACATTTCTTTCAGAAACAGAAGCCCAAACTTGAATGCAGAATCAATCTTTGATTTACAGAAACGTTCAAGATTTGCAGCACAGACACTTAAATACTGCTAAAATCGAAGCTAGGCTTTCCAGGAGAAATGTGGGAAGACTGCTATCACACAATCTGCACTTCAGGATAATGCTGTGCCTATGATAACACCAGTTTCAAATGCAGGAGGTTTTGCCTCAGCCTGAGCTACGGGATTACTTTTCAGTCTCTTTCACGGCGAGATATGACAGAGGAAAAAGAAAACACAGTTCTTACATTAAACTCCGAAATGTATCACTAAAGGAATTATTCCACCATGCAAAGCCAGCTAACACTGCATTTCTTGACAAGGTTACACCATTCAGTCACAGCTGATGGTGACATCTCACTTCAAGATGAAGTGTCCTTCAATAGGAAATGTTGCTCGTTACTGCACAAAAGAATACAGGTACAACCGAACGGCTTTGCCCGAGACATGCCACAGCAAGAGGGCTTTAAGGAAGCATTCTTGCTCTGTGACCTTTCAGGACATTAGAAAACCTGGCAGAAGGGTGATTTCTACTTCTTTTCATATGACCCAGTCCCATTTGCCAGGCTGGATGGGGCTCTGAGCAACGTGATCTACTAAAAGGGTCCCTGCCCATGCAGGGAGCTTGGAAGGATATGATCTTTAAGGGCTCTTCCAACTCCATCCTTCATATGATTCTATGAAAATAACTAGCAAATCTTCTAAGATCATCAGCATCCGCACAGCTATCCCTAACCTGTTACACATGCACTGCTGGACTTCCTCTGAAGAGATTAGAGGGGGTTTAATGTCTACAAATTTACTGTGATCAAGAGGGCTTGGGCATTCAAAGATCAACTATTTTTGCAATATAAACTTGTAGAAGCTGAAACACATTTATCACGTCACAAAATTTAACAACCATATTTCTTTCCCTTTTACAGCTAAATAAATTAACCTATACAATTTCCGCATTTCCTCTGAATTCTTTGAATGGTCGTAAGGGCCTCTCTCTCTCAGTTACCAGCAAAGCATCAATCAAATAGAAGAGCTTTACACACTGCACTAGCATCATGTTCTTTGAGAAAATACAGGCTTGGGTGGGAGGAGCAGAAACCCAAGGCGCTGCACAGGTCCAACAGAAACACTGGAGCTGGACTGATGAAGCAAGTATGGCACACAGCCTGCATTCCTGCTTTCCCAATCTCTGCAGACACATTTTGCAGAGCTGCTAATAGATTTAAAGAAAACAACTTTATGGCAGATCTTTTAAGAAAAAAAAGAATAAAAGATTTATAATAATCAAACAAGTCCTAGTTCTTCCATGAAAGGCGGAAAGCTGGTTGCAATAACTGATTGAGCACCCCCGTCACAGAGAACTGTTGTACCAAATGGGAAAGGGAAGTACTGAACACTGTGTGAGCAAAAGGTCTGGATGGAAAAGTAACACCAACATCATAATCTTAGAAAAAAGGCAAAAACAAGAGCGTTAACTGTTCTGAAACCTCAGCTCACCTGAGCACGCAGGAGCAGACTTCAATCCTTCAAACCAGGGGTAAAAGTAGAACCTATACGAACTTTTCTCCACTGTTGTAAATCACCTGCTGAAGGTTCCAAACGTGATAAAATGATGGTATTTTGGCTTTGTTTCCTCCTAATTAACCCTGGGATCAAACTCAAGAAGAAAGCATAGCTGGTGCTGAGCCAGGCTGCAGAATGAATAAGGAAGTCTGGGATGTGCACGCTGTGACTTCAGAAGATTTCAGGCACGCAGAATAGACAAATGAATGGAGTTTGAGCCCTCATACATGGCAAAGGACATAGATGGCAGCAGGTTGGGGTAACTGGAGATCACGGCACTGATAAGCCAGTTGGAGAGAGAGGAATTCTTGTAGCAGAAGCTCTTGGAACAAGGTTGGAGAGAGAGGAATTCTTGTAGCAGCAGCTCTTGGAACAAGGGACTGCATATACTAGTAGAGATATGGCACCAGCAACACTAATTACATGGACAGGATACTGGGAGTGGAGGAGCAAAGGACCAGGCTGTAGACTTAGCTTTGCATTTAGCTTTGAAAAATTATTACTTGCTTCTGTCTCCATTCTCTTTTTACATACACATAATTAATCTTCTCAACAGTGAGAACAGTATCCTACAAAGGATTCTGTGTCACGCTTAAAAGCTTTTTACTATTTACATTGTGCCATTTATCATCTGAAATATTTCCAAAATTAAATCCACACCTCAATAAAATTAACAAAAGGATTTGTATCTGTGGCACGAGCATCATTTTTAACCTGCCTGTAATAGCTGGGGCACTGCTACTACATACAGCAGGCAAAAAAATCCCCCAAACCAAACAAACAGGCAATTTTATACAAAATGCTTAACTACAGATAGATTTCACTCCGAATCATGGAATTATTGAGGGGGGAAAAGACCTCTGAGATTATGAAGCCCCAACTTATGACCTGACATCACATCAGCCAGACCAGGGTACTAAGGGCCACAGCCAGTCTGTCCTTAAACAGCCCCAAGCATGTGGACTCCACCACTGTCCTGGGCAGTCCATTCCAGGGTCTGAGCACCCTTTCCCTGAGGAAGGGCTTTCTAACATCCAACCTAACCCTCCCCTAGCAGCTTCAGGCTCTGCCCTTTCATCCTATCACTAGATATCACTAGATGCCTGAGAGAAGAGCCTCACCCCCATCTGACTACAATTTCCCCTTCAGGTAACTGCAGAGAAGGAGAAGGTCCCCCTCTGAGCCTCCTCTTCTCCAGGCTAAACAACCCCAGCTCTCCTAGCCTCTCCTCAGCAGACTGTCCCTCCAGTCCCTTCACCTGCTTCAGCCCCTCAATGACTTTCTTGAAGTGAGGGGCCCAGAACTGTCCCCCGTACTCAAGGGGGGTCCTCACCAGTGCCCAGTACAGGGGGAGAATTATGTCTCTGGTCCTGCTGGCCACACTATTCCTGATATAAGCCAGGATGCTGTTGGCCTTTTGTGCCACCTAGGCACACTGCTCGACTGCTTATTGAAGTCCCTGAGTAGAGACTTCAGTGAAAGGAACAGAAACAGCATTAAAAAAATCCAAACAATCCAACAGATCATTTTTAAACATGGAAATATGGAGCAAAAATGAAGATAAAGGTGAGGTAGGGGAAAAAAAACCAACACAACAGCACAGCAAGAAGAGTACAAACCAGGCAGTTAAATGCCTTATATTTAAACACAGGCATATGCAGAAAGCCACATAAGTAAGAGCCCTGTTGCCTGTACTCTTAGCTCAGGAAAAAACATTTGGAGTTTTCATCAGCATTAGGTGATGAAAACATTAGGTGTTTCATCAGCACCTAAAACCCAGATTTCCATAGCAATACCAAGAGGAGATTACCACTGCACAGACATACGCAAGCCAGCGCTAAAGTAGTAGGGTAATCAGAATGCAGCATCACGGAATCAAGTTTAGGTTAAACACTGGGAGAAACTTCTTTATGGATCTGGTTGCCTGAGAAGAGGACTGAATCATCACCCCTGGACATATTTAGAAGTCATGGAGATCTGGAGCTCAGGGATGTGGTTTAGGGGTGGGTGTGGGACAGTTAAGTTAGTGGTTGGGCTTGATGATCTTAAAGGTCTTTTCCAATTTAAGTGATTCTTTGATTCTAAGTATCAGCAACCCTAACAACCACAGCTGTTTTAGGTCTGCATCACTGGGACATGTTGTTACACAGTGAAGAACAACATTTCAAAGGGGTGTCTGAAGCGGATTTATGCAGAAAGGCAGGTTGTACTGAAAAGTTTCTTTCCACNGAGATGTAGGACACCTATCTCTTTTTACCAGGTTATACTGCACTGTGGCAGGAACAGGTGGGGAGGGCAGGAACAGGTGGGGAGTGCCTGGGGCAGAAGGAGCAAACCAGAGATCTTCAGCTGGTGAACTGTGGCTCTCGCTACCACCAAATCAGACTGTTGTCACACGGTGAAGAACAACATTTCAAAGCGGTGTCTGAAGCGGATTCATGCAGAAAGGCAGGTTGTACTGAAAAGTTTCTTTCCACTGCTTGACAGCCAAAAGCCACATCTGTGGAGGCATAAAAATCAACCTAATAATGCCAGGCAAAGAGCACAAATAGCTTTCACTCTCGCCCCATCCAGGCAGAAGCAACCCACTGCAGGGAATCCCTACCTTCAAGACACAACAATGCACCCCCTTCAAGCTGAAGATGGTCCCAAATAAATCCCATCAGACATATGCAGCCACAGAAGCCTGTTAACTGTTTGTGCTCTTCGGTTAACAATCAGAGCCTGAAGACAAGAACTGTCCTCCTTTCAATGAAACTTCTAAGAGCTTTTGTTTGTTGAAGGGCTCTTGCTATCTTTTCTCTTTTGAGTGGAAGATGAAAACGATGACTTGTTAATAATTAGGAATCACAATGACATCTTGGAATTACTTTACAGAAGCACTAACAATTTCTCTGTCTACACGCATAAACAATAAGGCAAAGAACTTGAAAACGATAAACAACACAAGACAGTTGCCGGCTCGTTTAGCCTATTTACAGAAACAGCAGCATTCACAACCCATTTTATTTTTAAGTCAATAGCTCTGAGGATGAAGTATGGAAAGGCTTAAAGAGACACTGTCAAAAAGATCAAAGGATTCGAGAAGTGACAGTAATATTTTTCAGGGGAACCATCACACTTCCGAGCTGGAGAGAGACTCTGCACAGATCACGTAGTTTATTCCATTGATGGCTTCAGTCAACAGTTCAAAGTGGGTTTGATTCTGGCTAACACAGTTTCATAGATTCCTAGAATGGTTCACGTTGGAAGGGACCTTTAAGATCATCTTGTTCCAATCCCCCTGCCATGAGCAGGGACACCCTGCACTAGACCAGGGTCCTCAAGGTCCCATCCAATCTGGCCTTGAATACTTCCAGAGAGAGGGTAGCCATAACCTCCCTGGGCAACCCATTCCAATGTCTCAGCACCCTCATTGTGAAGAACTTCCTCCTCACTTCCAGTCTAAACCTCCCCTCTTCCAGCTGGAAACCATTCCCCCTGCTCCTACCACTCCAAGCCCTTGGAAACAGCTCCTTGTAAACAGCTGTTTAATATTTCTGCACAAAGAGAATAAATCTAGTGAGAGTGTCTTGGAATTTATTAGGGTCATACTTTGCTGCTTTCCTAGGCTCGGAAGAATTAATATGTTATGATATCATTCATGATAGATATTAACACTGTGGAACGCAGAAGCAGCAGCATTAGTAGTGCCAGTGGCAAACATTTCTTCTTGGTCTTGTGAACGACTGCTGTCACAACAATAAATCAATAGATAGTTTAGTCCTGCACAGCAAAATAAAAAACCATGAAGAGAACAAAGGATGAGAAATTAGGACTGATGTTGTGATTGTCACAGCTGAAACGAAGATTTAAAAAAACTGCAACAGAAAAGAAAGAGAAAAAGGTTTAAGATTCCTAAAATAATTAAGAAGAGAATGACAGATTTGTTTTACTACTTCTGTTAAGCACTCAAAGAGAATAATCAAGGCTACCTGGCAAGATAGAGGAGAATTAACTCTGTAACCGAAGAAATACTATGGAATTCTCCTATTCCAGGGTTCACAGTCTAATGGTGGAGGAAAGTAAACAGCTATCATAGCTGTGGGCTCAAGCTGGCACTCTAAAAAATTAAGCATTGCTTGTCCCATTATGAACATTTATTGGCTTTTTACTTGTCCTGTGAATCTGACTTTAATCTTAACCAGACAAGGCAATTTCTCAGCCTCACCAAGCAGAAGAGAAAGGCCGAAGAAACAATCCAGGGCTATTAGCATCAAACATTATCAGAGTCTGGCTAGATATTCCTCCTCAAGCAAATGGCATGGTGCGAGTGCTGCAAACTGATGTAAAAAAAAAATCACAGAAAACTACGGATCAAAGGATACGCAATGTCATTCCCCTAGTTCAAGGCAGGATCGACCAAATCTGCATAATTCCTGACAGATTCCTATCTAAATTGTTTTTAGAGAGCTCTAGAGATCACTCATCTCCCATACAGCCCACGGCAGAAATCAATTACACCTTTAGGAAATAAAGAGAAGAAATCTATCTAATCAGAATCTCTTCTTCCTATCAATGTAAAGGTCATATTTCTTCTCCTGTCTACATCAGACAAGCAGTGTAAATTATTCCCTTACTTTTTTTTCAATCTCTTACATGGTAAAGAATGACTTGCTGTGTCTAAACTCAATCTTCCCTTCATTAATCCAAATACCAAACTCACACCAACTTCTGTCCTATTTTTTATCTCCCTGAGAACTGTGAGCAGCCTTCGGTTAGTGCTGTCCTTGAGAAAGGTGCAGTGCTCCACACAGAAAGGAGCCTCTTTATTGACCATCTGGATGAAGGGATCGAGTCTACCCTAAGTAAATTCATGGATGAAACCAAGCTGGGGGGAAATATTGATCTGCTGGAGGAAAAGAAGATGCTGCAGAGGGAGCTGGACAGTCTGGGTCAATGGGCAGAGGCCAATGGGATGAGGTTTAACAGTGTTAAGGACAGGATCCCACACTTTGCACTTTGGTCACAAGAACCCCCTGCAGAGGTACAGACTGGGGGATGAGTGGATGGAGTGGGACTTAGGAGTACTGGCTGACAACCAGCTGAACAGGAGCCAGCAGTGTGCCCAGGGCACACAAAAGGCCAATGGTATCCTGGCTTGGATCAGGAATAGTGTGGTCAGCACCACCCACCCACCAGAAGACACTTCTGTATGCAGGAAATGTGTCTCACTAGTTCATAAAGTGGTGACACTGAGCACTCACAGCTAAAGCCCAAGAGGGTCAGTACCTTTTTCTTTGTTGACATCAGTTTATAAAAGTACCTGTGATTCGAGAGCTACTACCATCAACACCAGAAACAAGCACACAAAACAATTATTAGATAATTGAATAAATTAAATCTGTCCAATCAGTAAAATCTGTTGAAAATCTTCATAGGGAATCTGAAGCTGACTGGGCCAGTCTCAGAACAATCAGTAGTCATTTTCGAGAGTTTGTAGGGGATAGCAGTGATTGCAAAAGACAGAAAGCATCTAGTGTCGAGTTTTAAAACAATGGAGAAGGGCAGGGCCAAGGAAGCAGCAACTGAATTGCAGTTCTCTCAAAACACTTAATAGAATGTACTTGGAAGTGTTTAGCAGATAAGAAGTTGAGCTGAGTAATATATAGACCTGTCAAGAACAAGTAATGTCAAATCCATCAAAACATTCTTTGTGACACAGCAGCAGACCCTGCAGTTAGAGAAGCAGCAGCAGGTATAATACAGCCTGATTTTATGAGTCTTTGGACGTTGTTCCTCAGAGGACTTTCATAAGCAAAGATCAGAAATACAGTGCTGCAAAAGAAAACAAGTCCTGCTCGAATCATGTAAAGACGACTACATGCTAAAGCAGTCATAATAAATCTGAGAAAACATCTGCAGAAGACCTGAACACAATTCAGTAAGGAGAACTGTAGACCTTAACAGTGCACAAGAACAAAACAGAACAGCTAGTGAGGCAGGGAAAGGAGCACTGTGGCTGCAGTGGGTGATACTTGGACTGGAAGTCGATGTCACACCCGCAATTCAGCAAAATCTCAGACTAGGATGCAAAACCAGCAGGTTTTGAATCTAGGGAATTGCAGTGGCACAGGGAATTCTTTTTTTGCTTTAAAGAACAGCACAGCAGATGCTAGGAAGGATGATCCAGAGCACTGCGCACTGAAGTTAGCTGCTGTGTGTTGTCTTTGTAGAGAGATTCCAGTGTCCACATCTGTTGGCCTAACAGTGTTCACTACCATCACAGCGTGAAAGGAAAATAAATACTCCATCCTTTCCTCCCAGCCCCAGAAGCAAAGCATGTATTTTCCCCATATACATCCCAAAAAGGTTTGCTTTGAGAGTTTTTTAGTCTGCCTGGGTACCATCAGAACTGCCTGTCACCGTATTACAACCAACCATCACAACAGAAAAAATAATGAAAAGCCAAAACTGACCTGCACATCCCCCAATACATGAGTAGATGTAAGACCTCTTGCAGGACGTGTCAGTGAGTTGTGTTGTTTTCATTTCTAACACGTATCTGCTGTGTAACTTCAGCGTTTCCCTTCTATCAGTACCAATATTCCAGCTGTTCTATTAGCATGTACCTGTATTTAGTTATTTAAGTAATAAAAAGATGAATGTGCAGCTTGATGTCTTCATTGCAAACAAAGGAAAGACGCTGAGTAGTCTGACAGTGTCTTTTAAGCACAGTGACAATGAGATTGCTGAAAATCCTATGTTACTCATTCACACTTAATACCAGAGCAAAAAGCTTTCGGTTAATTACTGCTGCAATGTATTTGAAAAATGACTAAGCCAATTACTCTTGTTCACCTATAAATGGAACAGGAGAGAGAAGCATTCTGGAAGAACTTCATTTACAGTTGCCAAGGTTCTACCACAGTGCTAATCAGTACAGAGGCATAAGTAAAGTATGATAAAGCAGTAATACATTGCTTGCACAAGTTCACACTCAAACAATACCCAAATCAATACAGGGATCAAGTATGCTCCTGCCACCCTGCTGCTCATGGCCAGCTAAAGGCACATCATGAATTTACATTCCTTGCTCATCCTAGCTGGCTGCATCACAGAGATCAGGAAAGATCATCTTCAGAAACAGCAAAAGGTACCATACTGGGAGGGATGTACTGAAAGAAATTGCAGAGCTGGATGAGGTAAATGTGAGACTACGTCCAAGGACTGTGAACATGACTTATGCATTGAGGCCAAATCAACAATACGGGTATGAAGTCAAATTGGCTCCTCTTGAGAGCTAGAAGTGGAGATAACTTGGCAGGTTTGTGACTGATCAATATTAAAATGCAGCAGAAACACAACTTTTATATGAAATCAGAAATGAGAGTTCCAATACCTTTAAAATTCAATACAGAATCAACACTCTTGTTTTTACAAGCGCAGAATTTAGGAACGTTTGGGCTCATCAGCTGAGGATGATCTAGCCTATAATGTAGTAGAGAATGCAGTAAGGAGTAAAGAACATTGAATTTTATCCCTCTCTGTTATCCAGATATTCATGACCACACACGGCACCCTACAATCTACTAGGCATTCACACATACCTGCATAATCCATACCATGAATACAAAACAGAATGAATCTCAATTTCCTTCCTATTTCCCTGCAAATTTCAGCTCCTCTGTAACTGAGGACATGAAAGATCTAGCTTTGAACTTCTTTAAAGGCATCTTTGTCTCATTATTCTTTCTGCGGCAATTAAAAAGGGCTTCCACAGTTTCTACATCGAAATCATGAAAGCGCTGCCTTCACTCCTTCCCAAAGGTTTTGCAGACAAAATTTTATTCATGCGCTGTTCACGGAAAGAAGCATTTTTAAAATGAAAAAGGAATGCTGTTATCAGGCATGCGAGTCTCTCCCATGCAGCTGTCTCATATCACAAGACCTAAGAAGAAGAAAACAATCTATGCACTGCTGTGAGAAACAGTATCTTAATGAAAACAGATTTTCAAAGTTGGGTTTTCTCGCCTTTTTGTTGCTGTTGTATGCAAATCCTCAAGGCAGATCACACGTCTCTAGAGTTTTCATCCCCTTGTTTCCTTGGCATCGTTGCCAAATCTACTTGAAACGATTTCTTGACAGAACAAAAGCATTTTCTTTCTGTAAGAGCTGGCAAATTCAACTGCATCCTGCACACCATCACTTCTGCAATTTTACCAGCACACAGCCATTGCAAACAAAGCACTGGATGGTTATACAGGGAATACGGTCAAGCAGAGTGTTCTGTTTCTTAGGAGCAAAGAAATCCAGTAAAAATATGTCCCGTGGTTACTTCTGGCTACTACTCTTCTATACAGGCTTTTAAATTCTCTTGTCCTGACTTTAGTCCCCCCACAGTAAATGAGTTTGATTAAAATAAAAGCAGGTGATGTCTCCCTTCGCTTTGATAGGAACAAGTATTAAACCAATTTATGAAAACAGAAAGGTTTTACTCTAACATTTGGAGAAGAAGGACCTGCACCTTGAAGACTCCCACCCACTAACCAGTTTTTCTGCAATTTATTTTACTTCCTACCCAGGTTCCTGTCTGTGAGGCACTAAACACCCTACCAAGTAGTCAGTCACCTTTGAGGAAGGAGCAACTGCTTGCCCATCTGAAGCAAGCATCAATGGAAGACAACTGTTGACTTCCACAGGCTCTGGATAACCCCC
This sequence comes from Upupa epops, assembly GCA_013397515.1. Classification (NCBI taxonomy): domain Eukaryota; kingdom Metazoa; phylum Chordata; class Aves; order Bucerotiformes; family Upupidae; genus Upupa; species Upupa epops. The sequence goes on along the minus strand of VZRI01004174.1, from coordinate 61,036 downwards.
CATTCCCCTAACAGCTTAATGGTTGATTGTACTTGAAAACTACACCCCTTTCCTTCCACTCCCAGTTCCTTATCGGCACAACCCGTTACAACAGGCAACACCAACATGTCGTAACAGTGACTGAAGTGCCTGACCACAAGCCCAAGTGAGAGCAGTGCACACAGCTCCATCGCATGTTTTTCTTCATGCGATGAAGCTCATGGTGGGAGCTTCAGGCTTTAGTCCTTTGGCAAAACTGAGATGCAGCTCGGGCTGCTTGATCAGTTCATGCTCTTTCCATTGAAAGCCCACAGTACTGGAGCTGGCCTGCAGACTCCTGATGGAAGGCACAAAGTTAAGCCAATCACTAACCTTTTCAAAGCCTTGAACTAGCAAACAAAACCCATCGTCTACACTTCCCACTTTGGTGCTGGGAATCAATTCAGCCATCAGCCAGTACTTTCTGGTTTATAAAGATTTTATTCCACCACTGGATGGTTTTCAGAGAGCGCAAAAAACACCAAACACACAGACACTGACCTTGTTTCTTTTAACCCTTCTTTCTGAATGACTTCCAGTATTTGTTTTGCGGTCATTGGTGAGTTGGGGTACTTTTCCAATGCCTGAAAAGAAATAATAAACTTGTGAGTGACAAGACACAGCTGTCCTGTGAAGCTGAAAGGTCACGGGATCATGCAGTTTTTATGCAGTCATTTGTGAAAGGCAGGGAATGGCAGCACTGAGACTGGAGTCCTCTGTCTGTTGGAAGGCAAATACAATCTGGGGAAGGGCAGCAAGAGCAAGACTGACTTGCTGCTTTAGTGCATCATCTGCTACATCTGCCTGGGATTTTTTTCCTTTACCAGGTTGCAAATAAAAGAGTTGAGATAGGCACCTAGCTCTAGGACACAGCAATAGGGTTCCTTTCATGCAGGAGGGGGAAAAAAAGCCAAACCTAAAACAAAGCAAAAAGACACAGCTAGTCTTCTAGTCGTCCTTTTCTGTATTTTTATTACTTTAGAACTATTTGAGGTCATTTGAATATTCTATACTTAGGTTTTGTCATGACCTCGGGAACAAAATTGGCTAAAACCTTCCAAGCTCCAGCAGAGCAGGAGTTCCTGTGAGAATTGACACAGATAGGCTTCAATTTTAAAATGCTTTTTGTTTCTAAACCCAAGGAAAAATGAAATAGAACAGCCACAGCACACAAGATCCTACATGACAGGGTGCAGCACAGCTTTCCAGTTCAGCTCAGTTTTCCACTCCTTTGTCTTTTCCAATTGAGCCCAAAGTAACCCCCTTCTCTTTACAGACACAACCATCTTGTACAGATTTTTCTGGCTTTCCAATTCCTTTTTGTCCCCATCAGTTTTAAGCTGTTAAACAAACAGCCACTCTTTTGCTCATGTGAAGTGTCAGACTGACAGCCCTGGAAAATGAAACCTTTCAATCAGCAGGAAAAAGGTGCAGCACAGGTCACAGCAATCAGGCTTCACAGAGCACCCTGCCAACAGTCCTCAGCCAGAACTTGCATTCTGCCCTAGGTAAAATCCAGTTTGGTCTCCAGATTCATCCAGTCCCAAGGTTCTCTCTGGTAGGCATGTGAAAGTACATGGTGGCAGTTGTGAAAGTAGCTCCTATTATGTGGATACCTGCCCACTAGGAAATAGAGATAGACCACATCGTATCACACAAGTCATCAGGCTGTGAAGGGTACTAGCCAGGGCTCACCTAAAGCCAAAGCCTCCCTGCTCACTGTAACTTGAGTGGCTCAGCCCTGTCCTACCATTTCTCAGCTGTGATTTACTGCCTGTTCACAGCCAAAACACAGTTTACTGCATCCTTTGGTTCTTTGTTACACATGACCTTCACATCCCTGATATTTCAGTTCCACAAGGGCAAATGCAGACACGAGGGCTGCGCTAGAAAGGTTTGGGTGCTGAACTGAGCTCATCTCCCACACATCAGTAAGTGAGATTCAAAAAGGACCTGTCAGGAAAGGAAAACCAAGAGGTGATTTGAAAGGAGAAAGCAGAACGGGTAGGAAAGAGTGCGGCAATGAATAAGGACAGAAGAAACTGCACAGGGCTGGGAAAAGGGTCACTGCACAGCAAGGGAAGTGAAACGATGGTTTAGTGACAGACCCACAGTGACACACTGGAAAGATGACAACGTATGTAAAGATTAAGCATAGGGTGAGAAAAGATTAATGGCGTGAAGAGACAAAAATGGAAGCTTTAACCTTTGTGAAGAAGACAAAGGACAGGGTAAAATGAGAACACACCAAAACAAAGGGAAGAGAACTGAACTGGGAACATTTCAGAGGGGAAACTGGAAAGGACAGAAGAGGAAACTACACTGTACTGGACACGGCTATGAAGGAAACTGTGTGCACTTGAAAGTGGGGTTACTCACTGTGGAGGATTCCCTGTTTCTCTTCCTGAGTACAGGCCCCTCAGCACACCTGGGCAGCTCCTCCCTGCAATTGAGAAAATTTGGGTAGCCCTGTCCCCTTCTCTACGACATCACATCCTGCTCTGTCAAGTGAGTAAAAGCGCCAACTGTTACCACGGGAGTTGGACAATAATGGGAAGAAAACAATAAAGCTACATAAACATCAGAAGTCGCCCTGCTCTGGACAGTGGGAGAAGGATGAGCAGTTTGTGCTGAGGAAGCTGCACTGATCTGGTTGTGAAAACGATGGGCAGACATACGGGCATGGAAGATCAAACAACACTGAGACCTACAGGCAGGATACGATACATAAGACCACTCGAGGAAGTTAAATCAAACCCGCAAGGTAGATTTCAAATGCCACGGTATGAAGTGAACACATTCAGGGTATAACGACAAACCAAGATGCAGAGTGTGTTGGACAGGCTGGAAGTGCCGGAGCAAACAATCGCCCATTGTGTGGACTGGTTTTACACCGGACATGCGGCGTGGGCTGCAGTTCATATCCCCCATGAATTTAATTCTGCTCATCTAACCCCTTAAACCCTTTAATGCCTGTTATTTAAAGAACTGTTCATGCCCTAACTGAAAAGCATTAATTCTCTAATTCAAACACTGCTTAAGTTGAAAATCCTGTTATTGTGTACCTGATTAAGTTTTTGGCATCAGAACAAAGTCTAATTTAGCAGAGAACCTTAGTGAGGATGGGTTTGCTGCCTCTCCTGCCACACTGTCACACAAGCCCTGGTTAACCAAACCATTTACCACAGGAAGAACATGGAAAGAATTACTTGTAAAAACATTGCCACTATAAAGTCATTTTCTTCTCCCAGTTATGGAAAACAGCACCAGAGTATTATTTAAGAGTCCAGGAGCTATATGAGTACACTGAACTGATAATTGCACTAGTGTGCCTTGCCTCTGTATCTCACCAGTCACACTGCTAAAGCCCCTGTGCACCTCATCAGTCACACTGCTAAAGCCCCTGTGCACCCCACCATCTGCACTGTTAAAAGCCCTGTGCAGCTCACCATTCACATTGCTAAAAGCCCTGTGCAGCTCACCATTCACACTGCTAAAACCACTGTGCACCTCACCATTTGCACTGCTTAAAGCCCACTCATTTCTAATACTTTGAAAAAATAACATTAGAGATTCAAATTGAATTCCTAACTGTGCTTTAAGGAAGATAAAATACTAACATGCAGTAGTACAGTCATAGACTTCTTGGTCACCCATCAGGGGAGGAAGCCTTGATCTGTTTTAAGTATCTTTCTCCTTCCTCCAACTCCATCTACCAACTCTCACATCGTATCTGGGCAGTGACTGGTACTGCTGAAGTTCAAACCTGCCACAGCACTGCCACGAAGAGCAGATCATCGTGATGCATTTTGTTAACAACGGCAGAGGAATGGCTTGCGCTGACCGCAACCTCTATCGCAGAGGATCAGATGTGCTCTATTTATTCCTGCCATTCAACCACAGCCTTAAAAAGGGACACCCACTACATAACTGGGACAAAGAACTTGATACCCATCGGGACAATCTAGAAGAGAACAGCAGCAGTCGTTGCGCTGAGCAGTTATTGCCAGTGTTCCCACTCAACAACCAAAACACAAGTCTGGCTGAACTGCACAACAGCCAGCCTTTACTGCCCAAAGACAGCAGGGTGAACACGGGACAGAAATGACTTCCCTTCTAAGCAGAAAACACCCACTACTAATCCGATGGACTGAAAGACGGGAGTCCCAAACACGGGACTAAGAACAGAGCCCTTGAAAGAGTTCAGCATTGCCTTTCCCCGCTGCCTGGGTGAGGTTAACAGGAGGACCAACTTCTATTGTGGGAAATGCCCCACTCTGATCTTTTGTACTCGTTTGTGATTAACGGCTTTAGACATCGGGGAATTATCTGCATCCTAGTAAAAGTTCAAAGCCCTTTGTCTGAAGAAAGATGGGTACAGGGTTAGGAGAGGAGGGCAGGGAACAGAGTGTGGGAGGAAAGGATGGATGGATGAAGGGGAGAAAAGAGTAAGAAGACAGAGAGGAAGGAAGAGCACATGGTACATGAAACAGGGCAGAGGGATGAAAATAAGAAGGGAAGAATCACTACAACCTATTTAACAGAAGTCCTCAAACAGATGTTTGCGGCTTGTTCTGAGATGCCTGGACCCTTTTCTGGTTCTTTTCAATATTTATTTCTAATGTTATGACTTAAAGTGACAGAAATGCAGCAGCAGCACTTTGGAAATTCCAGATAAACCATACACTTGGCATTTTAAATTAAAAATACTGTAATTAATATTTTAATTTTAATTAAAATGGAGCACAGAACCCTGTTATTCCTTTAAGGCACGCAAGCTTTAGCAGCAATGACATCTTACCATTGCTGGTGTCCTCATACATCACACCAGAAAAAGTTTTCAACTCTAAAACAGCTGACTTATAATAACTTATTGATCTGGTCTGCCATGCTGAAATAAAAGGAAATCCTCGTAGTTCTTTTCTTTCCCACTGCAATCAGCCTGTCTCAGCAGCTGGAAACTTTCACTTAAAGGCTGTCAGCAGAGATATATAAACGCCTCAGTGACTGTAACAAGATGAACCTAGCGAACACACAGAATCCTATCAGATTTTGGTGAGATCAGGATCAAAGATACATACTCCAGTGAGCAGGATATCAAACTTGCTACCCTGGTATGGGTTCCGTTACAAGCAGCAGGATTGCCAGCAATGACTTTGGTGCAAGCAGTGGAGCATCCAGATTCTCCAAAGGACTGTTCAGTTGTGACAGTGCAGTCCAGCCTCCAGACTTCTGCTTAGCCATGCAAGCCAGGCCCCTTTGTTTCTATCACAACCCCCCATTGCCTCTCACTCTGCCCAGCCTTTCTCTCTCTCAAAGCGACACTCTCATTTTTCGAGGTGTGGGGCATGCAGCTTTCCACATCCCTACTGAAAGAGCTTTGTCCTTACTGCAATATGCTCCCACAATACTCTCCCATGTCCTACACCTCCCAAAACACTTCCACAGAGATGCAGTTCGTATCCATGGGCTGCTTGAACCCCACAGCCAGGTTTAAGTGCTGCCTATGTGGTTAATACTGGATAGAGAGCCAGCAGCACACCGGAGCTCTTAGGTACTGAGATGATGAATCACACTATGGACCTCCCGTGGCTTGAGAACCATTTTCTCCATCTATTTAGTTCAGGGTAAAGTTTCAATTTCTGTATCAGCCCATCCAGCTGAAAAACACGGGTGAAAGCTGATAACAACTATGCATCGTTACTCCAGAGAAGAGGCCACAAGCAAAACACAGCTCTGCCACCCAAAACCATCACTGAAATCTGCCCTCATTCCATGATCACACAGGCCACTGAAAAAAGCCTCCAATTCCAACAGGGACAAAGATTCCTCTTCATCACCCAAAAGAAGAGAGACCATGCTTAGGTGACTGATCAGTAATAATGGAGTGGAACAGACATGGGTGCCCTGCCAGCTGCCTTCCCATCACAGGTAACAGAGGAAAGAACTCCCACCAGTGCAAATCCATTCCTCATTACTAAGAGAACAAGAGAATAAAACAACTAAGCACCACCACATCCCAACCAAATGCCCTTCCATACATGCTGCTTTTCCCATTGAAAGCTGATAGTGGGGTTGTTTTCTGAGCAACATAAATTGTAAACTATGAAGAATAAAACTTGCCCCCTCCCCCCCAAAAAAGCAATCAATAAAGAGAATGAATATATGGTTGTTTTAAAAGCCTTCATAGCTTAATTTCCTCAGGCAAATGCAAAGCGTAAGGGTTACTTTTAATGTGAGAAATAAAACTCCTACTGGCTACTCTCTGAATGAGCCAAATGTAACAGGAGGTGACAGTTATGCCGGCTTTCTTGCCATTGCTCCACTATCAGAGCTTATCACGTTAGACAGTATCCTAAAGATACAGAGCTAAGATTTCCATAGGGCAAGAAAGAGAACACACAGAAAAATAAACAGGATGAAGGGAAAAAAATAGCAAAATACAAATAAAATACCTTAAACTCTGTACTCTACCTAACTGTTCTTCTATATTCAAGCATTTCATCCAGGTAAAACAAGCTGCAGTGACTCTATTGATATATGGAACCAAGCCCAAAGCGCTACTGCTCATGTAGTTGAAGTATGGTTCATGAGAGTGAAATAAAACTGTAAAACCTACACTTCCATTTTCATTGTCAGATAGATGGCCTAAAACTGCCTCATCAAACGTACAGCACGTTTTGATGCTTAGGTGAAAAGCCAGTGTAAGATGCATTGATCCTCTTCTCCTCACAAGGGAAGTCCATAAGCTTCACAAGTCAGTTACAGAGTCACACAGTGTCTGGGTTTGGAAGGGACCTCGAAAGGTCACCCAGTCCAACCCCCCTGCCAGAGCAGGATCCTGCAGAGCAGATCCCACAGCAACATCTGCGAGGGTTTGGGATCTCTCCAGAGCAGGATACTCCACACCCTCTCTGGGCAGCTCCAGGGCTCTGTCACCCTCACAGGAAAAAGCCTTCCCTGCTGTTCCCACAGATCCACTTCTGCTCCAACCAGTCCCTTTGCTCCCTGTCCTGTCCCTGGGCACCCCTGAGCAGAGCCTGGATCCTCCTGACACCCACCCTTCCCACAGCTATCAAGATCCACGGGGTCACCCTCAGGCTCCTCTTCTGCAGATGAACAGCCCCAGCCCCCTCAACCTTTCCTAGATGTTCCCCTCTCATCCTCAGGGCTCTGTGTTGGGCTCTTCCTAGCAGCTCCCTGTCCTTCTTGAACTGGGGGGCCCAGAACTGGACTCAACATTCCTGCTGCAGCCTCCCCAGGGCAGAGTAGAAGGGAAAGAGATCCTCTCTTGATCTACTAACCTTCTAACCCATCCGAGGGTGCAACTGACCTTCTTGGCCACCAGGGCTCCTGGCTCCTGGCCATCCTTCCCTATGCTGCTCTCCATCACATCAGTCTCCATCCTATACTGGTCCCTGGTGTTGTTACTACCCAGTGCAGGTCTCTGCACCATCCCAGACTGCACCAGGGATGAAAAGTGATGCAAATCGCAGCATGAGTATCTCAGTTGTTTGTTCCGTTCCTCATGGGATGACGCTCAGCTTCACTCCCTTTGAATAAATAAGCAAACAGAGATGCAGAAAATTTCTAAGAATCTTTCCTAGTAATTTTATCACTGCAGGGAAGATCAGAATGTGTTGAATGCATGGAAAACCTGGAAAGAAATTCCCAAGAGATGTACAGCAAGTGATAAATGTGGGAAAATCAAAGAGTTCCTTGCAGCCATGGACACAACAAGAAGCCACTGTCAGTTCTTTGAGCTCACCTGCTCATGTCCTGAAGGCAAAAGAGAAAGCCAAGAACTCTGTAAAATGAAAAATGATGAAAGGTTTGGATTTGATTTCAGACCAGTGCCCCTGCTTCTATCAGCAGTCACCAAAGAGAAGAGGCCATCACCCACCTCTCTACAACCTCCCTTCAGGTAGTTGTAGAAGGCAATGAGGTCCTCCCTCAGCCTTGAGTCCTTGGATGGTTCACACAGTTTTTCTTCATAAAGCCAGCACAATTATTTCACATCAGTTTTCATTAGTCTTAATCATGACATAACTGTGTGCAGAGCAGAGTGTGCTGGCACAATCCAGATGCACTGCTGAAATTGCTCTGAGAGCAGATACAGTTAAGTCACGGTTTTGAATTAAAGAAATGCAGCCTTCTCCTAGAATGTGTAAAGAGAGAATTCTTTTGTTAGCTGTCAGTGGGATTTTGCTATCTCTGTTAAATATATAATGGTTAGTGTCATAACAAAGATCAGCCATCGTGTTACAGTATTTATCTTCATGAGTGAAGAGAGGAAGGGCTACTGTGATTTATTCCGTTTCTACTCATGAGACGATTAATGTCATAAGAGATTAGTCTTCAGGACTGACTTCTACACTGAATAAAATACAGGGCTGGAGTGGGATGCCAGGCAGTTTTAATTGCCACAAGTTTAGAAGCCCGTATTACTTACAGATGGCACAACTGACAATTAATCATCTAAGATTTTCAAAAATAGGAGAATATTTTGTAGTTCACTGACTGATACTTATTTTGTATCATTTATTTCTTCAGTCCTCATACTCAGTCTTTCATAGAATCCTTATGGCTGGAAAGGAGCTCCAGGATCACCAAATCCAGCTCTCATCCCAACGTCTCCCCAACCCCTAGACCGTGGCCTCAAGTGCTCTATCTACTTGCCTTTTAAACCCCTCCAGGGATGAGGACTCTACCCCCTCCCTGGGCAGCCTCTTCCAGTGCCCACCCACTCTCTCAGGAAACAAATTCTTCCCAAGATCCAATCCAAACCTCCCCTGACGCAGCTTGAGGCCACTTTCCCTCATCCTATCATTAGTAATTTAGAAGAGACCAGCACCAGCCTCACTACAACCTCCTTCCAGATAGCTGTAGAGAGCAGTAAGGTCTCCTCTCAGCCTCCTCTTCTCTAGACTAAAAAACACCAGTTTCTTCAGCCACTCTTCACAGGGCCTGTTTTCCAGACCTCTTACCAGCTGTGCTGCCCTTCTCTGGACCTGCACCAGCACCTCAATGTCCTTCTGATACTGTGGTTTCCACATAGGTGATGAGATGGGGGAAAGGACTAAGTCACCCACGCTCATGCTGTAAAATACACCGTTTTATTGCAGATCTGACATCGATACTGGTGGTTTATAGTGGTATCTGTCACATCACTTCAAACATTTGAACAATACACAGTAGAACAATGATTACTAAGAAACATTTGTCACACTGAATGCGAATCAGAAGTAACACACAATGGCTGTGTGTCTGCACTCACATAAACCTACATAAACCTAACTCAGGATAGAATGAGCCGCTTGCCTCGTGTTCTGAGGAAAGTTACTCGTTTCTTCCCAAGGACCTCGTGAAGTGATCTGACCACCCTAAACAAGAATTAATAGTCTTTCAAAAGCCTATCACTTCTCAGAAATGCACACAGTGTTTTGCTTTACATGCTTCTCACTCCTTAGGAAAGGAAAGATGGTGAAGAGAACCATAAGTGGAAGTTTTATTAAAGAGGGAAGAATAATTTTTCCCCAGAAATGGAACACGAATGGTCCATATTTTCTCAAGTTCTACTTTCCTGCACGCTCCTACACCATGCCACTCTAGGTTAACTCTAATCCTTGACATACACGTTGTATTCTGGTGAAACCAGCAATCCTTTACCACTGGGGTTTACATCAAGCAGAGCTCATTGTTTAAAAGCTCTCTCACAAGGTGATATCGTTATCCAAATTTCCCAAGTATTGAGCTAAACATTTTTATCAGGCTGCTCATCACAATGACATACAGTGGGTCAGCAACTGAGAGCAGGCTTGAGAGTGAGAGCAGCCAGGTAACAGGGCAATGTTATGGCAGGGAAAAAGTATCATGAAAGCTAAGGGCATTGCTTATTGATGGTAAGCAGATAGGAGAGAAAAATCAATGGGTCCTCATCAGTACAACTGTCTACCAGCTGGACACTCAGTCCCCTCAGAGATTTAAACCTACAGGAGCAATCACTCGCCCTAGGGATACAAATTCAACAAGACCTCCAGTCTGAAAAGAAGTAAGAGGAACCATGACTTCACAAGTAGAGTTTGTAAGGAGACAAAATACTGATTGTTAAAGCAACAAAGAGATCTCAAATAAACCCAGAACATGGGGAGGAAACCTGAAAATGTTCAAAACAATCTGCAGTTGCTGGGGAGGCTGCAAACACCTGATCTTGTTGGAAGTCATCGCTCCAAGCTACAAGGCTGGTTGATGCCTCTGAGTCAGGCTGGACAATCTCTGACCACATTACAGTGAGCAGTGGCCATCAGCCATACACGTCAATCAAAGACCAGGGCCAAACTCCTGAATCACAACAAAGCAAAGGGTCAACAGCAAGGAACCACGGAGGAGTTTACAGAAGAAAACAAATACAGGCCAAACTCCCTGCTCAAGAAAGACTTCCTCAAGACAGCACCCTTTTTACCCTGCAAGCCCCCACTGTACACTGAACAGATTCAACTGTAACGCACCAGGACAGTAACCCAAGAGAGAGTGAAACACAGCTGATAGATATAATACAATTCAGTCATGGGGTTTATTGCTTTTCTATGCATCACAGAATTATTGAGGCTGGAAAAGACCTCCGAGATCATCCAGCCCAGCCCAGCCCATGACCTAGCATCACCACAATCAGGTAGACCATGGCACTAAGTGCCACATCCAGTCTTAAACGCCTCCAGGGATGGGGACACCTCCCATGGCAGTCCATTCCAGGGTCTGATCACCCTTCCCATGAGGAAGAGCTTCCTAACATCCAACCTAACCCTCCCCTGACAGTTTCAGGTCATGTCCTTTTGTCCTATCACTAGTTGCCTGGGAGAAACACCGACATGAGGAAGCAAGTTTTCCCCAAGTCTGTGTGCTTAGCAAACACAGCAGTAAAAATTGCCCCCTCCTAGGGAATGCTGCTGGCAAGCAGAATCAGCATCCATGGGACCTAGGCACATCATTTTAGATGTAATGTTTTAGGACCCTATGATATATCTTCTATTTCCCTCCAAAAGCAGCCAGCAGTAAGAGAACAGAAAAATGAAACCTGTTGTACGGACAAGTTACCCTGCCTCAGCCTGGGTTTCCAAACAAAGAACTCACGTGCACCTTCGAAACAATGAGACTTCGCAGTGAGATCAGTGTGACAGCCCAAGTCCAGGAATGCCATCTTCCCCTAGCTTTGCCAGACAAGCTCATCTAAAACCACAGAATTACACTTAGGAAATTCACAAGCTAAATCCTCTGAGGTGAAAACAAGGTGTCTAGAATCACAACAGGAAAATTACCAGAGTCTCATGTGCAAGCATCGTGTCAGATGGATTTTAGATATAGCAGACTGTAAGAGATTTTATCTCTTATTTACTTTCCTCCTCCAGAAATGACCTGGACAGGTTCATTTTAAACCAATTCTGAAAAATCCAATACTCCCAATGAATTTTAGAAGAAAAAGTAGCCTTTACAAGGATTTCAAAGGGACTGCTTATCATTTCAGCAATAATCTTTTGCTCAAGATACTCCATAACGGAACACATTCTACAAATAAATATAATACAACTGATCAAACATGCTTCCCAGACAAAGGCCCTACCTTCTACACAGAAGACAGAGTTGTTTTCATCATGGTGTTTCACTGACAGCAGTGTAGAACACAGGGACCTGGGGGTTCTGGTGGCCGGGAGAATGACCAGGAGCCAGCAATGGGCCCTGGCGGCCAAGAATGCCATTGGCAGCTTGGAGTGGATTAGAAGTGGGGTGGTTAGGAGATTCTCCTCCCCCCTCTACTCTGCTCTGTTGAGACAGGATCTGGAGTATTGTGTCCAGTGCTGGGCCCCTCAGTTCCAGAAGAACACAGAGCTGCTGGAGGGTGTCCAGCATAGAGCAACGAAGATGCTGAAGGAATTAGAACAGCTCCCTTATGAGGAAAGGCTGAGGGAGCTGGATCTCTTGAGCTTGGAGAAGAGGAGGCTGAGGGGTGAT
>VZRI01004174.1:36875-48893 GCA_013397515.1 Upupa epops | reverse complement strand
TTCTGTGAATCCAGACAAAGCTTTGGGGACTTTAGCTGGTTATCTAATTAAGTTAAATGTTAACAAAATAAACAAGAAAACAAACTAAATGCAATTTTATCCTAGAATTCAGAAGGGAGGTTTTTTCCCCCCCTCACTTTTTGCTCTGCCAGTCTTTTTTTTTTCCCCTCTTGCCTTACAAATATTTGTTATTCTTCTCAGCGGCACAGAACACCTCCATCTGCACCACAACCAGCATTCTCCTCAGGACTGCATCAGTATCACCCAGGCACACACTTTACCACATGAGAAGCCAAGAGACATAAACCCAGTTTCATTTTCCTCTAGTAATCCCAGTAAATGTATGCTAGTACTAAAAGTAATAAGCTTCATAATTATTATGTATGCATGTAGCACTTAAACCCTCATTTTTTTCAGAACATTAATCCTCAGAACACTTTCCCCAAGATCCCTTCCCTCTCCCTCCACACCCGTGTTTTTCTGTAGAATTAACTCTACCATTTAACAACACTTTAACTAACACACGATGCTTTTGCTCTAAGAGCTCTAAAAACACTGTAAGAGCAAACAGGTGCAGGGATTTTTTTTTTAGGAATTGTTTTAACCCTCTCATTCTCTCTGCAGCCCTTTCAGAAGCATTTTCCAGCACATAGAAGGCAGCCGCTTCTGTAGAGCTGGCTCAGAACGAAGACTGGAGCATTATTTTGCTTTATTTAACATTATTAACATTACTTTAAATAGCTTGAAACATGCTCCTGCAGATCAGACAGTAATATAATGAGTTAGCACAGGAAAACAGAGACTATGAAACAGAATCTGTCCTCATTAAGCACAGTTAAAATTGACTACCCAGGCAGTGATCTTTTTTTTGTTGTTTTTTAATTTAATGGGAGCATTAAAAGATTTTGAGAATTGCACTAAGGTGGGAATGTTTGATCATGTGTCAAACGGGCCATCCTCAAACAAAGCAGGTAACCCTACAAATTAACGGTGACAGAAGAGTTCTCTTTAGCAACTTAACAATTATTTCATCAGACATTAATCCATGAACAATTTTAACAGGTCCCTGAAGGAAAAAAAACCCCACACTTAGGCCAAACTAATTTGACAGACGAAGGTACCTTTGATTTTTTTAGCGGGTTGTTTTTTTCTAAACAGATTAAAAGACAGTAAAACAATGCTTTGAAAATCACAGAATGGCTTAGGTTGGAAGGGATCTCAGACATCTTCTAGTCTCAAGCCCCTGCTATGGGCAGGGTCACCTCTCACCAGATTGCTCAGAGCCCCATCCAACCTGGCCTTGAACACTTCCAGGAAGGGGACATCCTTGGCAACCTGTTCCAGTGTCTCAGCACCCTCACAGGGAGGAATTTAATCCTGAAATCTAGTTTAAATCTGCCCTCTTTTATCTTGAAAACATCCACCCCTTGTCCTATCACTAAAGTCCCTCATAAAAAAATCCCCTTCCAGCTCTCCTGTAGCCCCTTCCAGACACCAGAAGGCTGCTATAAGGATTCCTTGGAGTTTTTTCATCTTCTTCAGGCTGAACAGCCCCAACAGTCTTCATAGGAGAAGTGCTCCAGCCCTCTGATCATCCTTGTAGCTATCCTCTGCACTTGTTCCAACAGTCCCACACCCTTTTTATATTGAAGGACATACAAATCCATACAAAGCCTTCTTGATCAACTGCGTTGACTCTGCTACTCTGAATTTTTTTCTATTTTCCATCCTCTACTGAAGTTTTGAATCCATATTTCAAAAGGCCAGTTAAAAGACTTCCTTTTGGGGTTCCATGAAACACACTCATTCAAATGATTGCTCAGGCACTGACTCCATCCTCAAGACCTTCCACTCTCCCTGTTCCTCTTACCTCTTGTGCTCTACTCTGCACCCTTCAGCCAAGCACCTACTTTCACTGTAAAACTTCCCAGACAGCCCTACACGAGTTCTGCAGTCTACTCCCCAAGTGACACTGCTGCTGTGAGCCTGCAAGCTATATCAGCAACCCATAATGGTTACAGTGAGCATCAAGCATTTATTGTGAAGGGATGATTGTAGTACAGGTACTGAATAGCTCCTGTGGAGTTACTTAGTTTAAATGCAGCAATCATCAGCAATGCATGTATATACAGCGTGCAGTAACTTGCATGGCCAGACTGATAAAAATCTCCAAATTTACTTTGGGAAGCTAAAGCTCTCTCGTTCTTTAGTGTTCTACAACTGAAAAAGAGCATGTTTTAACATCGCAGCCAATTGGTGGGGCTCACCAAGGTTGGAATGCTATCACAGAGAGCAGGAACGATCCTTTTTGACAAGGTAACAGCAGCGTTCCAGCTAGCTTAAAGCAGTAATTCAATTTTCTTACAGCATCTGCTTTGTGGGGGCTGATCCCATGCTCTAGAATCCACAGTATTAACCAACAGTCTTCTACTAAAGCAAAGGAGTCTCAGTCCAAAACACTAAGACACAGGGTTGGTTAGCATTGACCAGATGGGTGGTTCCCATTCCAAACTCAGTAGGGGAAACTGGCAGCGAGTCAGCTGATCCCCGAACACTGACTGGAGGAGCAGCCTTCTTAGCATAAAGAATTTGACTTGTAAGATGAAACAGCAGCACAACAGGCTCAAGCCAAGAGCTGAAAGCAGTGTCCATTCCTTACTCTTGCTAGCTGTATACCCAAAGGATGCTGAGGCTCATTATGGGCAGACCAAATGTCCCAGGCATGTAGACGCGTTTCTCTGACTCTCCCAGCCAGCCTCACAGAGCACTGCTGTTGCACTGTGATCTGTATTCAGAGTCTCCTGCTGAAGAGATGTACTGGGCAGGGTAAAGCAAATCATCACGAGAATCTTCACCATCATTTTAAAAGATGAGTAGCCTAACAAAAGACAGCTCACATTCTACACAAGCCCTTCTGCTTTCTTTCCTGCAGTCTGTGCTGATGGCCCCAGCACTCATTGAACCATCCAGCTCCACAGACAGGAGAGTTTAGGAACGCAGCACAACGTCACAGCACCACTTCCTAGGAAAGGCACAAAAGGGAGACAAACAACCTGTTTGACAAGGATTGCCAAGGCAGCAAAACTGGCTATAAAGATGATTCTTATACTTGGCCAAAAATAAAACCATTTCAAACTGAGACACCTCGGTACTGAAACAATCCATGCAAACACTTGGTAGTCTGTTTCGTCCTGAGGAAGGCACAGATTTGTGGAGCCAGGGGTCATCCTGCTCCAGTAACAAAAAGGAATTAGCCTCTCTTTAACAGTCACTTAAGTGAAAGAGTCTTCAACAGTGATTACCGAGTGCCAGCCAGAACATTAGCCCCACTAAGTCATTCTGGTTTTTTCTGGGTGCTCGTAAGTTGTCTCAAAAATCTGCATTATGAATGAAACACATTATGAAATAGATTAGAATGCATTAAGCACTGCTGCTCCGAGTACCAACCTGCTGCAGCGCCGCTACATCACAATGTCAACAAAATGCAGAGACCAAGTCCAAAAGAGCCTCAAAAAAGCAGAGGATCTGAATGAGCATCATTACATACAGATGGGATTCTCAATTGTACCAGATAATTGAGGTTTCCTCTCCAGTCACTGCCAGGAAACAAGAGGTAACGATGCATCCGAATTCTAAATCAGACCCTTGGACAACTTTCCATACCAATTTTATTCTCCTCTCCCATATTTTAAGTAGGATATGAAATTCCACAAAAAGACCAGATCCTGTCAAAGGCCACAGGATTTTTATCCTCTATGGGCCATAAAATATACAAATTTAAAACTAATTTGAGGTGTATGACTTAGTTTCAACTCTAAACAGACAAGGTGACCTTGAGGCCCTTTCCCAACTTCACCTTCTATGATCATAGAATCATAAGGGATCAGAAGGGACCTCAGTTATTGGTTCTGTGATTATGGAAGTCAATCATCCAATTGAGATACTTCTCCCACTCCAGTCACTGAATTCCAGAGAGTTTCCCATTGATCTTACCCCTCTAGCATTCCTAAATGACATAAACTTCAAATGAGAGGAATGAAGTTGGTGTGATCACTGAGTCCCATCACTTTGAGGTAGCTACCAGGATGTCAGGCGAGAAGAGTCAGCAGGCTGAGGCCAGTTAGGAAGGAACTACAACTGAGCCTATGATCATAGAATCATCTATTTTTTTAATTTTAATTTTTAATTGCAGACTGTGTCTATCACAAGAGAAAAAAAATAGCTGCAGTATTATTCTCCAAACCAAATTGGCTCAAGACACTTGTCTATCAATGAACACTTGTAAAGTTGTAGATATTTAGAAAATGTTATCTCCAAGTCAGACTACGCTCCACGGGATATGACTATCACCCACAGGATAATGATCTCTAGAGCTGAGCTTCTACAAGCCATGAGATTCTCATCCTCACAGGCTCAGCAAGACTACTCTATGTATTTAGGAGGACAGGTTTTAAAATACATACACATAACTCCTACATAAATTATCCTGATCCTTCAGAATCATGGACTGTCATGTAGGACATGGCCTCAAACATCTTCTACAGATAACTACAGCCCAATTCTGTTAATGGGTCTGTGAATGTTCCTGACGATACCAGAGCAACAGACAGAGCTGTGATCACCAATCCTGGCAAGCAACAGAAACTGAACTCAATGCTACCCTGTAAAACGAGTCTTCTCAGACACCTCAGGTACAGGAGACCACATGAGACTCAGAACCTGCAATATAACAACTGGATCCCATGTGTTAGACACCTCATTTAAAAAGTCCTCCAATATTGAGGAAAGTTACATGCCATGATCTACACAGACTTCGTCCTGCTGAGATCAAGAGAGATGAACTCTTTACACTCAGAAGGATGGAAACATCAGATTCACCCCCCACTCCGATTTCCCGATCCAGTGTCAGAAACAGCAGAGCTTGCCTAGACCAAAGAGAGCGGTGCTGCCCTAGATCACTGCAACACTACATGCAGTCCCCAACCCAAATCAGTGCACTGCCACCAAAAAGGCTCATGGAAGAAGTCATGCACTGCCAGATGGCTTGTTAATTCTCTCCTGAGAACCATCGTGTTCGTGCTATAGTCATGAGTGGATATATTTTGGCAGTGGTCTGTTTAAGATATGATATTCAGAGAGACAATTAGCTGCAGATAAGAGGCACCTCTCTCCCCTTTTTCCACTCCCAACGGGTACACCTCCGGCCAAGAAAGTAATGCCAGCAACAGGAACCTAACTGGATTTCACAAAGACAGAACAGTCTCAGAGGAGCAGTACATCAACAATTTGGGTTTCTCTGAGGAGGGCGAGTGCATTCAAAGTTCCTACCTTCCTAAAGATTTATGATGCCAAGGGTTAAAGGTCTGAGATAAAAGTTAGAAACTTGTTCCTCTCAATCCACCCGAGAACAATGCACAGGCTGAGCTGAAACAGATTACATTTGTATTGTATTTGTAGATCACCTTTTAAAATGAAAACATTAAAATGCACTAATTTTTGCATTATTTCATCCTAACAAAATAAAACACTGACACTTAAAACGTAACCGCAGAAGGGAAAGAAAAACTAACATGCAGGTTCAACCTTGTCTAACAAGTGCAAAAAGTACTTGGAATAAAACACATTGGAGGAAGCCCTAGAGCAAACCAAAATAAAGCAGAGCTGTTCAAAGCACCATTGATTGTGGATCAAAGGGAAAGACCATCAAAACTTCCCAAGCCACAATGTTTCTGCACGTCTGAAACAGAATTAACTGAGAACAAATATGGAAATAACAGTAGGTCTCTGTTAAGCGAACAACAAAGAAATCCTTAATACCATGAAACAAAGCGATGTCAAATCTCCCATTTTTAAAGATACACGAAGCTCCTTTCACACACTGATTTAAAATATTATTTATAGCAACAAAAGCGAAGACTTAGAAGTCAAAGAGATTATCATCAATGGTCTGGCTTCACAGAAGTTACTCTTCTCATTTTTTCGTGTTTCATTTGTAGTCTTTAAATATGAAGATGTAATGCAAAAGCTACTTCCCTACCACTCTCCAATCTGCTTCAAATACACTATCTTGGCAGAGCAGATGAAGCAACAATCAGCTTTTTGACAGCCACGCACCACATCAGACAGTAACGTGCAAGCTAACGATTCCAAGTGGCATTTGTCGCCTCGCATGGGGGTTTTTCAGCATCAGTTTTCTTAATTAATTATTATAATTTTCTTAAAGTCTAGAAAACAGAGGGACTGAGGGAACTGCAGTTGTTTAGTCCAGACAAGAGGAGGCTGAGACCTTATAGCTCTCTACACCTACCTAAAAGGAGGTTGTAGCGCGGCCAGTGTTAGTCTCTTCTCCCAAATTACTAATGATAGCATGAGGGGAAATGGCCTCAAGTTGCATCAGGGGAGGGTTAGATTGGATCTAAGAAGAAGTTTTTTGCTGAGAGAGTGGGTGGGCACTGGAACAGGCAGCCTAGGGAGGCAGTGTAGTCCCCATCCCTGGAGAGGTTTAAAACGCAAGTAGATAGAGCATTTCAGGCCATGGACTTAGGATTAGGGTGATGTTGGGATGAGGGCTGAATTTGCTGATCCTAGAGGTCCTTTCCAGCCATGAGGACTCTGTGATTTTCACATGGGGAAGAAAACAACTCTTAGTTACCAATAGCTGGATCCTCTCAGGAGAGAAGTGCAAAGGTATGAACGTAACTCCCCTGCAACACACACAGCACCTGAGCTGGGAGGACTCTCTATAGCTTTGTAAAGCACACAGTATTCAATAACATGAGGAAACCTTGCAGAACAAGATTTGTCAAAGAAACAACAAAAACACTGGAGAGGAGACTCAATACACAAACACAAGCTCTGCTGTTTTCATTGTCAAGATTTCTTCTGCTTTATTCTCAACTAGTGGTCAAGACTGAAGTGTGTTTCAAAACATCACTTGCACGAAGGAGGGCAATAATAAGAGCAAGCTCTTACTGAAAAAACCCTTTCAAAATGTTACCAAAACCTCTCACTTCTCATAGGCAGATACCCTGCGCCTTATATCTACACTGAACTTGGCATTCCAACAGTGAGCAGTCTCCACTCATTTTGTTAAGGGCCTTCCTCAATTTTCTGTATCACATGCAACAAAGGATCGTGGTGAGAAGTGAAATTATAAGAATCACAGATTTAATGAGGCTGGAGAAGACCTTTGAGATTATCCAGCCCAGTCCATAACCTGACATCACCACAACAAGCTAGACCAGGGCACTAAGTGCCACAGACAGTCTTTTCTTAAACACCTCCAGGGATGGGGACTCCACCACCTCCCAGGGCAGTCCATTCCAGGCTCTGATCACGCTTTCCATGAGGAAGGGCTTCCTGACATCCAACTAAACCTCCACCCTCCCGGTGCAGCTTTAGGCCCTGCCTTGTCACCCTATCTCTACTTGCCTGGGAGAAGAGCCTGACCCTCACCTGCCTATAACTTCCCTTCAGGTAGTTGTAGGGAGTGATAAGGTCCCTCAAGTCTCCTCTTCTCCGGGCTAAACAACCTCAGCTCCCTCAGCCTCTCTGCATAAGACTTTCCTTACAGTCCCTTCGCCACCATTGCTGCTCCTCTGGACCCACTCCAGCCCCAAAAACTCTTTCTTCTAGCGAGGGTCCCAAAACTTCCCCCAGCACTCGAGTGGAAGCCTCACCACTAGCAGGGGAGAATTAAGTCCCTAGTCCTGCTGGCCATGCTATTGCTGATCCAGGCCAGGATGCCATTCGCCTTTTTTGCCACCTGGGCACCCTGCTGGCTCCTGTTCAGCCAGTTGTCGATCAGTAAAAGTTGGATCAGTGCTACCTACTTACACCCATTATGAGTTCTTGTGTGGCCGACCATCCTCGGACACGGTATGTTCGCAGTATTTTTCCTTTCTCTAATTGTTTTGCAGCATCTTATAGTATTAAATTACTAAGAGGCAGGATTCACTGTTTCAGGACTTTCAGCAACTGCTTTCAAGTCCTTGTGAGTTTAAAAAAACCACTCAGGCTAAATGGATACAAGGGTTTTTGAACTGAAAAGAATCATTACAAATTGCTTAAACTACTCAAGGGTTTAAACTTTCTATTAAATTTTTACGAGTTCCATGTACGTAGCAGGGAAAAAACCCAATACAGCTACATCAAATGAGGATCAACTGAAAGACAGAGGAAAGACAGGATGTTTCTCCTCCTTCCTTTAAAGATTTTCTTTTGTTCTCATTCTTTTTAGTGTTCGGAGTATACGGGGGACAAAAAGGAGCAAAGTGGTACAGCGAGAGCGCCCAGGTCGCATGCAGCATCGCTGTAGCCTCCTGTGAAATACAGAGTGAGTTGATATACAGGGTCCACACCAAACATGTGCCCTCTGGCAGGTCGCCAAGACAAGTTAAGAGGGTTTTTTTTCGGTAAAAACCCATGTTCTCCAAAATGGGTTATGTAACATGAACTGTGCACGGTATGCCACCATTCCACTGATCCTGCACATGCGTTCATGTCTCAGGAATGCTTGTAAGCTGGGCTATGCCTTGCCCTAAGATAAGCAGACTCGCATGAGGAATAAAGCAGTGTGTCAGAGACAAAGATCCAACTCTCTGCAGGAGACTTCTTCCCCAAAATGCAAGTTCCAATACAGGAACATGGCAGTGACCCCTTTTTCCACTGCCTGTGTCACATAGGAAGCACGTACAGCAAGAGCTGACTTTAACGAGAGTCCTTTCCTGCTTATGTTTTAAAAATTAAGGGAACGGCTCAAAAAAACCAAACCCAAACCCACTGCATTGCAGAAACTTCAATTTTCAAAGGCTCTTTAATTAAATACCAACAAAACAACAAAATGCCACACCGACTGCCCGTGTGAAGCCTCACCACCTAGAGTTCCACATTACAATGGATTTTAAGACTGTCATGTAATACATTTTTCTAAAGTATAGCTGCTTCATTCATTGTGAACATGGGAATTGGAGAGCTGTGTAATGATTTCAGGCTCGAGTCCAGTTTCTGTACTCCTTTTTATCCATAACTATTACATGGTGCATTATGACTTCCAATACAGATTGAATATAAAGACATGACCATATCCACTTCTCTCATAATTACTGTGAGAGAAACAGCAATAGAGAGTGAATGAGGCAAAAGAGCAGCAACAGAAGGCAGAGGATTTTATGACTATGAAACAGAACTACTACAGAGATGCTGCTGGTACCGTAACTGTCTCTCCCACAGACTTCCTGCACAGTTTCGAGTAAGGTACTTAATCTTTCCATGCCTCAGCTCTGCATGGGTAAAGCAGAGGTCAAGATACTTAACTTCACAGGCATGTTGTAAGTATAGAAACATTTGCATTGGGAAAGCTACTGGGTACTGCTAAGAATAGCTGTGTACATACAATTGAAACATAAAGAATTCAGTTCAGCACTCAGTTTGAGAGCTGTATGGAAGATTAAGTACAGCACCTCACATCAACCAAAGGAAATAAAATGAAAAGTCAGCAGCTCTAAGAAGTGGAATTAAAATACTTGGGAGTTTAGCATGTAAGTTCCTTATGTATGGTCTCGATTGTAATCGAGTGCCAACAGTACTACCTCCACCACTTCACACTTTCTAGCACTTCACTTTGAAACTCCGATATTGTTGTAATGAAAATGATTCTGTAGAAAATCTAACACATAAATATCTTTACATCTACTCCACATATTAATTCAAGCTCTTGTTCCTAGAAGTAATTCAGCAGCATGCAATTTTACTAGACATTGATCTAGGTAACTCACGAGTCCTTTTTTGTGAGTAGGTATCAATCACTTCATTGTTTACTTGTAGCTAGAAAGAAATTGATTTAATCAAGCCTTGCAGTAATACATTATTGATGCATCCCAAGAAAACCAAGTCATAATGAACCATCAGGGTCAGAACACAGAACACTGTAAGGAGTGGCAGTTCTGGCTTCATGCTTGCAAACTGCAATAATAGACTAAGTCACTGCACGAGGGAAGCCTGGTGCAAAACTGTAGCTGCTCTGAGCAGCACTATTATTCACAGGAGAAATCCGCGACAAGTTCTCCAAAACTTGGCAGCCTTAGAGAAAAATCACGTTGGATCTTGCACATCTCTACCACTTACTCCAGCAATGTATAATCTTTACACTACTTTAGCAAATCATGATGCTTGTGGGGGAAGCATGAGGTGAAACAAGAGTGAAAATAAGAGTCTCAGCCCTTCTTCTCAGCACTGACTCAGCCTTTGTTCTTCAGAGGCTTTAAACTTCTGGATCACATGGGAATAGCAATTTTACTCCACACACAATAAAATTCCTTTATGCACATTTGTCTAACAAAGTACAGCTTACAGTGGCAACTGCAGAGGCAGCAGCCTTGAGAGAACAGCTAGACTAGCACTTGATGTATTTTCTAGACTTCTGAATACATGGAGAAACAAGTAGAGAGCAATACCCACTGCCAAAATTATTTGGCAAGGGTGAGTGGTTTACTGCAGTTGAACTTTTGTTGCAATTGTGACAAGTAAGAGAGGACAGCCGCAACGCTATACTGGAATATCTTCACTGAAGCCGCATTATTACAAGACGTCGTAGGACGTATGATAAGCCATAACAGAATTTAGCACTGACTGAGCATGTGAGAACAACTCGGTACAGCTCACAGAGACATCTGTAGGTAGTGGCAACCTAATACCTTGTAATTATTTACGTAGGAAGTTCAGCCTGCCTCCCTATGTAAGAATTCACACGAGGTGAAAACACTTACAGAAAAAGTGCTTCATAACTGGCATGGTTGGAAACAGCACCACAAATAATAGTAGTGAGTAACAGCAATAGCTATTACTAAAACCAGCTGCATCATTAGCACAGACCCGTTACTTAAGCAATTAAGACTGCATCAGAGACGGACAAAAGGTAAAGTTGGTGCAGACACAAAAAGCAACTTAAGCAGCCGCTCCTCTTTCTAGTTTCGTCCTCTTTTCTGAGCACCCGAGTGAAGCTGAACCAGACTCAACTTTGCAGAAGGCACACACACACAAACGTGTGCGGCTGTACACGCCCTGCTGAGCAAAACTATCTGTTGCAAAATTCCTAGAACGAAGAGAAGCCGTTCAGGCACTGAAACTGACAAACAACATAAACAATGCGGGCAGTTACACTGGGCAAACAATAACACGGGATCATGGAAACGGAAACAGCAGGGAAACAGTTTCTTAATGAGGTGGGGATGGAGTAGCTCTCCGTTCAGAGCCTTTCCAGAAGTGGGTTTGATTGCCCTGGATGTTTTACACTGCTCAGTGGGGGGGCGGGCAGAGAAGACGAAGGGAAATCCCAGGTCAGAGTTCTTTCTCTCTGATGTCCTCGCCCCTCACCCCAGTCCGCCTGTCCACACTAACAGTATGAAAAGGCAATTCCCGGCTATTTCACTTTTCTCTGGAATGAAAAGGAGGGCTTTTCTGGGGGTACCAATGCACGAACTTGCAGAAACAGACCCAGTTCCTGGGCATATGTACACAGGCACGCAAAAGAAGAGAAGAACAAGCATTTCCTCACGCACAACACCGAAGAGGAGACGGATGGAGCTTGTTCGCTCTCCCCCCTCTCCGGGTGGGGGACGGCGACGGGAGAGCAAGGGCTTCCCAGAGCGACGGCTCGGGCCGAGCACGGTGGGATGGGTTGGGGGGGGAGATACCCCCGCAACAACACACACACACACACACTCGCCCTCTCTCTCCCTCCTCTCTCACACACAGACGCACGGCCCCAGCCGCCGGCAACAAAGCGGCGGGCTGGCGGCGGCGGCGGGACGCGCGGCGCACAAGCACACGCACACCCGCACACACACACCCCCCGCACAGAGGGGAGCACGCACACACACAATGCACATACCAGGCGGGCAGCCTCGGCCCAGGTGCGGTCCTTCTTCTTCCTCTTGTCTTTCATGTTTGCATCTCATTGAGGTGGTTCTGGGGGGGATGGGGAGGTGCGGGGGGTGGAGAAGGGGGGTCCCGGAGGGG
>VZRI01004174.1:22817-36401 GCA_013397515.1 Upupa epops | reverse complement strand
CGCCCGCGCCCTCTTCGCTTTGCTTCGACCCGCAGGCCGGAGCCCGGCAGAGCGGAGCCCGGCTCAAGCGGTGCCAGCTCGGAGGGATCCCGCGGCGGCGATTTAAGTCGGCTCGGTGCGGGAACGGGAAAGAACATGCCCGTGTGCCAGGGTAAACAAAGGAGCGGGAGCGCTGCGCCCGCCCGTGAAACTGCTGAGGGACGGTTCCGTTTATTGGATGGCCGAGGATTAAGATCCCCACGAAACGCGAAGCAGAGGGCTGAGCGCACCTTCCAGGCTCGCAGGAGATCGTGATGTGGGTTTTCTCCCCTCCCCCGAATATTAAAGTATGTTCGGGCTGCGACCGAAATCCGTTTGGCAGTTCTTGTTCAGGCTGAAACGAGTCAGAAATTATTCAGGCTTTTGTGTATCCGCAAGGATTCACAGTCCCTGCTCCCTCCCTCGTCCCTCTTGCAGCAGCGCTCCTGTTCCACCTTGCTTCTGGTATCGCTAAGCCATGTTTTTCCACAAGCGTACACTTTACTGGGGGAATAAAAGACAAATCACTTCGAACCACCACAATGCGTAGTCTGTTTTGTCTGGCAAAGGACTGGAGCAGCCTCGAAGGAAACAGAGGCGTGACCCTAGGATGCTCTCAGAGCTTAGAGGGTGCACAATGTCCACCTGCACACATCCCACTCTTCCCCATCTTTATACTGTAATTGGAAATCATACACGGAAGATAGTTCTAACCGTGACACCTTTCCAAGAGGGGGTTGAGCCACCATCCCCGGGTGTGCTTAAAACTTGTACAGATGTGGTTTAGCAGTGGACTTGATGCATTGGGTTAATGATTGGACTTGATGATCTTAGAGGTCTTTTCCAACCAAAGCGATTCTATGATTCCATTTCGTAGTTCATTCCCACTTAAATGCAAATAAAATCATTAATGAAACAAAATTATGTTAAGATAGCTGTTTGTGGATTTAGTCTTCATTCCACACACTACAGTATTAATCAGAGCACTTGAGTATGCAGTAGAAATGCTCCTGAGTAAAATTCTGTTGCAACTGGAATGTTTCGGGTTTGACTGTTAGATTGTGGAAAAATTCTTGCGGCCAACCAGTTGTAGAAACTACTATGTATTCCTTTGTTGTTTACTAAATACCTTCTTTGTCAGCTTAATAGCGTTTAGAAGGGAAATGCTTGCTGTTAGAATCAGTCTTTGTCCATGTTTTGTTTCTTTGACTTTGTTTTCTGTCTTTTGTGTCTCTGCCCTACTTCCTTTTTCTTTGTTTTGCATTTCCTTGCCTTTGGTAACTTTCTGTTCCTACGCCACACAGGTTTCATTCAGGTCTCCTAGCCCACTCTAAATGCCTAAATCTGTAGTAATTAAGTACCTCATTAAAACTGCCCTTGAAATACCCTCATTGTTTTCGGTATTGAAAGTACAACAAAACAAACCAGCATAGGCAGGTTTCTATCAGTCACTCCCACCGTAAGTGGCTGTTTTGGGACTGTCATGCTGTGACAGTCCTCTCTGTCCATTCACAGTGAGACAAGGATCCAGCGGCTGATCCTGTTGCTCCATATGAACTGGACCTCCATTACCCAGGAGAGCTCTGGTGTGGCAGTACTGGTGTTAGAGGAGGGCATATGTCAGGTAATAGAAACACAGGGAGCCTCTAAAGCTAATCTGGTCTTGGGGTGGTTTCTACTATTGCCTGTTACGGGCAAGATCAGACTTTGTTTGCCAGTTCTATGGATTCCTGGAATAATGTTTTAGTATTCCAACCTTTCTCTTCAGCTGGTGAGGAAACAACATGAATATCTATTGTCATTTCATTCATCTGTATCATTCCTACAACGTCCAGGTGCCTTGAAGTTTCATTTGTCACGCACATGCGAATGGTGGGAAATCATAGAGTTGATGGTGCTGCTATGCTGGAGAAAGTTGTCTGTGTCTGAGCAGAGAGCCTGTGTGCATTCTTCTATGCTTTCACGATGAAAAAAAACCCTAAAAAGATTCTCTGCTTCTGAAATGAAGGTTTTTTTCTGCAATAAAGGTTGCAGCTGAATCCAATAAAGATTTGCAGCATACCCAAGTGACTCGACAGAACAGTACTCTTCTGCTTTAAGGGAGTTAAAAATCAAGTGTAAACCTGGAAGCACGGCAGCAAAAGATCAATTTCAACTTACGGAAGAAAGCATTTCCTATTGATTATAGGTAGTATTTACTGCAGGAATCGGACATGATGCTATGAGAGACTGTAACTGTTGCTTCTCTAGCTGGATTAGCAAAAAGAAAACCCAGAAACGCTGCACTGCATTGAAACTGGAACTGTGGCTGACAGTTCAGCCTGTGTCACCCCTGTATGTGTGTAGATGCATGTGGGGTCTGGGTGAATACACTGCTGCAGTCTCCATGGCACATCCTAAACCAGCCTGCAAATGTTACAAATAAATATATCACAGATTTCCACCTAAGCAATATTTATGGGACAGTACAGTGCCAGATGTTATTGTTTTGACCACAGAAGGAAGTAATTATTTATTATGGATGCATTTGTATCCAGTTCTGTTTTGTTGCCTCAGAAGAATGGTCATTTGCTACTAAAATAACAGTGGACACTGGTTCCTGAGCTTCAGTAATCGGCGACTGCTTTTACCTGCAATGCCATAGAAGTTTGATGTTTTATTTTTATTGATGTTGATGTTATCTCCTGAGCTCTCTGGAGAACTTGTTTCCTGCATAGAAGAAATGACCTTTGATATATAATGACTCATTTTTTGTGCATAATAATAACCCTTTTAAGCAGAAATCTCTGAATTGCACTAAGAATGCAGATGCATAGAGATATATGTCTTGTTTAGATAGAACACTGCTGCAGTGCAAACTCCAGCTTCAGTTCTTACAAAAGAAATAGCTGATGATACCAAGTTAGGAGGGGGGGGTGTTGATCTGCTGGAGGAGGGGAAGATGCTGCAGAGAGATCTGGATGGGCTGGGTCAATGGGCAGAGGCCAATGGGATGAGGTTGAAGAGGGACAAGTGCAGGCTCCTACATTTTGGCCACAATAACCCCCAGCAGCTACAGACTGGGGGGTGAGTGGCTGGAGAGCCGCCTGGCAGAGAGGAGCCTGGCAGTACTGCTTCATAACTGGCTGAACCAAGCCAGTAGCCAGCAAGGTGCTAGCAAGGTGTCCCAGAAGGCCAATGGCACATCCTGGCTTGGATCAACAATTGTGTGGTTATCAGGACTAGGGATGTAATTCTCCCTCTGTACTGAGCACTGGTGAGGCTTCCCCTTGAGTATGGGCGGGCAGTTCGGAGCCACTCACTTCAAGAAAGAGATTGAGGGGCTGCAGTGGGTCCAGAGGAGCAGTGATCCTGGGGAAGGGTCTGGAGGGGCNACTGTGTGCAGTTCTGGGCTCTTCAAGAAAGAGATCAAGATGCTAGAGTGAATCCACAGGAGAGCAACGAGGCTGATGAAGGGACTAGAGGGAAAGTCTTACGAAGAGAGGCTGAAGAAGCTGGGGTTGTTTAGCCTGGAAAAGAAAAGACCCGGGGAGATCTTATCCCTCTCTACCACTCCCTGAAGGGAAGTGTTCTGGTTTGAAAATTACCATTACAGGAAGTTATAGCCAAGTGGTTGTTGGGCTCTACTCCCAGGTAACTAGTGCCAGAATGAGAAGGCAGAGCCTGAAGTTGTGCTGGGCTACGGTTAGATTGGATGTTAGGAAGCCCTTTCTCACAGAAAGAGTGGTTAGATGTTGGACTGGACTGCCCAGGGCAGTAGTGGAGTCCCCATCCCTGGAGGTGTTGAAGGACAGCCTGGCTGCAGCCCTTAGTGCCCTGGTGTGGCTAGTGGGGTGATGTTAGGTCCTGGGTTGGGCTGGTTGAGATCAGAGGGCTTTTCCAGTCTCAATAATTGTGTGATTCTGCATCAGCTATTACAGGGCAATGCCATATGTGTGCAGAAGGAGTTACTCACAGCATGACAATTCAATCTAATGTGCTGCTTTTGCAGTGGAAATTATACTCTCTACACTTGAATGAGAAATGCAAGATAATGTAAAAAATAGTCTGGAATGGTCCTGATGGAGACAACTACATTTTCTGAATTAGTTTCAGCATGGTGGTGTCAGAAAGCAACTGAGAATACTTGGGGGGTTGTGGACCATTGGGATGGACACTTCAGCCATTTACAGATGTGGACATCAGCTCTGCAGAGTCTGTTTTCCACTCTTGATTTAAAGAATGCACACTGATAACCATCCAGACAGCTCCGGTTTTACAGCATTTATTACACTCAGTGGAACTTTATTCTTTTAATCCTATGCCATATGGACCTCAATTAACATCCAGAGCTTTTCAAATACATTAATGATTCTTAATAACAAGCCCAGAACACGTTTAGAGCTCCCATTTCCCAGAAAAAAAAAAAAGAAGTAGTTTATGACTGTATTTTTCAGGTTTCAGATCAAGATGTACATCGCCTATTACTCGATATTCACAGTTGGCATCACTTTTGTCTCACACCGGGAA
Source organism: Upupa epops (assembly GCA_013397515.1). NCBI lineage: Eukaryota > Metazoa > Chordata > Aves > Bucerotiformes > Upupidae > Upupa > Upupa epops. The sequence goes on along the minus strand of VZRI01004174.1, from coordinate 31,874 downwards.
TGGACATATACGATAAATGCAGCACTATTTCCTTTACTCCATCCTAGCTCCCGAGCAGCCAGCTAAATCCTCAGGTCTTTTTTATGGCACTGCAGCTGATCTCATAAACTTGTTTGCAGCTAAGCGAAAGTCTGCGTTGCCTCCCTGCAGAGGAGCGCTGGTATCCCCTGCATGGAGAGCTTACCAAGCGCTCACTTCCCAGCCAAACTACCTCCAGGCAGTAGTACCCTCAGCCATGCTGCCCACTGCTTTTTCTGCAATGTATATAGAGCCACCTTTCCCCAAATCCATGGGGACAATTTCTATGAGAAGACCATTGTGTTTGGACCATGAATAGTTTGCAGGATATGATAGAACACTGTGAAAGAAAACATTTCTCCATGCATACACTAGAGGTGAGGAGACTTCACAGCTAACCTGGAAAAAAGGGCTTGGAAGACCTTCTCAATGGACTAATAGCAAATTTAAGGAGTGACCCACCCTGTAATCGCATAAATAATTTCCTAAAGTAATGCTTTGCACGCTGCATTACATGGTGCTGGGCTGAGGATCTCTGAACCTGCCGTAGCAGCACGGTCAGTTGCAAAACACCCAGTTCAACAGTAATAAAGATCGTTGTTGTACTGCAGATCTGCAATTCCAATTTGGCTTTATAAGGGCAAAACTCTGCAATCCTCTGAAGGAGGGAGTCAGAGTTTGTAGTGACTGTCAAGCTTGCTGGGGAAAAGGCCTACATTCACGTAAGCTATCTCTGGGATAAGTGCACACCTGCTTGCACCTGCTTGCCAAGGGCAACTTAGAAATATTCTGAATTGTTTGTGCCTAGTAGTTTGTTTTTCCTTTCCTGCTTTACAGGACAAGCGAACAAGACAGTCTGGTCAGCCTTTGCTAGCTGCGAGTAACTGGTGAGTTCAGAAACTTGTAGACAATAATGGAAATACAGTAGAGAGACAGAATGTTATTTGGTTTGTTAGCACCACAGGCTTCTTAGAAAGGAGACTGCGGAGGATGCAGCATTGGTGATGCCGGCAGAGGGCATTTCTCAGAGGCACTCAAGCGAAAAAGCAAATGCAGGCTGGGGAATCCCTTTGTGTCTTTAGTGGTGGTTTTGGAAACAGTTAGAGCACAGGTGTGGTTCTGGTGCACAGAGTCTGTAGGAACAGCCACCATCTTCTCTCCTGATGTTAACAGGGGGATCTCTGATTGAACCTCCTGATTAAAGCTCCAGCTCTGCAAGTGATGCCGTTCACACCAATATTTGCAGCATCAGCGCCATTTGCATTGTTAATTAAATTAAATTATAAAAGCCAAATAAAGACCAAACAAAATAGCTATTCAAATGGCAATATTTTCTTACTACCAGTAAAAATGCATGTGTTACAAACTGGGTTGGGGACTGATCTCTCAGGGTGTGATTTTAGTGTAATAACCACATCAAACATTGGTCTGCAGGCATCACTATATNTATAAGAGGTGATTAAAATAACCTCATGATTTTCTGCATTCATCCTGATGGAGCTCATAATAAAGGAAAAAAAAACCCAGAAATGTGTAATTACTGGAAAAGATTGCAAAAGAATAACAAGTGGCACACACTGCCTCTGCTCTGCCTTTGTGAAGGCCAGACCTTTGCAAAGATGACAGAGAAGTCACCACAAATACGATGTTTTATATAAAAAGGAGAAATTGCCTGTATTTGATTTTAAAGATCTACATTGATTATTTATAAAAACAAGGTAACTGGTACGAGGAGTGAGTCTGAAGCAGTGTTGCAGAGTGTATGACAAGATTCTGTATTATTAATTCCTCATGGGAATGACTGGAGACGTTCAAGACCCGCCTAGATCTGTTCCTGTGCGACTTGCTCTAGGCGATTCTGCTGTGGCAGGGGGATTGGACTGGATGATCTTTTGAGGTCCCTTCCGATCTCTAATGATTCTATACCAATCCAGATAAGTGGCATTTCAGGCAGATAAACTGGAGGGTTACAGCTCAGCAGCAAAAGGCACATGGTAAAACTTCTTTAGACAAAACACTGCCTGTGCCAGCTAAATTCTGGGATGGAAATTTGCCATTGAGCAGGGGGCCGGCTTACGAGACATCATGTGCATGGTATGCTGTATGGCACTGCACGTCAGCTGCTATGCAGTAGAATCCTATAGCAAAATGCATAGATGTGTTTTTAATCTACCACCCACAGAACCATGAAATGTTAGGGGTTGGAAAGGACCTCAAAGATCATGCAGTCCAATTCCTCTGCCAGAGCAGGATTCACACAGGAACAGTCCAGGCAGGTTTGAAACGTCTCCAGAGACAGGGGCTCCACAACCTACCTGGGCAGCCCCTTCCAGTGCTCTGTCACCCTCACCGAGAAGAAGTTTCTTCTTGTGTTTATGTGGAGTCTCCTCTGTTCCAGCTGACATCCGTTGCTCCTTGTCCTGTCATTAGATGACAATAAAGATTACTTCTGGTTTTCAGCTGATCGGTATCCACTCAGCTGCCCAAGCACATATACAGCAACTCTATCCAGTCCCAGGCAGAGGCTGCTTGTGATTAAATGTGTCTTTTCAAAGCAAATTCATTCATTTTCAGTTTTCCAAATCAGTACAAGTTTAGGGTTACTAAGATGTATACAATGCTATTCCTCTAATTAAACCTTTTAAAGACCAGTTCTCTGAACATTTACATGGAGGATTGACTCCTTGTATCCATGAGATGATCTTGAGAAATATTTTTCATGCTTAAAGTCTCAGAAGAGCCCGACAGCTAAATTACATTCGGGCAGGAGTGTCCCAACCCAAAGACACAAACCCTATAGCTTTTCTCCAAGGTTTTCCTTGCCTGGGAATGTGTAAAGTTGTGTGGAAACTGTCTGCTGTGCCTCCCATTGCATGTGTCCTTGCTACCACTCTGCGTCTGCACACATTAAAGGAACTAAAACTCTACCTTAAAGGCAATAAACAGACTGTGGTGGGACTCCAGGTTACATTTAGTGATGGACTGAAAGAACCGTCTAATTGTCATTGAAGAATTGAGTGAGGTGCCCCATATTCCATCTCTATGGAAAAATAGGGAGGTACTGGCTAAAGTACTTACTGAAACGTAACTATACTTCTAAAAAGAGTGACTAAGCGAGCTAGAATATACGGATTTTCTTTCATAAGGTCAAATGTCATTGCTTTAGCTTTACTCCTGTGGTTACCCATACATTATTAAAGCTTTTTTTCTTTCTTCTGGCATTTCCTCTGTGAGGAAGAGACTGGAACAAGAGTTTCAAGTTCCAAAATAAATGGAAGATGGTTATTCTGGTCTGAACAAGAAAAACTGTGGTTGCTGGAGTCAGCACTGCAAACCAGATTTGGTTTAGAAAGAAAAAATCCTATGTGAAATCCCACAAGGCACAGAAGATGGATAACGTTCAAATCGAGATGCTGCACTGCTACAGAAATTGTACGCTCAGATCCTGGCTCTGCTCCCTCTTTGAATCCCTGGAAGTCATTGCTTTCTCTCTAGCACAGTTCTCTGAGTAGAGATATTAATATTTCATTTCTTCCTTCATTTGTCTCCCTTGCTTATTCAAATTGAAAGCTTGTCAGGACAGGGACTGAAAATCTCTTGGTATGTATACGTCATGAAATAAAGTGGAAACCTGATCTTGGTTTGGTCTCTCAGGCTGCCATATGAAAGGATTTATATCTTTTCCTCTGTATATTAAGGTAAAAGGCAGTTGTATGATATTTGAAAAATGCAGTTTTCCCTGTGTAAAACTATTGCCTGACCTTCTTATCCATTGAGGTATCTAGGGGAAGCCAAATGTGGAAAAGTGGTAAATAGCCCACTCTGTCAGACTGAGTGGGAGAAAATTGTCAGCTGGCCAATGACAGCAGCTTTCTGGCTGTCTCGCACAACTGGAACACCAGCAAAGGCAGGAACCAGCAGTAATTTTATCAGACCAAAAACGTGGCTGAATCTGACAATTGTGTTCAAAGGACTTCTCAGCACAGATGCAGACGCAACTGAATTGGTCTGCCAGGGGCTGGATCCTTTCTAAGGAAAATTCTCTTCCACTCTAATTTTAAATCAAAATATTCATTTTATGGCTGGATTTTGTCTGTTCTAATCAGTCCATTTGCTGGGGAGTTCAAGAGGCTGAGCATGACAAGGCTGATTTCTCATAGCTCTGTTCAGATTCAAGGGCCCCTTCAAGTCAAATCTTCACAATCTTTTGACTGAAAAATCACCAAACATTGGTAAATACAGTGAGAGGGTTTTGATTTGGGTGAAGTTGGTCACATTTAACTTGAAGAAAATTACTCTTCAAAAAGCCCCCCTTTACTGGTTAAAATGTGGGGTCCCTCAGAGACACTCAGCCACACAATTTGTCATTCTCTTTACCAGAAACTGAGGACCCAACATGATTTTGCCTCCTTGGGTAACTACTGTGCCTCTGCTTTCCAATATTAAGACCACACAAGTTGAGTTCAAAGCCTGGAGGTAATGACTAGGTCAATGCCATGTTTGTGAGTTTCCAGAGAGGTACACAACACTGTTCAACAGCTTTTGTCTCCACAGAGATCACAGCACTTTCACAGAGGTGGGGGGTTTCATCAGCAGTGGAGGCAAAAGGTAAGAAGACACCAGTCAGCTTAGATAATTTTTTGTGGTTCACAGGTTTGCAGGTTTGCAGGTTGGAAGGGACCTTAGGGATCATCTAGTCCAACCTCTTAAAGCAGGATCCAGTTGAAATGACCTGGCCCAGAACCCTATCAAGCTGAGCCTTAACATTGTCTGAAGTTGAGCAATCCTCCTACTTCCCTTGGAAGACCCTTTCACTGTCTGACAGCTCCCAGAGTGAACAGCTTTCCTCTTGAATCCAGTTGCAATCTCTTCTGGAACGACTTATAACCATTCCCCCTTGGCCTTTCTATAGGATTCCCTGTGACAAGGGAGTCTCCATCCTCTTGGTAGCCACCCTTGGTGGACTGGACCATCACAGTAAGGTCCCCCCTAAGCCTTCTCTTCTCCAGGCTGAACACACCCAGTTCATTCAACCTGCGTTGATATGGGAGATCTTCCAGTCCCCTGATCATCCTGGTTGCCCTTCTCTGGACCCTCTCCTGTCTATCTGCATCTTTTTTTGTGTAGTGGCGACCAAAACTGAATACAGTGCTCAAGGTGTGGTCTGAGCAGTGCTGAGTAGAGTGGCAAGAGAACATTATCTCTGCTGGTGATGCCCTTTTTAATGCAGCTCAGTATCCTGTTGGCCCTCTTTGCTGCAGCAGCACTCTGTTTGCTCATGTTGAGCTAGCTATCCACCAAGATCCCCTGGTCCCTCTCTACAGGGCTAGTCTCCAGCCAGGTGGATCCCAGTGTGAGCTGCATTGGAACGTGTATTCCCAGGTGCAGGACCCTGCACTTGTCTTCATTGAGCTTCATGAGGTTCCTGCTTTTAAAATCGAAATTCTTGGTGTTCTCTGAACACGGGCAGCAGTGTTCTGTTTTCACAGTTGGAGATTCCAGCTTTCAGAATATTACTCCACCTGGAACTTTGAGGTTTTAACCTGTTTTCCTTAAAGCCAGAGCTCATTAGCTTTCCAGAGCTAAGGAATGCACACGGTATATTTGTGTCACATTTATCAGTCTCCGCGTGTTCCGTAATCGCTTAATAAAAACTGGAAACAGGTTGAGATGCAGAAGAGTTTGCATTTGTGCACCTATGATATTTATACTTCAAATAATTCCCTGACATTTTCTTTGAAAACTGCTATGTTCTTCTTCCAAATAAATAATTCAGATAATGTACTACATTTTTGTAACTGAGGAATGAAAGTCAATCCTATTCATAGTGCTGTTGACATGCCTTCGAGTAATTCATGGAATAATTATGACCATATTTGGTACACGTCTAGTCCCTACAGTTCTGATTTGTCCTCCTTCAGTACATCTTGACAGTGCTGTTGTAACTCGTGGAGATTGCACAGACTGAAAATATCTAAGGGCAGACAATTCGTTCCAGACAAATACATTAAAAATATAACACAGCTGTTTGGGGATCGCTTTCTCCATGAGACCTTTACAGCAGACATCTGGTTAGTGATGAAAGAATTCTGCAGTTCCACTCTTCATTCTTAGTCCTTGCGACCACGAAGGATAATTTGTACTGAATCATTATCTAAATCTCTTTAAGCCTCTAAAGAATTCAGATGCTCTGCGTATGAAGTGCTTTATTTCAGGAACCGAGCAGTGGGCAGCATCTTACCTAAGCAGAAACAAGTTCCCCTAGACGTTTGTGCAAAGTTGGGATGAATTAATTGAAGAATTATAACTTCTTCAGATTTTCTCAGAAAAGGTGCTGCAAAAGGGTACAAACCTCTGTCCTCCTGAGTGTTTTTAGTAATTCTTGCATTACTTTTTAAAATGTGCTATTTTTGTTGAAGAAAATATTTCAAAGAACATTTCAGGGGCCTTTCAAGTGACATTGATGCAAATTGAAAACTGAGGGGTTATACTTAAGGGAAGAAAATAGGTGGGAATTTTGCTGTTGACTTCACGAGGTCAGGATTTTGTCCGGTTCCCACTCTGTAACCTGGGAATGTTGTTTTTACATGTATTGTTGAAACTCCTGCTTCCGTAGTCCGTAGCTCCTGGCTATCATTCCATGAGCCTTAGAATCTGCAAGGGCAGCAACATTAACGAGTAAAAAGCACAATTAATGCTTGTCAACACGTGTGACATTTTTAAACCTACGTGCACGTTGAGATTCATTATCACCTAAGAGCAGAGTTCCATCAGGAGTGACACGGCCATTCGCTTCGTGAAAACAGCTCTTTTAAAATATCCCTGGGAAGTAACAGATTGGCCATGTTCTGAGTAGCTGGAAGTACAACTGAAATATCTCTCTTCGATTTATTGTGAGTAATAAACTTAATTAGCTGACTCCCTTACGTTTAAATTGACAATTTTCTTCAGGAGACCATTGATAATTTATTTAAACTAATTCCTCATGAAAATTAAGTATTAATAACAAAATTACTATTTCATAATGCTGCCATAAAAATTGCAGCTGGGATCCAGATGAGGACTGGCATTTATAATTGTTTTCTGTGTGCTACTCATTTTTTGGTTCATCATAAATGAACACTTGATTAATTTCTGTGATTAACAAGAATATCCCAATCATATTAGGGCATTTACAAACCTTTACTGTTGTTAAAGCTTGTCTTGTCAGAGTTACGTGGTGATTCACAGCGCTAAGAGAATAATCAGTCGCTGAATGTTGGTGGAAAACTCAGCCCAGAGAAAACGCACACAGAAGAATCAGAGGTAGACTACTGTCATAATTATATTCTGTCTAGTCAGTGAAACTGTTATTAAATCCAAAGAGGCACGATAGGGAATTTGGATTGGTTTATTGTACTTACTTAACATCATTTTGACGTGCTAGCAATTGCTTGTATTTCTTTTTCTCTCTGGTTAGGACTTTTTCTACCCAAAAGCCATTGAGAAGACTCTGATTTGGGATGATGTGCATTATTTAAATGAAAGAGAAATACAGGCAGTGCAGAGATCTATCTGTGCTCCGTGCAGCAAATACATACGCTTCCTGTGCCAGCGAATGCTTTAGATTATTTCCATATATATAGCAGCTCTAAAAATTACCAGGGACAGTGTTATTATGGGAACACTAACCTTTTAAAGGAAAAAAAAAAACCCCTGCAGAACAAATATTACTATTAAACCGTGAGCCCCACAAATGAAGACGCGATAGATAATGTGTTCTTTCTGAGTGCTCACAGAGGCAACAGAGCGTTACTGTGTGTAGATTCTGTTTTCATAGCCTGTGAAGTCGTTACGGAAAAGCAATTGAGAGAAATGAAAAGAGAAATTTGGAATGGAATATTTTAGGGGGTTGAAAGTATCATTGTAGTGTTGAAGCACAGGAGGTCCACCTCATCGATGGGAAATTATTGGCTTTATTAAAGGAAGAGGTATGTATGTATGATATGTACGTCTGAACACCGTGTTGCTGGAAATGGGAACACTGCATCTGTTGATTCTGATTCAGAATGACATTCCCTCTTCTCCCGCCGATTTACATTTTATTTGAAATAAGAATTTCCAATTCCAGCTGCATCTCCTTTCCCATTTTGTTTCAGATAACTCCTGCATCAGCCAAGCACCTCTTCCCCAAGACTCTGTGGTGCTTTTTGCACACTGAATCTTTCGGGATGCCTCTGCGTTCCCACTTGTGCTCCAGCAAAGGATGTAAACTTCCAGATGATAAGGTAGTGAATCATAACAACATTCAAATGCTAGCTACAGTATTTCTGGAACAAATATTTTCACAGTCCAGGCTGCAGCAACGTTAGTCCTTTCTGCAAACTCCTAATGTGATGTCAGTTGTTTTGTTCAATCAATGTCATCAATTCTTTAATCTGCAGCATTGTTCTTACTGGAAGGTCCTAGCAGGATCTCGCTGTGGATCCTTTTGTTCCAGAAAAGGAATTCTGCTTGAAATACTAGGATACCAAAAGCTGCAGTGATAGTAAATCCAAACTACTACCTGTAAACTACTACGTGAATTTGTGATAACTGGAACAAAACGAAACCCTCCTGTAAAATGTGCTGAGCTCTTTCTTGCCAAGTTCACAGAGTTTTATTTTCATCTCCGAAAATGAACATCTGTTCTTGCTTCTGCATGTATTTAACAAGTTTAGCAAATGTTAAAATATATATTTTACGTACTTCAACAAAGCAGTGTCAAGCCTGCTGATGACACTGAGCTGTGTGATGGACACGCTGGAGGTACAGGATGCCATCCAAAGGGACCTGGACAGGCTGGAGACAGATTCAAGAAGGTCAAGGGCAAGGTCCTGCGCCTGGGTTGAGGCAATCCCAAGCACAGATACAGGCTGGGTGGGGAACAGAGTGAGAGCAGCCTTGAGGAGAAGGACTTGGGCATGTTGGTCGACGAAAAACTCAACAGGAGCCGGCAACATTCACTTGCAGCCCAGAAAGTCAACTACATCCTGGGCTGCAGCAAGAGAAGCGTGACCA
>VZRI01004174.1:1139-22737 GCA_013397515.1 Upupa epops | reverse complement strand
GACTGGAAGTCAGGAGGAAATTCTTCACAGGGAGGGTGCTGAGACCCTGGACCAGGTTGCCCAGGGACGTTGTGGCTGCCCCCTCCCTGGCAGTGTTCAAGGCTAGACTGGCTGGGGCCTTGATCATCCTGGTCTGGTGGGGGGTGTCCCTGCTCATGGCAGAGGGGTTGGAACTGGATGCTCTTTAAGGTCCCTTCCAGCCTGAGCCATTCTATGAATCTATGAATCTATGAATAAGAATCAGGAATCCCTTTTCCCTTTCTCCTTTGCTCTGTTATCCCTTATCCTTCCAGGCAATTTAGATAGCAGCCATTCATGAATGTGACGGCCAAGCTAAATCTAATAATCCTGCCACTGTTCCTCCACAAAGTAAGGAAAACCTTTAGGAAGCTCCCTCAAAATGTGTAACACATACATGTTTTATTTCATTTTGCGGTCTCACCAGATACTGGACCATGAAATTATACTGCAAATAGAAAAACATCATTTTATTGCTGGATATTATCCTTGAGGATAATAATACAAAGTAAGAAAAAACCACTTTCTCCCACTAACCCAAACGTTATCAGACAACACGCATCTCAGCCTTAGATGAAATGTTCACGAGATTAAAAATTCATTACATTCATTGTAGAGATTCCTGAAATTCAGAAAAAAAAAATCTCTTTCATTATTGGATTCCTTCAAACTTTCCCTGAGAGGACTATTTTAATAAGAGTTCAAGCTATAAAGTATAATTAAGGTGGTAAGAGCCTCACCGCTGAGTCCATGGGCTATTGTCAGTCCACACGATTTAAGTCTTAGAATGATCGAGGAAACACGGTGATGGTGAGAAAACACAATTGCTTTCTCACAAGACACTGAAGTGATAGATGTTTAATCTACTCCCTTCTTCAAAGCGAGTCAGACCCAGGCAATTTGAGACCTTAGACCTTTCTGTGCCGCGGGTTTGGAATGGCAGTTCAGCCAGGAGAGATGTGTGTTTATCAGCCGCGCTCTGAAAAAAGTCAGGAATGTTATGAAGCAATTATTCTTTTTATCTCCTTCTCAGTATTTTCCTGACGTTCATTTAAACTGTATACTAAATAATTAAAAACATTATCACTTGCCATATGTGAGAGATAAGATGAAGTTATTGGCAAGACTCGAGCTTTTCGAAAGCTTCCAAGTTATTAAGCAGGTTTTGTTGCCAGGAGAATGCCGTGGAAGGTATTTACGTTGGCTCTTTATCTCCCTGTTAAGTTCATAATAAATTTTATTTAAAAAGGAAAAAGCATCTCAAGGTTACACCGCTGCTTTCTGCTGCCATTATTATTGTATTGTCTATAAATACTAGCGGTAACCCAACATATCCTCAGGAGCCTGTCACAGGATCACTGAATCATTCAGGTTGGAAAAGACCCTTTGGATCATTGAGTCCTACCATTCACTACAAGTTCACCCCTAAACTCTGTCCCCTGACACCACAGCTAAGTGACTCTTGAACACATCCAGGGACAGGGACTCAGCCACCTCCCTAGGCAGCCTGTTCCAGTGTTCGACCACTCTTTCTGTGAAGAACTTTCTCCAGATGCCCAGTCTAGATCTCCCCTGTTGCAGCTTGAAGCCCTTTGCTTCTGTTGCTAATGACCTGTGAGAAAAGACCAGCACCAACACTGTCCTTTCATGTGGTTGTAGAGTGATGGGGTCTCCCCTCAGCCTCCTCTTCCTCAAACTAAACAGCCCCAGTTCCTTCAGTTGCCCCTCATCAGATCTCTTCTCCAGACCCTTCCCCAGCTTTGCTGCCCTCCTCTGCCCTCGCTCCAGCCCCTCAATGTCTCTCTTGTACTGAGGTGCCCTGAAGTGGTCACAGTACTCAAGGTGTAGCCTTACTAGTGCTGAGTAGAGGGGAACATAGTTCAGTATCTTCTCAGAGGGGTGCTTAGGTAAGGAAAGGACTGGAACAATTACCTATGTTTTTCTGCTTTAGTTGTAATAAAGTCTTCTAGGTTAAAAGGCTGGTTAAGGGTTCTTTTCACCCGAGGAGGTGTCTATGCACTAATTCACACGACAGTCTCAATTAAAGCTTAAGGAAGCTTTCTCTTTGTCCTCAGCGGGCTTTGTATACCTTCTTGGATGAAGATTCATGGTATGTCACGGATGAAAAGTAAGACGTTTAAAACGGAAGTAATGACACGGAATCGTTGGGCTAGCACCTGGTAGTGGTTTTGCTGTAGGGTCATTTCTAGCTAGGAGTGCTGACAGTCATGTATTATTGTACTCATTTCTGGGTTACACAGAAACACAGATCCTTATGTTAGTGTTTCTTACACCCAGATGTGTTTCTCAGGGAAAAAACAATTATCCAAGCCCTCGGGAGGTTTCAATCAATGTTATTTTTCAAAAAATAACAAATAATCAATGCTTATTTTTCTAAAAGGGATTTTTTTAGTAACTTCAAAGTCCTACATTCAGAGTTTTCCAACCCATGACTTACATTTAAATGAATATAAAGTCAGCCAGAGTTTTACAAACGATGCATTTCCATATCTATCATTAATGTCTTGGTTGCTACTGTCTGTCTTAAATTACTTCGCGTGTATTATGCCCGTAGCGTGTGTTTGCGTGCATTACCTTCACGTGCCTCGTCTTGTTTCCCTGCTCTGATCTGAGTGGGGAACTCTCCCATTTAAATTTGCAGCAGCACTTTCTCTGTCACATGCATTTGCATCTCCCACCTCGTAACGCCCAGAAGACAATGTCTGTCTCCTCGTGCCACGTATTTTGGTACCAGATGCGATCTTTATCAGTTGTTCAATACAAACAAAGTTGACTCCAGTGAGAAACTCTGCTCCTTTAGTGACAGGTTCTTTTAGACTTACAGGAACCAACGAAAATCAGATAGGCAGGAAGAGCTGTGAGTGTAGAGCGCAGAATTCCTCTTGCAGTTAGAGAACACAACAGCAGTGCTGTTTAATTACACAGCCAGGACACCATCTCTAAGTGCAGTATTTGGCTCTCCAGCATTGTCTGGACTGGACTGCTCAGGGAGGTGGTGGAGTCCCCATCCCTGGAGGTGTTTAGTGACAGACTGGCTGTGACCCTGCGTGCCCTGGTCTGGCTGATGTGGTGATGTCAGGTCATGGGCTGGGCTGGATGAGCTCAGAGGGCTTTTGCAGCCTCAATAATTCTGTGATTGTCATAGCTGCAGTCCCTTCTAGAGACAGTTGCATGAGTAATTGACTATTTACTTTCTCAGCCAAACTGAAAACTACGTGTGTTGGGAATGAGTCATAAAGAACCGAATATGTGGTGTTTAAATTAGAAAAAATGAACAAGTTTTATGCTAAATTAAACAAACTGTTTGTTCTGCAGCACATTTTATTTTTAGGCACTTGAAAGTAGAGATAAACCCATGGACATCCCCACACACCAGACTCCTTCTGTTCAGGAACTCTGGAATGAAGTAGCCAACCTAGATGCAAGAAACCCATAGCTAGTCTTCCCTTCTAGGAGATCTAACTCACATTTGCTATCTCATGGGGGATTAAAACTGTCTCACCAAATCTGACTCAAATGCTTCAGCATTCCATGGAGCATCCTCCCTCTGTTCTGGGCACTGGTGAGGCCTCACCTTGAGTACTGGGGGCAGTTCTGGCCCATCACTTCAAGAAAGAGACTGAGATACTGGAGAGTGTCCAAATGAGCAGCAAGACTGGGAAGGGACAGGATGGATAGTCTTATGAGGAGAGGCTGAGGGAGCTGGGGTTGTTTAGCCTGGAGAAGAGGAGTCTCAGGGGAGACCTTATCACTCTCTCCGACTCCTTGAAGGGAGGTTGTAGTCAGGTGGAGGTTGGGCTCTTCTCTCAGGCAACTAGTGATAGGATGAGAGGACAGGGCTTGAAGCTGCCAGGGGAGGGTTAGGTTGGATGTTAGGAAGCCCTTCCTCATGGAGAGGGTAGTCAGACACTGGAGTGGACTGCCCAGGGAGGTGGTGGAGTCCCTGTCCCTGGAGGTGTTTAAGAAAAGATTGAATGTGGCACTCAGTGCCCTGGTCTGGCCGTTGTGGTGATGTCAGGTCACAGGCTGAACTAGATGATTGTAGAGGTCTTCTCCAGCCTCAATAATTAAGTGATTCTGTGATCCTTGGAGGTCATCTGTCCACCCCCCATGCTTAAGCAGGGCTAAAAAGGACATTTTTGAGACCATAGTAAAAACTCTAAGATTTATAACTTGCTGGGAAATGATCTCACTCCAGTTTTCATAAGAAACTCATCTCCATTGCTTGACCAGTGATCCAAACTGGCTTGTTTTATTTGCATTTGACTAATCTTTTCCACTTAGTGATGTGATTTGAATGTTACAGCACTGCTATAAAGCTAACAAACCCATTTGATAGAACAGTCTGCAAGGTCCAATACAAAATCCTTCCAAAAAGCTCCCTTTTGGTTTCTTCCATGCACATTTATAAACCACTCTTGCTGCCGAGTGTTCTTTCCACTGGTGCAGGTGTGATTCATACTCTGCCCTAAAATATACTTGCAAACACAGGGGATGGGGCAGCAGCAGCAGATCCTGCAGTAGCTTTATTTTCTCCCAGCACACAGAGAACACGACGAGCTGGAAGTGTGATACAGAAACAACTTGAACTCTTCTCCATCACACTAGCTGCTTCTCGGAGGGGCAGGCTGGGCAACTCATTATGCTAAATATAATTAATGTTTGCACTACTTAATGCGTAGAAAGCAGACATTTCAAAGTGAATCTGGGACACAGATTCTAGCAACCCACAGGAAACCATTCTGCCTTATTACATTTGTGCATGAAAAGCTGAAAACGTAAAACCTTTCTCAAAGGCAACCTCAGGGTCTGGTTTTGTTCTGGAGAGGGACTTCATGAAAATGCTGTGCTGTTAAACAACTCAATTTTCCCCTTAAATCTGCTGAAATATTTATAATGCATAAAATGAGCTGCTGGGGGGGAGGGTGTCACTCCCTATACACGCTCCTCTTAGCCTTGCAGGCTGAGTAGGACTATCTTGCTGCTTACGTGTTGCCAACATGTGTGTTAAGCTATAGTTGGTTACTCTTAGTACTTAAATAATTGAAGGCACAACTTAGACATCTAACAATTTATTAGTCATGAAGTATGAAAATGAAACAGGAAGGGAATGAAATGTTTTCTGTTACCAATGTTTTGATTCAAGGAGCTTTTAACCACTTACACGAATCAGAGTCTGCATCTCACGGTGCAGACAGGGAGGTAATGCAGGGGAGTGTCACCCCCGGTGCTGAGGTTTTGAGTTGCAGGTGATTTTGGGCACTTCATTCAATATGAAAGTGTTGGGTTAAGTTCCTAGTTGTCAGTTAGGTATAGAAGTACTGCTGTGGGTGCTGGCCTGGAGCCTCTTCAGATGTGGACTATGATAGCATCATTAGGGAATCAATATTCAGTAACATGGGTAAAACATCATGTAGTTAGTCCTGCTTCTTTTGGGTAACTTCTGAATTCTAACAGTGAAAGCATTTAACTGCAATATTCTAAGGAGGAAAAAAAAAGGCACCAGTCAATGCTTTTTGTGAGATTTATGAATATATTAATATACTCTTGAAGCTTTATTCCCATTTATGAATAAATTATGCAGCTAACTACAAAGACATTCAACTTTTGGGTAAATCTAGTTTTCACTAACACCTTTGAAATTCTTCAAATACTGGAGAGCTGGCAGCTATTGAAATGATTTTTTTTCTCCATTTAAGAAATCTGCAGCTAAGGATAAGCAGACTGCTCATAGAATTGTAGAATCAGAGACATTAAAGACCAGCTAGTTAACCCCCCTCTCAGTTCTTCAACCCCCCGTTCAAACCAGCCTTAAACACTTTCAGGGAAGGAGCACCCACTGCTTCTGTGGGCAGCCTGTTCCAGTGCCTCACCACGCTCATAGCGTTGATATGATGGCTATCATGTTGGAAGGGCAGATAGAGGGATGTATTCTTGAATGAGGTTGTATTGAGCTAACTCTTTAATGTTGAGTCCCAATCAAAAAGCAGTTTGAGACAGTATAATTTAAAACTCTCTATTAATTTTCCTTTTCGAGCAAGACTTCCGTAGAGCATCAAGAATTAATTAGCTGCTAAAATCTGAGCAGTGCCACGAAATACGTCTTAGTCAAACAGAACAAGAATGTGTTTATAGTTACTCAGCACTCGATTTGGAATTTGGCAGGATCTTCTCTTCAAACTAGAAAACACACAGATGCATTTCGTGTTATTTAGTAGCGCGTTGTGTTCCCTTTTTAATTTGAAATGGATTGTATGATCCTGCCAAATGTTCAACTCATTTTGTTTTTCTAATCTCTGCAATTCAACTATTTATATAATACACATGATGGCTACAATTACTGTTTGACTTCAAGTCCCTCTGAAAGAGAAAGCAATACATACAGCTTCAACTGGGAAATCAAATAGAGATGGATCAGCATTTTAAAAGGTTGATTTCTCTCTATCTTTTTTATCTTTGAAAAAGCATAATCTTGGCACAAACCTTGCCTCATGCAAGGCACTGTAGAGCAACAGAGGTACTCTGTGTGTAACGCTCACAGCGAGGACTTACTGTAGGATTCTTTCTCAGTTTGGAGGTGATGTCTTGCTGGGAGGAACTGCAGACACCAGAGGATGGGTTTATATGGATTCGAAATGAAGCTGCAGTGGGGTGTCTGTAAGAACAAGTGCCAAGTGCTACCCGTGAGTAGAAATTGTGTTCATAGAGAAGAATCACAGAATGACTCAGGTTGGAAAAGATCCTTTGGATCACTGAGTCCAACCATTCACTACAAGTTCACCCCTAAGCTCTATCCCCTAACACCACAGCTAAGTGACTCTTGAACACATCCAGGGATGGGGACTCAACCCCCTCCCTGAGCAGCCTGTTCCAGTGTTTGACCACTCTTTCCATGAAGAACTTTCTCCTGATGTCCAGTCTAAACCTCTCCTGTTGTAGCTTGAAGCCCTTCCCTCTAGTTCTGTTGATAATGACTTGTGGGAAGAGACCAGAAGATGCTGGTTAAGGCAGCAAACCACTGTTAGGATGAAATGCTAAACACAAAGATAGTCTCATGCTGTGGTGAGGAAAGAGTTCTCTCAGGTTGGGAACCAAAGGCACTGAATGTAATATTTCCACTGTTGGTGCTGATGAGGCACCCACTCTGTCCTTCAACACCTCCAGGGATGGGGACTTCACCGCCTCTCTGGACAGTCCATTCCAGTGTCTGTTCACCCTTTCCATGAGGAAGGGCTTCCTAACAGCCAACCTAACCCTCCCCTGGTACAACTGCCCTCTCATCCTATCACTAGTTGCCTGGGAGAAGAGCCTGACTCCCACCTGTCTACAACTTCTCTTCAGGGACTAGTAGAGGGAAGGTCCCCCTGAGTCTTCTCCAGGCTAAACACCCCCAGCTCCCTCAGCCTCTCCTCATCAGACTTTCCCTCCAGTCTTTCCCAGCCTTGTTGCTCTCCTCTAGACTCACTCCAGTATTTCAATCTCTTCCTTGAAGCAAGGATGTCTAAATAACATAAGGATGGTGATGTTTTCTTTTAAGGTTGCCTAGACATCTGGGTAGAAATGTCCACTAAAAGATTCTAAACCAGATTTGACAAGCATCTGTCAGAAGTGCTTTAGATTTAGTTCAAAAGGCTTTGGATCTTCCAGTCTGCGGAGGCATGATTCTGCAAAGGGAATCTGTTTTCACTTTCTACTACACTTCTGTCTTTACTAAAGAGAAAACACAGTTTCTTCCTGGTTGGATCCCTGCCTCTCCATCATGGAACTTTCTAGGTGCTTTATTAAATAATTGGTTATTTAGACTGGACTTGATGATCATAGAATCATTTGGGATCAGAAGGAACCTCGAAAGATCATCCAATCCCCCTGCTGCAGCAGAATCACCCAGACCAAGTCACACAGGAACACAGCCAGGTGGGTCTGGAATATCTTCAGAGAAGGAGACTCCACAACCCCCCCGGGCAGCCTGTGCCAGTGCTCCGGGACCCTCCCTGGGAAGAAGGTCCTGCTGAGATTGATAGGGAACCTCCTCTGTTCCAGCTGGCACCCAGTGTCCCTTGTCCTATCCCCAGATGCCCTTGAGAAGAGCCTGGCTCCATCCTCCTGCCACCCACCCCTCACATGAAGTTGAGAAGTACAAGATACCTCTGGAACAACCAGAGCAGGATGAACTCATTGAGCGAACAAAGCTAGAGAAGGGAGAGGATGATTCTAGTGTTGGAATAGGTACCCCACTGCCTCACTTAGGTTCCTCTGACCTGCGGGGTTGTGCGTTTGTTTCAGGGTTAGAATGAATTGATTTTGAGCTGTTTAAGACTCAGTCTGGGAGCTGCTAAGAGAAGTTTGTAGCTAATTCACAGGCTGCTTGAATTAATTGGTTCCTGCTGAACGCACGGGGTTCTAATGCTGCTGAGAATATTATGCTGTTGCAAGGCTGAGTGTCAGCAAGCCCTGAGTGCTTGTTCCTTTTCTACTGTTTCTGGAAGCTAAAGAAACAAACAAACAAATCTTTATTCAGTGTGAACGGCCTCGCAAGTGAAAAAACAAAAGCAACCGAGTTAGGACCAGGCTGTCGGGAGTGTTTGTTGTGAATGAAGTTTCTTTCGCCGTTTCGGGTTGTTTGACTAATTATTTCTCCTTCCAGAATTGTAGTTTGAAATTTAATAACGACAACAGAACGGCCTTCATTATCAAGAAGTAAAAAGCTAACTCCAACAGTCCTTAATTAAACGGTTTAATAGAATGGGAGCAAACACACTCCAATTAGAAAAAATGAAGGCGTGAATGAAACGAGCGCGTGTTGTGTCTATAAATACTCCATCTGATGTTTTCTTTCCCCATTTCCCTATTTTTTAAAAAGGAGTTCAAAACTGTCTTCATTTCTATGCTCGGAATAAGAGATGTGGTTTGTACGAACATATGCAGCAATTATGCCAAAACTAAATTTCTTCAGTTCTGCGGTTTCCATGGTAACCGGTATGCCCTGTATTTCATTTAGACAGATACAACAGAGTGCGGGATGGGAGGTTGAGGATTTAATAATCTTTGCACAAATATTGTGCTCTAGTACATGGTATTTTAATTATGTGTAAGGGGACAGATCAAATAACTAACATACTCTGTGGTAGGAACATTGGTAGTAATCATCTCTAAAACATATTTGGATGATTCTGGTGGTAATTGAATCTTGGATGCTCATTTCAAACAATTGAAGTGAATTAGTTATTTGCTTGAGCAGGGAGATTCTTCCTGCTACTGTCAGGCCTTTTTGCCCTCCCAGGAATAAGGAAGAGAATAGTAATTCTCCTGTTTTGTTTCAGGCCTTAGAATCTACTGACATAGTAGATTAGGTGGCGCCTTTACTCAGAGATTGTTAGGCTTTATGTGAGCCCGGGTTGCAGACCGTGAGCAGCTCTTAAGGTATTTATTTTCTCAGTGCAATTCCTCTTCTGATTCAGGTCACAAAGGTGGAACTGAAGAATATATAGAAGGTACAGAAAGATGAAGGGTGTCATTCATGACTGGCATAGAATATGTGGATTTAATTCCCTTCCCTATTACAGATTTCCAGTATCCTTGTTTTTCATCTTATTTAATTGTCTGTGGGGTTGTTTGTATAGACTTCATATTTCATAAAGTCACTGAATTATTATGGCTGGAAAGGTCCTCCAGGATCATCAAGTACTCATCCCAACATCTCCCTAACCCCTAGACCATAGCTTCAAGTCCTCTATCTACTTGGGTTTTAAACTCCTCCAGGAATGGGGACTCTATCACCTCCCTGGGCAGCCTGGTCCAGTGCCCAACCACTCTCTCAGGAAAGAACTTCTTCCTAAGATCCAACCTAAACCTCCTCTGATGCAGCTTGAGGCCATTTCCTCTCACCCTATCATTAGTCATTTGGAAGAAGAGACCAGCACCAGCCTCACTACAACCTCCTTCCAGGTAGCTGTAAAGAGCACTAAGGTCTCCTCTCAGCCACCTCTTCTCTAGTCTAAACAACTCCAGTTCTCTCAGCTGTTCTTCACAGGGCCTGTTATCCAGCCCTCTCCCCAGCCTCTCAGCCCCACTCTGGCTCTGCCCCAGCACCTCAATGTCCTTCTGATACCGTGGTGCCCCAAAGTGGCCACAGTATTGAACATGTGGTCTCATGAGTGCAGATACAGAGGCACCATCACCTCCTTCCTCCTGCTGGTGGCACTGTTCCTGATCCAGGCCAGGATGCTGTTGGTCTTCTTGGCCACGGGGGCACAATGCTGGCCCCTGTTCAGTCAGCTGTCAACCAACCTCCCCAGGTTCTTTTCCACTAGGCAGCTCTCCAGCCACTCTTCCCCAAGCCTGTAGTGCTGTTGAGGGTTGTTGTGACCACTATTTGCACTGAGGTGTGTGGATAAAGAGTGGGGATTAAGTTTAGTCGAGTTACAGCCTATCTGACTGGAATGAACCACCACAACAGTGGAATACTGGAAAAAAATCAACTTCCTGTCGATACAGAAGTATTTCAGGTAGTTCTATGCCAGTATAGAGGTGCTTCTTTCTCCCAGGCCATGCCTTTGACTTCTGTGTCTTGGATGGCATGGTTTGAGAGCCTCATGGTGAACACTAAGGCAAAAAAAACCCCCATGAGGCACCTCAGCCTTCTCCATATCCCAGCTTACCAGGGCACCTGTTTCCTTCTGGATGGGGCCCACATCTTCCCTATTTTCCCTATTTTCACAGATACCTGAAGAAGCTCTTCTTGTTTCCCTTAGCATCTCTGGCCAAATGTAATTCTGTCTGGGTTTTGCCTTCCCTAATGTGTCCTGTCCTCACCTCCATCCTTTTCTATAGGGAGGCAGTGCTTCCAAGCACTCTACCAAGAATGTCTCTGAAGAGGCCAAAATCTGCTCTCATGAAGTCCAGGGGAACAAACTTGCTGGGTACCCTCCTTGCTGCCCTAAGGACCATGAACTCTACCATCTCATCATCACTGCAGCCCAGGCTTCCCTTGAGTCGCACATTCCACACCAACCCCTCCTTATTGGTGAGCACAAGGTCCAGCACTGCACCTCTCCTTGTTGGCTCCTGTACTGCTTGGAGAAGGAAGTTACTGTCTCCAGGAATCTTCTGTATTGCCTCCTTATGCTGTTTTCTGGATTTCATCCATTTCTATGTAGCGAGCGATCCTGTCTTTCCTCTCTCCAGAGCTATTCTGCCTGTCAATACTTATTTTCTTTCACTCACTAAGAATTTCAGCTTCTTTCGGTACTCGTCGTTGGAGCTGCGATGGTCCATCTGGTCTGACTGTCAGGATGAGCCTGTTCAGAGAGTAGAATTTTGCTTTGCCGAGTCCAAGAAGCTGACATCTTGTCACAGACACAGCTAAAAACTCCTGCTCGCCAAGTCGGCATCTTTCTTCGAACAACATTGGGTCCAGCCGTCGGAAACAATACTCTCACTAAATCGAAGACCCCACCGAACTGGGCAGACAAGAGGTATCAACGTGCCAGTGCCACAGGTCGTGTAATGCATTTTCCATACTCATGGTGAGGAGATTGATTTCACCTTGCAGCTTTGTTCTGCGTACTGAGAACTTCACTGCCTTTGTAAAACTCTCTTCCGGAGTTGGAAGGATTTAGCTGATGTCGCTCAGAGTTTCCAAGTCGATTCATTTGTGGCTGTAGCAGAACAACGATGCTGTCAGTGCTGCAGCACGTGGAAGCCAGAGCAGGAGAGAAGCTGTGAGTTCAGCGTTTCCTGGCAAGCCTGCTCCGCTCACGGTCTCCTGACATTGTTTTTGGAACAGGTTTGAGTTCAAGTGCGCTGGATCAGTAAACTGAGGTGTGGAGAGTATGTAGAGCTTATTTTTGTCTTGCTCTGTTTTCTCTAGCCTGTCCATCCACTGGAATATCTGGCAACTCTTTTCCATTTCAGACAGTTTGATATAAACATGCCTCTGCTTTTTCAACGTGCTACTTGGCACTGGAACAGCCTGCCCAGGGAAGTGATGGAGGTGCTATCCCTGGAGGTATCCCTGAGGAAAGGCTGAGGGAGCTGGGGCTCTTCAGCTTAGAACAAAGGAGCCTAAGGGGTGACCCCATGACTGTTGATCAATACGGAAAGGGAAGGGATCAGGAGGACAGAGCCAGGCTCTGCTCAAGGGCACCCAATGACAGGACAAGGAGCACTGGGTGTCAGCTGGAACAGAGGAAGTTCCACATTGAGATGAGAAGCAACTTCTTTCCAGTGAGGGTGCCAGAGCCCTGGAAGGGACTGCCCAGGGAGGTTGTGGAGTCTCCTTCTCTGGAGACATTTCAAACCCATCTGGACTGTTCCTGTGTGACTGGATCTAGGGGATCCTGCTGTGGCAGGGGGATTGGAGACTAGATGATCTTTCAAAGTCCCTTCCAATCCCTAATGATTCTAGAAGCAGACTGGTGAAAGTCATGTCCATCTCAAATCTGAAATTCCACCTTGTGCTTCACAGAACAAGACGGATAGAATGACTGTCTTTGCTTTGTTAGGTCTGTGCTGTGAAGGCTTCCTGTGAAGGTTTGTGGCTCCAAAGCAGGCAGGGCAAGACACTATGAAAGAGACTTTGATATCCGTTTTGGTGGATTGTCTTTTCAAACAAAAGCTTGCAAACTGTCTCCTCTATTGCAGTAAAGCTGTTTACAATAAAGTTAAGTTAAAAGAGCTTTATAGAGACTGCGAATGCCTTAGGCTGACATTTTAATTAAGAAACTGAGATTATTCTTTTTTTAAAATAGCAAACAAATCCGCAGACTGTGTATGAAGGTTGTCTGGTTCTACTTTACAGTTTAATCCCTATTGCTGCCACTGTTATTTTTGGTTCCTCTCCAAGGCACATTAAAGCATTGTATCCCCCTGAACATAATTAGGTTAATGTTTCATGTTTGTAGGACAGCTTCTTAGACTTTATAATAGCTCTGCTGCTAGGTTGCAGTGTCTCCTTCTGGTTCCTGACACCTTTCATTAGTGACCTCTGCAGTCAGATGCCCGTTCGCTGTTTAAACGCGTTCGTGTGCCGCAGGATCATATATATTGATGCGGTTAGGAGGCTAACAGAGTTTAAAGAAAACAAATTGTGAAATCCACGCGTTCTTGTAAACCAGTTCATTTATGTCATGTACCTTTCAGTTCCCAGCATGGGAGCTACTGCTCTGGAACTTAATGTCTTCATAAACGTGAAGCAAACATTTGCTGGAAGTAAGTACTGTATACAAAAGACCGTTCTAACCTGGCTGTTAAGACCCTGTGACCTTTCATCCTTCACTTTGAGCATCTCTACAGTAGCTGCCAGCGTTGCCTTTATAGCTTCTGATGTTATAATTTCTGTTTGGGGAAAATCCTTGCCGAGGACTTTGTGCTCAGGAGGTTCATTTACTAGTAGTGCTGAGATTGTCATCTGCTTAAGTTTTGTCGAATCAAACCAGCTTTTTCAAGTCACTATAGCACAACATCCTAATGCAGTATCCGTATATCATGGGGATTCGTTAATTCATACAGAGAACCAAGTTGTTTCACTGATATTACCAGCAAGATGCTTTTTGATCCTGATCCTGAGAAGAGAATCCGATGAGCCATGCGCCTTTTGCTGGCATGTATAGCAAGCAATGCTTTTTACTGAACAGCACCAAACAATTCCCCAACAGAAGGGTTTCTTTACTCTTACATGGAGAGACATGGATTTGAAACTGCTGTGCTTCTTTTCAGCAGTACCTTATTCTTTCCTAGCCTATATAAACTTGGTGTGAAGAAAAATGAGAATGAAGGGAATCTTAAAGTAAGTGGGTAGGTAGATGAATAAATAATGTCATATATACAGTAAAGATAGTAAAATCTTCCCACTGACTTCTTTGAGAGCGTGATTGGTATCGTTTAAATAATTCACTTTTACTGGCGAAGTGCTTGCCAAGCGTTAATAAATTTTGCATGTATCTACACTGCAGTGAGGAGATCTGATCACTGCTTGCACAGACAAGTTATATTTAAGTAGTTTATCTCCAATACCAACAACGATGCCATCAGAGTGGCCCATCAGGAAAGCTGTCTTAGAATAGTATTCCACAGATGCTGTGAAATACTCTGCAGGATGGGAAGGAACCTTGAAAGATCATCCAGTCCAATCCCCCTGCCACAGCAGCATCACCTAGACCAGGTCGCACAGGAACACAGCCAGGCGGGGATGGAACATCTCCAGAGAAAAAGACTCAACAAACCCTCTGGGATTCCTGTTCCAGTGCCTTCACCGTAAAGAAGGTCCTGCTGATATTGATAAGGAACCTCCTCTGTTCCAGCTGGCACCCAGTGCCCCTTGTCCTCTCCCCAGATGACCTTGAGAGAAGCCTGGCTCCATCCTCCTGACACCCACCCCTTACATATTATAGACATGAATGAGGTGCCCCCTCAGCCTCCTCTAGTCTTTAATCTGCCTACAGCCTGCTCTGTGAGCTGCAGAGTTTCCCAGTTCTTCTGTAATGCAGAGCCCATGTAACATCCACATCCAGATGAGCAGAAGTGCTAATGGAGAATTTCTATCTCACCTACTTAATGCTTAATTTTCAATGATTCAAGGTGATCACAGGTCTCAGGACCCACCTAACTGAAAAACTTCTCTGGCAACAGTTGTTCATTCATTACCAAGTATCTACCAGTCACCTCAGACAGCTAAACATGAGTAAGGATGCTGATTTTACCCTCTTATTCTTTACCTTTGGGGGTGGAACATGGTGTACGGGCACTCTGAATGGGTCTGCAGACTCTCGGCGAGGTTCCCTGCACACCATTTCCCATTTCCATTTCACACAGAGGGTCAAATCTTTCAGTTTGGTCAGACACAGAGTCATTTAAACCCCCAACTCAGAGTCGGGAAGGCAAGTGAATGAAACCAGTGTTTCTTCAGTAAATGCAGCAGTGGAAATGGGAACAAACCCCCCCGAGATTTCTTTATCTTCATTTCTTTCTTGCTTCGCTTTTCCTATAAATCATCCTGTTCAGATTCCTGTTCAACAGATGATTTAGTGTTTTTAGTGTAGTTTGCCAGCTACTACAAAAACTTGAGGGTGTTTGCCAAAGCTGTGCTGTGTTTGAACGACAACATTCCTGAATCACACTCGAAGACACTGAAGTACACGCAAGCGTTCAGGCTTCTGCTAAACCTGTGATACCAAACAATATGGCCCAAGCGTTCCTCAAAGCCAAGCGCTCGGAGAGCACACAGAATAGGTCTGCGTGCATGACTTCTCTGCCTTGCTCACAACACAGGCTGCTTTAAGATGCAGTTCTGGTTGCAAATATTAAGAGTTTGAAGAGGAGAAATTACCTCATGCACTGAGCTTCTTGGCCTTGCTGGGTTGCTTGACTAATGTTTATGATTTTTCTTTTCACCTTTTCCCCTATTTTCACCCTTTTCTTTTCTTCCTCTGCTTTTCTTATGCGTCTCAGACTTTTTGATGTGCCTCAGTTTCTCCAGAGTCTGCTCTGTTACCCCAAAGTACTGTGGCGGGTATTTGAATAGAGCAGTGAAATTCTAGCGAGGAGCACTGGAAACAGAGGAGGTTCCATATCAATATCAGAAGGAATTTCTTCCCAGTAAGGAACTTCTTCCCAGGGAGGGTCCCAGAGCACTGGACCAGGCTGCCCAGGGGGGTTGTGGAGTCTCCTTCTCTGCAGACGTTCCAGCCCCGCCTGGCTGTGTTCCTGTGTGACTTGGTCTGGGTGACCCTGCTGTGGCAGGGAGATTGGACTGGGTGATCTTTTGAAGTCCCTCTCAATCCCTAATGACTCTATGATTCTTGAAGCTTACCCATTTAACTGCTGGCTAGTGCAACGGAATAACTGCGAGTCACACAGGAGAACCATTAATCGTACAGTTCCCAAGCAAGTGCATTTCTCAGATTTCTTTACAGAAATAGAAGAAACAGATTTCTTTACATCTTGTTCTGACACAGATCTTCAATTTTTCTTCTCATACCCAAGCATTTGCCAGCGAGAAGCTGTTGTAGAACAGCTGCCACTCTTTCCAATCCTGAACATCCAGGAGCTGTACACACTACACTTCTCAGTGGCGGTGACTCCACAGTGGCAGAAGCGTTTAGTGCAGCATCTGTGCCGACACAGACACGGGGCCTCTGCAGGGCAGATGTAATTTATCAGCTCAAGGAAAGTCATCACTTGAGGGTCAGCAATGAAGAAAACAGATACGAAGGAAGAACGATCAAGGCATAAAGCTTAATCAGTTTTCAACAGACAAGCTTTTGATATCTGGGAGATCCCAAAAGCAGAGATGGGGAAAGTGAAAGGGCAAAAGAAATAACACAAGCAGTCAGAGAAGAACACAAACAAATCATAGCTCTCATGTGAACTTCAGAGCCTCATTACCCTACTGGAGTTGAGAAGAAGGTGAGGAACAATAACCACCACCTACTTCACATTCACACATTCAGCTTGAAGGGCAGGAGGGCTGCACCTGGATGATCCTGTGGTCCCTTCCAACCCTGACTGATTCTGTAACTTCCTCCCAGGGAGGGTGATGGGGCACTGGAGGGGGCTGCCTGGTGGGGTTTGTGGAGTCTCCTTCTCTGGAGATGTTTGAAACCTGCCTGGACCTGGTCTGGGTGATCCTGCTGGGGCAGAGGGATTGGTCTTTCCAGATCACTTCCAATCCGTGATGTTCTGTGATGTTCTGTATGTGTAGGCCTTCACAAGATGAAAGGAGAGTCACATCAAACATCAGTGCCTGATGTGAATAGATGAATTTGAAAGAACTCCACCAAAAAAGGTTACTTCTAACCCATTGCACGGAGGAAAGGGCTGTGCTCGAAACTGACCGAAGGAAGTGCTACTGAAGCCTTCCTGTAGAAACAAGGGAAAGAGAAACCAAAGTCTAGAAAGTAGGGACAAAGTCCTATGCAGCAGTGGAGAACAGTTAGACGTAGGACAGGAAAGCTGGGACCTGGAGATGGAAGAGGTGTGGAGTTGGATACAGAAGCAGGACTCTGTGTACAAGGGTTAGGTAAGTAGGGGAACACAGAATAACTCTAGAGCTGTATGTAACACGAGGTATAAATATGCAGAGAAATCATAGCTGGAAAGAAAATCATAGCTGAAAATCTTCACCTGGAAGGGACCATCAACAGGAGTCCTTGAAATCCCACATTCTAAGGACATTTACTACTCCCTTTTGTGGTGAACTGGCATCTACCTAACAGATTTAAGGGGGGGGAAGCAGCTACTTAGCAGCTGTTTGCTGTTTGTTAACTGTCTCATGGTCACAATAGGCAGGTGGTGTCACAACCCAGACTTTGTCATTTGCTAGCAGGAGGTTCCTGTGTGTACAATGACTGTACTCTAGTGCATATTCCAGTGCACATCATCCTGACACGGCTACCTCACCATCCAGAGTGCTGTGACAGTGCAGGAGCATTCCAGGAATGTGTTTACTGCTGAGTAAACACTGAGTGAATGTCAGGGTAGCATGGAAGCAGTCCAGGAGTTGTTTAGTCCCAAATGCTTTCTCTTCTTGACTCTGCCTTTCCCACTCCTCCCCTTCCCCATGGAAGGCAGGATGTCAAATAGCACCCTCACATCACTCACAATGGATCAGAACAACGTATGTTTGTTTGCTCATGAGTTTTAGCTGGTGGCTAACTCCTGCCTTGGAAACTAGGCACCTGTGTGGAGGTCTCAGCACTTTGCAGAGATTGCTTTCCTTAAAATCAATTGACTGAAGGACAATTTATGATGCCCTGAAAACAGAAGAGGAGACCGAGAAGGAATTAGAATTAAAATTCACTGATAGGTTAGAAGCTGCTTTCAGGAGAAAATCCTCTCACAACTGAAAGGTCAATCTTACAGACCAACTGCAAGAAGAGAAGGTTGATAATATAATCCTGATTCCCCAGCACAGCAGTTCAGGATTTGTGCTGCAGAGATGCTATTTCTAACCTTTTGATGTGGTTATCTACAATGGTGCGACTGCACATTACCCTTGTGTGTGGTTATGGGATCTTGTTGCTTTCACTTTACTCTTCATCTTTCTCTATAAATACCAAACCTTTGTTTGGAGTAGTGCAGTACAGTTAACACAACTCATTAAAAAAAAGAAAGGCACTCAGGAGGATGGACCCAGGCTCTTCTCAAGGTCAGCTGGTGATAGGACAAGGGGCACTGGGTGCCAGCTGGAACAGAGGAGGTTCCCTATCAATATCAGCAGGAACTTCTTCCCAGGGAGGGTCCCGGAGCACTGGACCAGGCTGCCCAGGGGGGTTGTGGAGTCTCCTTCTCTGCAGACGTTCCAGCCCCGCCTGGCTGTGATCCTGTGTGACTTGGTCTGGGTGATCCTGCGGTGGCAGGGGGATTGGACTGGATGATCTTTCGAGGTCCTTTCCAATCCCTAAGGTTTCTATGATTCCATGAAAACCAGAGTAAACCAGAATAAAGTTGGGCTGTGAAAATGAGCCAAGTGCTTCTCCCTTGATTTGTCAGTGGGCTGTGTCAGTATGAAACTGTGTCCTTGCAGTGAGTTTGCAATTCTCAGGATTGAAACTTTTCATAATACAAACATTACAGTGAAAAAGGAATTGAGGAGAAAGGGAGAAGCCATTCAGGAATGTACAATCATCTCTAATCTAAGTGTGATAAACCCAGGAGATTATTAATTAAGAGGGTCCATGACCCACAGTACCCTCAGAAGACAGTGAACCCTGTTATTTCTTCAATCTTGCCTTGATTCCCATTATTGCCAGCTCCTGCTGCATCTCGGTGCTGCAGCACTCTCAAGTGATTGCACTGACATAGCTCATCCTCAGAGATTGCCTGCTCTGAGACGTAACAAAAACCCACCGTAAAACACACTCCATTCATCTTAATGTCAGGCATCACTTTGGATGATGTGGGAAAGGCGCTTCTTCACAAAAAGTCTCTTTACCTTTTAGTAGCAATGAAATAATCATTTTGTAGATTTGTCATTTATATCTGGTTAACACAGTGGAAGTGTTCGACCCTTAAGGGATCACACTGAATATTTCACAGCTACCTCTCAGAGCTAGAGAGCCTTTTTTTTTCCCTGAGTGCTTCTCTCTCAGATTTATTACTGAGCTCCTGAGACATTTTCTGAGTTTTCTTTCCCCTCTTATCTCATAATCTTTACTTTCCCTAGTTTCAGACCAATCATTTTCCCATGTAGAACATCAGCTGCTGCGGGACACCATTTCTCACCAGCTTTCTTCTTTCCTAAGCAGAATACAGTGTCCGTTGTCATTCAGCATCCAGTGCTCCCGTCACTTCTTTTCTCGTGCAGACTCACGGGGAAGTTTTGGCCAGGTGTGAAAAGTGAAAGCAGCAAACTGGACTAGGAGCGGTGTTCTTCTGTGTGGCAACACGACTGGGGTTTGTTTGGTGACTTTGGGTTCATTTCTTTAGCTTGTATTTCATTTCAGAGCTTTCTTGAAGCTGTGTTTTGTTCAGGACGACTCTCTGAACTGCAAAGACTCGGCATGTTAGGAGGATCACAGAATCACAGACTGTTAGCAAGTGGAAGGGACCTTGAAAGATCATCCAGCCCAATCCCTTTGCCAGAGCAGGATCCCTGAGATCCATTCGCACAGGATGGATTCCAGAGAAGGAGACTCTACAACCTCCCTGGGCAGCCCCTTCCAGGGCTCTGGCACCCTCACCAGGAAGAAGTTTCTTCTCATCTCGATGTGGAACCTCCTCTGTTCCAGCTGACACCTGTTGCCCCTTGTCCTATCATTGGGTGCCACTGAGCAGAGCCTGGCTCCTTCCTCCTGACCCCTTCCCTTTCCATCTTGATCAACAGTCATGGGGTCACCCCTTAGGCTCCTTTGTTCTAAGCTGAAGAGCCCCAGCTCCCCCAGCCTTTCCTCATCAGGGAGATGCTCCCCTCCCTGCATCATCTCTGTGCCTCTGCACTGGACTCTCTCCAGCAGCTCTGTGTCCTCCTGGAACTGAAGAGCCCAGAACTGGACACAAGATTCCAGGTGCTGTCTCACCAGGGCAGAGTAGAGGGGGGAGGAGAACCTCTCTGAATCTCTTAACCACCTCCCTTCTAATCCACCCCAGGATGCCATTGGCCTTCTTGGCCACAAGGGCCCACTGCTGGCTCCTGGTCATCCTGCTGGCCACGACGACCATGAGACTTGTACACCCTCTTCTTCCTATGCATCCCAATGTGTCTGTTACTGGAGACTAGCTAGCTCAGCAGGGCTGCTCTGGTGTCAAACCCTTTGCCTCTAGAACTGCCTTAAGCCTCCCTTTCCATCTCCTTCCAGAAAGACATCCCCGACACAGAACACTGTCAAAGATTTGTGAGCACTGGGATTACTAAACACGAATTCCAGAGCAGCCCCACTGCTAGGGCAGTATCCGATGACCTGATGACCTCTTTCAGCCTTCCACGTACTTTACAACAACCTTTCTGCAGGTCCTGCACTCAGCATCGTAACACCAGGTTTCCCCGCGTAGCGGGTGTTTGTGCTGGCGCTCTGATCCTCTCCTCTTGTGCTGCTAACTACCTCCCTTAACACAAGGTGAAATGTGTCTCCGGGACACCTCGGAGCTGCCGTGGCGTTTTGATAGGGAAAGCCATCAGCTGCAACAGGTTACCAAGCCAAGAGCTGGAGAGAGAAACAGTCAGCAGAGAGGTTGAGGAGGATGCAGACTTGGTGAAGAAACACAGCCCTCTGCTGGAAGAAAAGCTGAATCTGGGGGCTGGAGCTGTGCAGGCTGTTTTATGGGCTGGTGGAAAGGTAAATACAAACACCACAAAGATGATTCCATTAGAACTTTACACCCAGAACAGCCATCCACTGGCAGTGCCCAGGTCTGGTTTAAAGCTGCGCGCCCGGAGCGCTACTCATAGGGAGGCAGTGCAGACCAAATCATGCTGATGGCCTTAAATCTCTCGTGACCCTCAGGTGGGATGTGATTCTAACTTTGTCAGGTGATTTCATGCGGGTTTTTCATGGGTTTGGTAAAAAGCACAGGTCTGGTGTGTGCACAGATCCTTCTCAGGTTTCTCACGGGCACCGGTGTTCCTCCCAGAGCACAGGGATGCTAGAAGCTGTCCGAAGGGGTTTGTAAGGGCTCATCATTTTTAAGCACTGCTGGATGTTTCTCTTATGGTATGATGGGTACTGGTTATTAATAACTCGTTCTGTGTTGATTATAAAGGATTACTGTGAGTTAGGTCCTGCTGAAAAAAGCTGGGTGGTGTTGCTGACCCCCCCAGCAGACTGGGCTGCCAGTCAGTGAGACCTGGACAGGCTGGAGAGCTGGGCAGAGAGAGATGGAGTGAGGGACAACAAGGGGCAGGGAGAGTCTGGCATCTGGGCAAGAACAACCCCAGGGACCAGGGGAGGGTGGGCACTGACCTGTTGGAGAGCAGTGGAGGAGAAAGGGACCTGGGGGTCCTAGTGGCCAGCAGGATGGCTATGAGCCAGCAACATGCTCTGGTGGCCACGAGGGTGAGAAGAGGGGTAGTTAGGGGGGTTCTTCTCCGCCAGAGAAGGTTCTTCTCCCTCCTCTACTCTGCACT